>CAKNXH010002035.1:0-58051 GCA_932178445.1 Andricus quercusramuli | reverse complement strand
CGGTCCTGCCTCAACGAAGGAGGCGAGTAGAAGACCGCCCGAGAACCGTGATCGTCGATTAAAATTTAGCTCAGATACGATTGAACATTTTTAATCATATCTCGGGCACCCATGAAGATTTTTCAAGTTTTCTTGGCTTAAATTAAAGATGAGATTTCAGGCTTCATGTCGTATAATTTTCAGGTTTTTGAAAAAATTTTCCTAGGTCGTGCAAAAAGTTGAATTTGAGGTAGAAAATTTGAGAAAATCTTGAATTTTTTTTTTGAACTTCTCAAGTGCTATACTATTTTCAGAAGGTCAAAAAAGTATTTGTTGGGTACCAATAGACTTGGAATTTCATGAGGTTTCCAACTGTTTTTTAAAAAATACCCCATCTCTTTTTTTCGCCGAAATATCGTCGTTCGAAGTCAGCAGTGATTTTTAATAGCGCTCACGCGAGTCGTGCGCACAATTTCCGACGGTAGTGTAAATTCAAAGTTTGAAAATTACGATTTTAATTGTATTATTCAAAATGATTTCTTATTTAAAAAATTAATTTTAGGAGAATATTCAAAAAGATTAATTAATTATTTCACAGTAAGTGTGACATCTCATAGTATACGCTATTGTTTTTCCTTCTTACTTTGAACATTTTCTTTTAACTTTAGCTATCCTCCTGATGAACCAAAGTGGGCTTCAACTACAAATATTGTGCAGGAATTTCCCACCTTGAAGGATAAAACCAGTGAATTAGGATGCGTGAGTTCGATTGTTTTTTATAGTTTCTAAGCGGCGATACTTTATTTTGGGTTGTTACAGGTAAGAAAATTCCAGAAAGTCAGGGATTGTTAAGGAAAACCTGACAGAGTCAGGAAATTTTCGATAAGTTGAAACTTAAGTTAATTTCATTACTTTGTTGAAAATTTGACAATTTTGCTACAAAAAATTCCTTTTGTTCGAAAATTCAACTGTTTTGTTGAAGATTTGTCTTTTTGGGTTGATAATTGATCTATTTTGGTGAAAATTGTATCTTTTTGGTTAAAAATCACAAATCTTGGCTGAAAATTAATCCGCTTTGGTTGAGGGTTCAACTATTTTGTAGAAAATCCAACATTTCTGGTTGAATTCAACAGCTTTTGGTAAAAAAACGAAATCCCTTGTGGATGAAATATCAACCGTTACACTTTTTGTTAAGAATTCGTCTTTTTTTAGTTGGACATCAAACTACCTAATTGAAAATGGAAGTACTTTATTAAAATTTTGTTGTTCATGATTCGTCATTTTGGTTGAAAAATCTGTTTGTTTTGATCGAAATTTGACTATTCATTTAAACATTTTTTTGCTGATAAATCTATTTTTTATCTGATAATTTAACTATTTATTGTTTGGTTGAAAACGTATCTTCCTTAGTTAAAAATTCAACTTTCTGGTTGAAAAATATTTTTCTGTGGAAAACCGTTATCCTTCTTGATGACTAATTCACCAAGAAGTAGATAATTAATCTTCTTGGATGAAAATTCATCTTCTTGTCTAAAAGTAATTAGTTTTTTCATTGAAAAATTAAATTATTTGGTTGAAACTTTGTTTTCAACTTGATTGAAAATTCATCTGTGTAGTTAAAAATTTAAATATTTTGTTAAAAATGTATTCTATTTCGATGAAAATGTATTTTTCCTCTAAAAATTTAAGTATTCTATTTTAAGTTAAAAACTAATTTCATTGGCTGAAAATAGAATAATTTTGTTGAAAGTTCATTTTTGTTTTGGTAGAAAATTTCAATATTCTATTTTTATTTGAATTTTCTTTTTGTTAGTTAAAAATTCATGTATTTTATTAAAAAATTGTCTTTTTTGTTATAAAATTAACCTTTTTGATTGAGAATTTCGCTATTTGGTCGAAAATTGATTTTTTGGTTGAAGATTCATCATTTTAGTCAAAAATTAAACTATTTTGTTGTCTTAACTAAAAATGGAACTATTTTATTTTCTATCGAAAATTTATCTTTTTTGATCGAAATTCAAAATTTCTGGTCAAAAATTCATCTGCTTGGTTGAAAAATTACTTCTATATTGAAAATTTAAGTATTATATTTTTGGTTAACATTTGAACTTTTTTTCAATTTATGTTCGTTTTTGTTAAAAATTGATCTATTTTTGTTAAAAACTCATGTATTTTTGGTAGAAAATCCATCCTTTGATTAAATATCTCACTATTTGGGGAGAAATCAATTTTTCTTAGTCGAAGATTCATTACTTTAGTTAAGAAATCATTATTTGATCTGAAAATGTAACTATTCCATTTTTCATTGAAAAGACCTCTTTTTGGTTTGAAAATTAGTCTGTTTTGTTTGAGAATTCAACTGGTTTCTTCAAAATTCGTATTTTCTGTTGAATTTAACTGTTTTTAATTTAAAATATTACTCTTTGTTGAGAAATGATGTTATTTTTGATGATTAATCATTTAGAATATTTAGAACAAACCATTACTCCACAAACTAATGTTGTTAATGACCCCGAATCTGATAATGAAATTTAATTTCAAACTGTTGCTGTGAATAAACTTACATAGATTTATTATAGTGCATATTTTTCGCATTTTCACACTTTTACGAATCTTCTGTCAATTTATATTTATTTTAAAAATATTAATTTTGACACTAAAAATTAGAGCATTTTAACTATTCAATGAGTGACTTTCCACCTATTTAATTAGTAAAGACTGCAACGGCACTGACTACTAATTGCTTAGTGGAATTTTACTAATTTTATTAGTAGACAATTTCCACCAATCAAATTAGTAGTCTTCTACTAATCGTTAGTGACCGACTTCTCTCCAATTGAATTAGTGGAATTTGACTATCAATTAGTGAAATTTCACTAATTGAGATTTAGAGAGTATTAAAATAATCATAAATTATAATAAACAGCTGCAGAAAAAAGTGAATCTTGAATATTTGTATTGTTAGTAACAATATTATGAACAAACAAAAAAATTTAGCGTTCTTCGTAGGAAGAAAATAATTTTTTCTGCTGAATAATGTTGCAGCTATTTCAGTGGTTATGTTTGATGAAGAAAGTGTGGTACCAGTTGTTATTGTTATTAAAAATATCTTAAATAAACAGTCATTTATCACAATTTTACGTCTGAATAAGCGGTTTTTTCGTAATGATCAATTGAATGAATTTTTATAGCGGTAATCAAATGAGTAAGTTTGTCAGTAATTCTCAATCACTACTATTATCAAATAATAATGTAAAATTATAAATTTTGTAAATAACATATTTAACAATAATTATTTTCCTATGGAAATAAGAAGGTTAATCACCACTTATACTTTTGTAGAGATATTTTTGCGAAACAAAATATAAATGGAACGGCTGGCACAGCCATATAAGCCTGTTGCAAAAGAACGACGACCGGCAATCTGGAAGAACTGGGTTCGAATCCCAGTGGAGCTGAAAAGAATTTTTTTCGCGTATCAATATGAAAACTATTCTGACACAAAACAAACGTTAATTATTTATGCTCGAAACTCTGTGAAATATTTAAGGATATTCCAAAACTTTCTGGAGAGCCAAGGCATTTTGCAGAGCATAAGTTTGCCAAAGGTAATATTTTCATTTACTTTTCCTCCCTGAAACGAAAAAGACTTCTTTCAAGAAAGTGGAAAGTTGGCATTCCTGAATGAATTATAGCAGAGATTCTGAGACTTTTTGATAAAAATCGCAACTACGAAGTGTAACTTTACGAGCTAGAAGCTTTTTTTATTTCAGGAGATCAAGCGCATTCTGATTATTTATGTAGACAGCACCTACAAAACAGAGGCAGGTGCGCTTTCATGTACATCAAGGGCTCAGATAAATACTCTGCAGATACATTCACAATGCCATATTTTTTAGTACGCATATCAATAGCGATTTCATCTGCATACTCATATGATCCATGCATATACACACAGCATTTTTTGCATACTAAAAGAGCGCTTCGAAGTTCGAACAGATTAAATCCTAAAGTATCGCAACCAGATTTGAATAAAAAAATGAAAGAAAAACGTGTACAATGGACTCATCGAAATTTTATTTCACATTCAAAGCTTTTGAACTTTTGAAAAACAAGACTTTTTAAGGGGCCGGCCATAAACTATGCCAGACAAAAAAAAGACGATTTTTTAGAAGGCAGTTGCATTTTTTAATACTAAAGTTAAATTATCAACGAAATTTAATTCTCAAATAAGAAAGAGAATTTTTGTGAAAGAAAAGATACATTTTTTATAAAAAATGGAAAACTTTTAACAAAATAGTTGCATTTTCAACCCCAAAATATAACTTTAACAGAATAGTTGAATTTTCAATTGAAAAATTATTTTCAGCCAAAAAAGATGTTTTTTTAGCTAAGACTTTTCCTACCATAAAAGATGAATTTTCAATCAAAGAGTAACAATTTTAAATAAAACAGATGAATTTTCGACCAAGAAAAATGACTTTCAATGAATAGTTAAATTTTCAAAAAAATAACTAAATTTCTAAAAAAAATAGTTGGATTTTCTAACAAAATAGTTGTATTTTCAACCTACAATTCTTGAATAAAATAATCTAATTGTAAAACAAAAAAGTTTAGCATCAAACCAAAAACAGTTACATTATCAACAAAAGAGTTGAATTTTCAAGTGAAGTGGACGATTTTTGTAGAAAATAGTCGAATTTTCAAACAGTAATGTTGAATTTTTGACTAAAAGAGATGACATTAGAAAAATACTCGAATTTTCCAGAAAATAATTAAATTTCTATCAAAATAGATGAATTTTGGATTAAAAAATAAATTTTCAACCAACACATAGTACTTTCCTACCCCAACGGATAAATTTTTAATAAAAAAAAACAAATTTGCAACAAAATAGTTGAATCGGAGGCCAAAAAAGATGAATTCAACAAAATAGTTGAATTTTCAACAAAATAATTAAATTTTTAACAAAACAGTTGAATTTTTGAATAAATATTTGAATTTTTAACATGAAAAGATGCATTTTCGGCTAAATAGTTGAATGTCCGAACAAAATTGTTTAAATGTCAACTAAAAACAGTTGCATTTTCAACTAAATAGTTGAATTTTTAATGTCAAATGGACAATTTTTCATAGAGAATAGTTGAATTTCTGAATAGGAAAATTGAATTTTCAACAATAATGTTCATTTTCAATGAAAAAGTACATTTTTAACCTGAAACGATAATTTTTTCACTGTAAAGGATGCATTTTCAATCAAAAAGGGCGACTTTTTAATAAGAACGTTGAACTTTCGACAAAATAATCAAAGTTTCAACAAAATAGTTGAATTTTGAACCCAATAGCTGAATTTTCAACCTGCAAAGATGAATTTTCAACCATGAAGATTAATTTTGTACGAAAAGACACATTTTCGATAAAATATATAAATTTTGAATCAAATAGTTAAATTTCATCTTAAAAAAAGTTTTCTACAAAGAATGGAATAGTTAAATTTTCAGTTTACAAAATTATTTTCCAACTAAAAAAACAACATATTTTAAACCAGTTGAATTATCAACCGAATAGATGAATTTTCAACAAGGAAGATTAATATTTTACCCAAGAAGTCCAATTCTCAATAAGAAAATTAATTTTTAATCAGGAAAGATGAATTTTAGACTGAAAAGATATTCTCAACCAAAAACTAAATCGTTCGAAAAGGCAAATTTTTTACAAAATATTTGAATCCTTGTCCAAAAAGATGAATTTCCAGTAAACAAGGTTAATATTCTACACTAAAAAATGAATTTTCAACGTAATAGTTAAATTTGCAACTTATAAATGATAAATTGATACATGAAAAAATTAATTTCCAACGGAAAAAAATCAAGTTCCAAAAAATAGTTTCCAACCAAAGAAGTGAATAAAGGAACTTTAGGTTTAACATATTAATCCAATTTTTAATCAAGTAGTTAATTTTTCAGCAAAAAGCATAAATTTCAAACCAAAACGAGTAGTTTTTTGCCGAATTTTTTTTTTCTCAATAAAACACATGAATTTTCAACTGAATAGTTTAATTTTTATTCATAAAAGATCAAGTTTTAATTAGAAATATCGATTTCAAGCAAAAAATGAAGTGTCTACATTTTCAGTTGAAGCAATTAATTGTCAAAACAAGGAAAAACTAATTTTCAACCAAATAGTTAACTTTGGAAAATGGATGAATTAACCAAGCAAATTGATTTTTCGCAAAAAAAAAAAAACAAATTTCCAACAGAATAGTTGAAGAATTAATTGAAAATAATATTATCAAATAAATATTCAAATTTTTAACAAAACGTCATACATTTTCAAATGAAAATTGAATAATCAAATTGTTGATAAAGAAATAAAGAACTAGTTAAACATTCAGCTAAGTAGCTGAATTATTCACCAGAAAATATGCCTTCTTAAAAACATTCTTTCATTTTCAACGAAATAATTAAATTTTTAATCAAATAGTACGATTTGTACCCAAACGAAACAAATTTCGAACCAAAGATATAATAGTAGACTTTTTTACAACAACAAAATTTTCAATCAAAAATAGTTTTTTTTTTCAATTTGAAAAGACGAAAAAGAGCGGAATAAAGAAAAGAGTGTGAAGTCTGGAATATAAAAGTGATTTTCATTCCAAATAGGTTATTGTTAAACTGTTTCGTGTCAGGATCATCTTTCCTAAAATTTTCAAACTTATTTCAGATTTATCATCAGGAAACATTTCAGTTTTGATATTATTTTTTCTTGACTAGGGCAGTCATTTTTTTTTTTTTTCAATGGAATGAAAAAATTCCTTCTCAACTCCGCTAGGATTCGAACCCAGGTCTACAGATTGCCGGTCTGGTGCTCTTACCAACTAAGCTACGGAGGGCAATATGTGGACCTGGGTTCGAATTCCAGCGAACAGTGGGAAAAAAGGACTTTTTTTTATTTAAAATAACGTGCAGCCACATAAAATTTCAAAAAAAGTACTTGAGTCTGATTTTTTCTTTAGTTTTTCAATTTTTTTATAGATTAACAAATATGACGAAAATTATGGCAATTTTTCTATTTTACGTTTCCGGTGCTCGCCAATAACAGGAAAATGATAACGTTGACCTACGTTTCATAGATTTAAATTACTTAAAGATATTCCATCATAATACAATGAACAAAAAAAATTGTATAAACAAAGTATTTGTTGGAAATGTGTTTTCTGTAATTTTCAGTGATTTTACGTTTTTTAAAGTTATTTTGCAAGAGATCCGGATGTAAAAAATAGTTAAGTTGAGGGTTAAATGTTCCAAACAAATGAAATTGTTAGAAAAATTCACTTAGTGCGTTCCTAAAAAAATACATAGATAACTTGTACCAATTAACATTTAAATATTTAAGAGTAGTTTTGGGAAAAAAAGTACTAGCTGAAAATATTAAAAGTTTTAGAAAAGCAATTGTAAATTAGATAAAAAATGAATACGTATTCGTCAATTAACGGCTGATGACATTTATCAAACTTAACTTTTAAAGAGATCTATACAAATAATATAAAATAATAATGATAATAAATAATATTAAGAAATAACAATAAAAAAAATTCGCTACAAATCTTTAGAGTCGCTAGGAATCCATTGAAATTGTATTTAATTTAATTTATTTTCCCAGCTTCTCTAGAATTCCCTTAAAAGCGAGTTCAAAATCTTCGGAGACCTATAAAAATTTCGCAAATTCTTTCATATAATTTGAATAAATAAAGTAAATTTAATTTACTTCTTGAAGTTCTCTGGAAATCCATTGAAATCCCTTGAATAATTTTCTGGAGAAGCGAGAAAAAATCTGCCTCAGCCCGGATTTGAACCGGAATCGCCACTATTCGCGATTGGAGCGTTAACCAATTACGCCACCAGGGCTCCAGCAGATAGTTTCTCGTTCCTCCTATATCTAAAGCAAGATACGACTCAGCATCTTTGTAACCTCTGAAATTTTAGTGATTTGTTCTATTCTGAATGAATTCACCGAATCTGAATATAATTTAATAAATGATGTTAATTTGTCGATCAGGTTAATTAATTACTCTATTTCTGATGTTATATATTGTGGATTACTGGTCGAATAATTTTCTGGAGAAACGAGAAAAATCTGCCTCGGTCCGGATTTGAACCGGGAACGCCACTATTCACGAGTGGAGCGTTAACCAATTATGCCACCGGGGCTCCAGCAGATAGTTTCTCGTTTCGCCTATATCTAAAGGACGACCCGACTCAACAGCTTTGTAACCTCTGAAATTTTAGTGATTTATTCTAGTTTGAATGAATTCACCGAATCTGAATATAATTTAATAAATGGTGTTATTGTGTCGATCAGGTTAATTAATTACTCACTTTCTGATTTTATATATTCTGGATTACTGGGCGAATAATTTTCTGGAGAAACGAGTAAAATCTGCCTCGGTCCGGATTTGAACCGGGAACGTCACTATTCACGAGTGGAGCGTTAACCAATTATGCCACCGGGGCTCCAGCAGCTAGTTTCTCGTTCCCCTAGATCTATAGGGCGATGCGAATTTGCATATTTGTAACCTGTGAAATTTTAGTGAATAATTCTAGTCTGAATGAATTCACCGAATCTGAATATAATTTAATAAATGATATCATTTCATGGATCAGGTTAATTAATTACTCAATTTCTGATGCTATATATTGTGGATTACTGGTCGAATAATTTTCTGGAGAAACGAGAAAAAAGCTGCCTCACCCCGGATTTGAACCGAAAACGCCACTATTCATAGTGGAGCGTTAACCAATTATGCCACTGGCGCTCCATTGGATAGTTTCTCGTTCCTCCTATAGCTACAGGGCAATGCGAATCTGCATCTATGCAACCGGTGCAATTTTAGTGATCAATTCTAGTCTGAGTAGATTTACCGAATCTGAATATAATTTAATAAATGATGTTATTTTGTCGATCAGGTTAAATAATTAGTTAATTCCTGATGTTAAATATTGCAAATCACTGGTGAAATAATTTTCTGGAGAAACGAGAAAAAATCTTCCTCGGTCCGGATTTGACTTGATTTAGGCAGATTTCTTCTTATTTTTCCAGGAAATTATTGGACTTGTAATCGGCAATGTCTAACATCAGAAAATTATTAATTAATTACCTTGATCGACGAAATAACATCAATTATTAAATTACATCCAGATTCGGTGAATTTATTCAAGTAGAATTAATCACTAAAATTTCAGAGGTTACAAAGATGCAAATTCGCATCGTTCTGTAGAAATAGGAAGAACGAGAAACTATCTGCTGGAGCCCCGGTGCCATAATTGGTTAACGCTCCACTCGCGAAAAGCGGCGTTCCTGGTTCAAATACGGGCCGAGGCAGATTCCTTCTCGTTTCTCTGGAAAATTATTTGACCAGTTCTCTGCAATATTTAACATAAGAAATTAACTAATCAATTATGCTGATCGATGAAATAACATCAATTATTAAATTACATCCAGATTCGGTGAATTTATTTAGACTAGAATTAATCACTAAAATTTCAGAGGTTACAAATATGCAAATTCGCATCGACTTGTAGATATAGGAAGAACGAGACACTATCTGCTGGAGCCCCGGTGGCGTAATTGGTTAACGCTCCACTCGCGAATAGTGGCGTTCCCGGTTCAAATCCGGGCCGAGGCAGATTCTTTCTCGTTTCTCCAGGAAATTATTTGACTAGTAATCGGCAATATTTAACATTAGAAATTGTTCAATTAATTATCCTGATCCATGAAATAACATAATTTATTAAATTATTTCCAGATTCATTGAACTTATTTGGACTAGTATTAATCACTGAAATTCCAAAGGTTACATAGATGCAGAGTCGCATCGTCCTCTAGATATAGGAGAAACGAGACACTCTCTGTTGGAGCCCCAAAAGCGTAATTGGTTAACGCTCCACTCGCGAATAGTGGCATTCCTGGTTCAAATCCGGGCCGATGAAGATTTTTTCTCGTTTCTTTAAAAAATTATTTGACCATTATTGTGCGATATATAAGATCAGAAATTAATTAACTAATTACCCTCGTCGACAAAGTTTTAAAAATAAGATCATTATTTATTGAGATGATTATTATTACTTGAATTTTCATTCCACCTTTTTAAATTTTAAACCTTATCTGAATGAACGTGGAACCTATTGTTTTGTTGAAAACCTCCACAATTTGTTATCATATGAATTTTCTTTGGTGAAAAATGCAACTATTTGGTTGAAGATTATTTTTTTTGCATCCTCATCATTCATGATTGATAATTATTTATGAGAATGTGTCCGCGTGGCAGGCAGATTTTTCTCCTTGGAAATGACTCTAATACAATGTAAATATCTCAGAATGAAAAGCTAGATGCCTGCAATCTAATAGATAACGATCATACAACTATAGAATACATGTATTATGCAATCTAATGAAGAACTTGAATATTCGTCGGTCACATTATTAATAAAATTCTTCATCAAAACATTAACTAGTTTCTCCTCTAATCAGAAAAGATGAGGATTGTTCCTACTCTCGCGTTATCCTTGGCAGTTTTTGTCAATTTCATTGGTGAATATAATATAATATATCTCTAATTATAAATAAATTTTTTAATCTTTAAGCGAATTAGAATTTGTGTGATCTAATCTTCATTGTATCCCAATTGTTATTTTCATTCAAACTTTCCGTAAATTGAGTATTTTATTCTGAATTTATTCCGAGGCAATTGAGAATTTGGGTGTTATAAACAATTGAATTGGAAAAGTGTCCCTATTGATACTAGATTCGTACCATATGGAACTATTTTATTTTTGGTTGAAATTTTGTTGTTGTTTCATATTCATGTATTGCGATAAACATTCATTTTTTGGCAGAAAATTAATCTTCTTGGATGAAATTTTATCTTTGCGTTTAAAATGTTATTTTTTTCGTTACAGACTTAATTATTTGGTTGGAGATTATTATTTTTTTATAGAAAGTCAACTATTTGATTCGAAATTCATGTCTTTTATTGGAAAGTAACTTTTCTGTTATAGGTTCATATTTTTGGTTTAAAAATTAAACTTTTTTGGCTTGGAGCCTCTCAAAAGAATTTTTTTGAGGCTCACAATTTGATAATAACTATATACATTTTCGACATGTGAGTTCAATTTTCACCTTACGAAACTTTTTTATTCGTAGAATGATTGACTGTAAAATGTATCTTTTTGACACTGCATAATTTTCAACGACAGGTGATAACCAAAAACTTTATGTTACTTAGTACGTTTTTATATATTTTTTTTTAACTTATAAAAACACGATTTATTTTAGAAATGGAAGCTTTCCTGATGATGGCCCGCGGTGAGAGCCGAAACGTATAAAAGGAAATAAAACGATTTTCTAAACAACTATAGAGTAGAACAGGGCGAGGCAGCCAGGATGCCACATTTTGGGGTGCAGAACTCTTGTTCGGAATAATGTCAAATTGTGTATAGTTTTGTTAGAAAGCTTGATTCTTTCAGAATAATCTACCGTTTGTTGGCTACCTCGCCCCACACGTGCTTTAAAAAAAAAAATTTGCACACAAAAGAAGTATTTTGAATATCCAAAACCCAACCATTACATCGTGTTAAGCACAAAATTCTACCACGCAAAATATTCGCTTGAATTTTTTTACACAACCTATGCACGAAGTATAAACAAACGTAAATCACGAAAATGTGCCTTCTGCTAGTAGTTCTTGACAAATAAGGCTGATTTTTGCAAACTGCGACAGTCATGACACTCAACTTCCGGCAAGTACAGCAGACTAACCTAACCGACATTACATTATAAAGGCGCGATTTCAATCAACGCTGTGGGAATAAGACGAAATTGGCTGCCTCGCCCTTCTAGTTGCCTCACCCCTCTAGTTGCCTCGCCCCTCTAGTTGCCTCGCCCTGTTCTACTGAAATCGTTGAATTTTTTTTTTTTTCATTGGACCGTAAAAACGAAGAAAGAGATGTTTTTTAACTCTCAAATTTTAAAATTACTTTTTGTTGCAGAATTCAGTTCACACTTTGAGTGCCTACCTAATGGCGCCCCTATTCCTGGTGTGCCTCGTTCCGGAACTTCTTATTTTCCTGACATGTTTCGTTCTCCTGAAAGTTCTCCTCTTCCTGCCAGACCTCTTTCTCCGGCTTCTCCGGTGAGTGCTTCTCCTACTGCCGAGCCTCTTCTTCATGCCAGGTCCAGGTCTCCTCTTGTCACTCGTTCTTCTTTTCGCGTACTTGGATATAATCTTGAAGAACTTAGACTTGTTCGGCTTATTCCCAAAATAAATCCGAACCGGCTATTTGAAATTCGAAGATACACTTTTCCTCGCGATAAACCAATTCGATTGAGAGGGAAAAATAATAAATATGAGCCTGTGCCCACCGATGAAAGAATGGTATTATCAACCTCCAGTGGTGACATCTTTGCCATACTTGAGAGAAATTATACAATTCTTCGTGGACTATACACAATCAGAAATGAGTCTCAAAATCAGTATGAAAGACGGGTGAAGATAAACATGTATAGTTGCGCGGTTAAATATATGACTGAATATGAAATCCAGGAATCTCCCTTAGGCTATCGTGGATCAATCTTGAAGAACTTCCGGATAGTAACTGTAAACATTTTAAACAATTGATCCTTTCTTGAAGAGTCGTGTTCACGAGATCTCAAATAAATAGTTGCTGAAAACTTGATTGGTTGCATACTGTGTGAATATGTCTTTTGGTGCCTGTTTTCAGTTTGTGCTTCTGAATTTTCTGGAATTTCGTAAATCACAATTCCGAAATAAGGAATTTTGATTCTAAACATTTTTGTATCTGAAAGAGTAGATTTAATTTGTGAATGATCCTTCAGTAATGAAGGCAACAATTCTGTTCCTAGTTTTCTGAATAAATTTCTAAAAAATGACAAAATTATTTTATTCATAACCCCTCTGCCATATTAATTGGGAACTCATGAAAATTTGAGCAATATTCATAATTATTTTATGCATTTTTTGATTCATTGAAACAAATTTATTGAACGAATGCTTTTTTCGGGCATTTGTCGATGGAATTTTTTTTTTAACGTCAATCCTCCTAATTGAGTACTAGAGGATAATTTCAGCAACATTCATAATTACTTGATGAATTTTATTCTCTTTTCTAAACAAATTTAATTAAAAATGCATTATTCGGGCTTTTGTCTACAGAAAAATTCGTTGTTTTTCAATACCAATAATTTCAATTGGGAAGTCGATGATAACTTTATCAATATTCATACTTAGTGGATAAATTGTTTGTCTTCTTAAAAAAAATTTAATAAAAAAATGCATTATTCAGGCATTTATCGACGGAAATTTTTTTTCGGTATCAGCCTTTTAATTGGGAGCTTCATGATCATTTCAGCAACATCCATGACTTGTTAATGCCTTATTAAAGAAAGAAAGTAATAAGAAACTGAACTAAAATGACTGAGACTGAAAAAAAAACTATTTTTTATTTGACAGATGCGCAAATAATGCATTTGTTTATCAAATTTGTATAAAAAAGTCATTAAAAAGTTACCATCTTATTACGAATGTTGCTGAAATTATCATGAAGTTTTCAATTGAAAGACTGACATCAAAAAAAAAAATTTCCTTTAACCGAATAATGCATTTGATCATTAAATTTGTTCAGAAAAACATTAAATTTATCAACTAATTATGAATGTTGCTGGAATTATCATAAGGCCTTCAATTGAAAGGACTGTTACTGAAAAAAATGCCGCCGAAAAATGAATGAATGATGCATTTCTTTATAATATGTTAAAAAAATCATAAAATTTATCAGCGAATTATGAAGTTTTCTGAAATTATCATCGGGTTCCTGATTATAAAAACTGATACAAAAAACGAATTTTTCAGTGGAAAAGTGCCTGAATAATGCATTTTTAAATTAAATTTGTTTATAATGTTAACAAGAATAATTTTAATAGAAATTTTCTTTAGAATAATATTGTTCGCGTCCAAGTTCCTTCAAATTCAACTTGAAAAATGTGGAATTATTGAAAATTATAGAAAACCAACTTTCAACTTATAATTTGTTCATAAAACTTTTGTTTGTTTATTGTATCATGATTGAATAACCTTACCTAATATAAGTCTAAAAAAAGGAGACGATTACAACCATTTTCGTATCATGGACGAGCACCGGGAACGTCAAATAGGGAAAATGGTAATTTTTTCCTCATATTTGTTCATTTATAAAAAAAAAATTCAAAAAAAAATTTGAAAATCATGCTCAAAAACTCTCTTAGAAATCTTGTCAGCTTTTGGAAAATTTTTTGTTAAAAATAACGTATAGCCCACAAATATTGACCGATTTGGAAAAAAAAATTTGAACTGGTCCAGTCTGATTTTTGAATTAGGTTTAAATTTTTTTTTGTTATAAATAAACGAATATGACAATAAAAATTGCCATTTTTTCTATTTGACGTTCCCAGTGCTCTCAAATACCAGGAAAATTGTTGAAATCACCAGAGTTTCATAAATTTTTATAAACAAATTAATTTAAAAAAAAAAGTTTTCTACGATTTTCCATAATTATACGTTTTTTTAAGTTATATTGCAAGAAACTTGAATGGAAACAATATTATATAAGAAGAATGTTCTCTTAATATTGTAATTGTTTATATTATAAACTAATTTAATGAAAAAATGCAGTAATCAGGCATTTTTCGAAAGAAAAATTCGTTTTTCTCGGAATCAATTTTTTTTCCATTTGGAACTATATAATAATTTTAGCAAAATTCATAATTTGTTGATTAATCTCATGATTTTTCTGAACAAATTTAATTTAAAAATGCAATATTCTGGCATTTATCAGCAGAAAAACTCAGTTTTTCCAATGCCAGTCTTCTCAGTCGGAAACTTTATGACAATTTCAGAAACACTCATAATAAATTGATAAAATTTATGATTTTATCAAACAGATTTAATAAACAAATGCCTTAATCAGGCATCATGACTTCAGCAAAATTCATGATTTTTTCAGCAATTTTATAATAATTGCAGCAACATTTATAATTAGTTGATAAATTTGATCGACAAATTATCCATCGACAGATCCGCGAATGATGCATTTGTTTATAAAATTTGTTTTGAAACAAAAAAATAATTTATTAACCAATTATGAATGTTGATGGATTCATTATGAAGATCCCAATCAAAAAGGCTGACATAGAACAAATTCCGTCTACAGATGCCCTGAGAATGCATTTCTTTATTAAATTTGTTTTTAAAAAAATCCTAAAATTGATCAAAAAATTATGAGTTTTGCTGATGTTCTAATGAAGTTCCTAATTTAAAAAGTTGACATAGAAAAAAATGAATTTTTCTCCCGAAAAATGCCTGATTGATGCATTTGTTTATTAAATGTGTTTTAAAAAATCATAACTAATTAAAAATTATTCATCTTATTATGAATGTTGCTGAAATTTTCATGAAGTTCCGAGCTGAAAAGATCGACATTGAAAAACCCGAATTTTTCTATCGAAACATGCCTGAATACTGCATTTTTATTCATTAAATTTGTTTATAATATAAACAATTATAATCTTCAGAGAAAATGTTCTGAAAATAATATTGTTTCCATTAAAATTTCTCACAATATAACTAAAAAACGTATAATTATGAAAAATCATAGAAAACAATTTTTCAACAAATAATTTGTTTCTAACAAATTTTGTCTGATTGTTTAATATTGAAACATCTTTCACTAATGTTACTCTATAAAAGTTAGGTAATTTCAACCACTTTCCTGTTATTGACGAGCACCGGGAACGTCGAATAAAAAAATTGCCATTTTTTTGGTCGTATTTGTTTATTTATAAAAAAATTAAAATCCTTATTCAAAAATTAGGCTTTACAACTCTCTCAGAAATCTTATCAGCTTCTTTTTAAATTTTTTTCTTAAAATCGATTAATATTCTGGTGTCTGCTTCATGTAGGACTACTACTTTTTTAAATTTTGTCAACAAACTAACCTAAAAAATATGAACTTGCCAAGGTAGCTGAACCACGAAATTTTGAAACTTTTAAAACCATGAAATCGATAATATCTTCACACACAAACCTCAAACGCACAAAGTTCAAGCCTTGAACCCACAAACAATATACCTCAAACCTACAGACCTCAAACCCACAAACCTCCAAACCCGAAAACCCACAAACCTCAAATCCACAAACATAAATCCCTCAAGCCCATAAACCTACAATCCTCAAACTCACAAATCCATAAACCTAAAATCGCAAACCCACAAAACTCGAACACATAAACCTAAAACCCCAAACCCACAAACCTCAGACACATGAACCTAAAACCAAAACTCCACAAGCCCACAAACAGCAAACCCACAAACCTCAACCCCGTAAACCCACAAACCCACGAACCTCGAACCCACAAACCTCAAACCCACAAAACTTAAACCTAAAACCAGTAAACCCACAAACCAGAAACCCACGAACGTTTTAGGTTTATGCGTTTGAGGTTTGTGGGTTTGGGGTTTAAGGTTTATGGATTTCTGAGTTTGAGGTTTGTACTTTTATGGGCTTGGGGGTTTAAAGTTCCCGGAATTGAGGTTTGCGCTTTTGAGGTTTTTGGGTTTGAGGTTTGTGGGTTTGAGGTTCGTGGATTTGAGGTTTGTGGGTTTGAGGTTTGTGGGTTTGCTGTTTGTGAGCTTGTGAAGTTGTAGTTTTAGGTTTATGTGTTTGAGGTTTGTGGGTTTGGGGTTTTAGGTTTATGGATTTGTGAGTTTGAGGTTTGTAGGTTTATGGGCTTGTGGGTTTTATGTTTGTGGATTTGAGGTTTGTGCATTTGAGGTTAATTTCTGTGCGTTTGATGTTAACTTTTGTGGGTTGCAGGTTTGTGGGTTGAGTGGTTTGAGGTTTGTTGGTTTAAGGTTTGTGGGTTTGAGGTTTGTGGGTTTCAGGTTTGTGGGTTTGGGGTTTAAGGTTTATGGATTTCTGAGTTTGAGGCTTGTACTTTTATGGGCTTGGGGGTTTGAAGTTCCCGGAATTGAGGTTTGTGCTTTTGAGGTTTTTGGGTTTGAGGTTTGTGGGTTTACGGGTTTGTGGGTTTGAGGTTTGTGGGTTTGAGGTTCGTGGATTTGAGGTTTGTGGTTTTAGGTTTATGTGTTTGAAGTTTGTGGGTTTGAGATTTTAGGTTTATGGATTTTTGAGTTTGAGGATTGTAGGTTTATGGGCTTGGGAGATTTATGTTTGTGGATTTGAGGTTTGTGCGTTTGAGGTTTGTGGGTTTTAGGTTTATGGATTTGTGAGTTAGAGGATTGTAGGTTTATGCGCTTGAGGGATTTATGTTTGTGGATTTGAGGTTTGCGGGTTTACGGGTTTGGAGGTTTAAGGTTTGTGGGTTTGAGGTTTGTGGGTTAGAGGTTTGTGAGTTTGAGGTGTGTGGGTTTGAGGTCAATTTTTTGTGTATTCAAGGTTTGAGGTTTGTGGGTTTGAAGTTTGTAGGTTGGAGGTTTGTGGGTTTGGGGTTTTATGTTTATGTGCTTGAGGTTTGTGGGTTTGGGATTTCAGGTTTATGGATTTGTGAGTTTGAGGCTAGTAGTTTTATGGGCTTGAGGGATTCATGTTTGTCGATTCAAGGTTTGTGGGTTCAAGGTATGAGGTTTGTGCGTTTGAGGTTTGTGGGTTTACGGGTTTGGGGGTTCGATGTTTGTGGGTTGTAGAAAACTAAAAAAGTAGCAGCCCTACATGAAATTGTAATTCGTTCCGAGTATTTAGAAACAAAAATGTGTTAGAATCGGTTAAAAATTGAGCAGTCAGCAGAATTTTGAAAAAAAAAAATATAAAAACTCACTGTGCGCCGGTCTGGCGCTCTTACCAACTAAGATGGGTTCGAATCTCAGCTGAGACAGGAATGAATTTTTCACAGCCAAAAATCAAAACTATTTTACTTCAGACTACTTACTTTCTTCAAATTTGAAAGGTTATTATGAAGACATTTTCAGTTTTATTTTACAATTTAATAATAGAGTAAATTACCGCCTGCGAGACATGGTTTTCCTGGATACTGATTGCGGGTTCATTCCCTATCGGAATGAGATACATGAAGAAATTTGAATGAATTAGTTAGCAACAGTTGAAGTAAAAAGACCCTATAATTGAATGGATGGTTATAATTGATCGCCAATGTGACTTTAATTGCATATTGAATTCGTCGATTCGCCATGTGAAAACTCTCAGCTGGAGAATTGTGCATCGGATCTGAAGTTGAAAGTACAAGCTTCGCTGGCAAACAGTTCTATTGCAATATCTCTGCAATTAAATTTCGCGACGATACTGAGATTCTGAGAACCTTAGTCGCAACTAAGAAACCCGGAAATTCCTTCCTTGATTCGAATATCCAATTTCCTTCCTCTTCATTTAACTTAATTTCCAATTCACTGATATTAGCCAGATGGTTCCACGTAAGCAAAAACAAAGTCAAATCAACGAAATTCTGTGAAATTTTTATAAACTTTATAATACAAAAAAAAATAGTTTAGCAACCAATCAGTGACGTTTACAAGAAAAAAGTTGATTTTTCAAATTTGAAATGAATTTTCAACCAACTGGTCGTATTTTGATTCAAAAAAGATTATACTTTGATCAAAAAAAGTTGAATTTTCATCCAAATAATTAAATTTCTTAGAAGACAGTTGAGTATTTAGCAACAAAAATGAATTTTCAAACCAAAAGGGCAAATTTTTTGTACAAATAGACGAATGGCTGTAAAAACTGAAAAACTAAGAAAAGAAATAAATATTCGAAAAATAAATAAATCTTCAATCGAAGAGTTCCATTTTTAACAAAATAATTGAACTTTCAACAAATTAGTTGGATATTCAACCAAACAGTTGAATTTTCAACCTGCAAAAATGAATTCTCAATCAAAAAGACGATTTTTTAAACAAGAAGATTAATTTTCTATCAAGGAAGATGAATTTTCAACAAGATGAATGAATTTTTGAATAAGCTGTTGAATTTTCAAGTAGAAAATATAAATTTTCAACCTAAAATGGAGAAGTTGAGTTTTTTGTAAAAAAATTAATTTTCAATAAGCAATCAAATTTACAATAAAATAGGTGGATTTTTAAACGAAGAGAAGAATTTTTAGCTGAAATAATGAACTAATAACCAAAAGAGTGAATTTTCAGTAAAATTATTTAACTTTTGATCAAAAGAGTACAAATTCTCTGCGGAACAGTTAAATTTTTCTAACACCTTCAGAAAATTTGAGTGGAATGTTGAATTTTCGAAAAAAAAACAAAAATTAATTTTCAACCAAGTGATTCAGCTTTCAAACTAGAAGTTTATTTTCCTAACAAAAAAAACGAATTGTCTACAATTAAAGATTATTTACAAAAAAAAAGTTCATTCAAATTCATAAACTTTCATGCTAGAAGGTAAATTTTCTGTGAAACAATTGAATTTGAAACCTGAAAATATAAATTTTCATCAAAAAATATAATTTTCAGCCTAACAGTTGCATTTTAACCGAGAAAGAGGAAACTTCAACCAAAAAGGTTATTTTTCTGACAAAAAGAAGAATTTTCAACTGAAAAAGATGAATTTCCAACCAAACATAGAAAAGATACATTTTTAATTTGAAAAATTAATTTAAAAAAATATATAATTTTCAACAAGCATGGCGAAAATTTCAAAACAAGAGATGAGTTCAAAGTAGTTAAAATTTCATCCAAGTATATAGATTTTTGATAACAAAATATCAGTTTGCAACAAAAAATGAAATAGTCTCATTTTCAGTTGAAAAAATTAATTTCGAACCAACAAATGAGTTTTTGAAGAACTTATTGAACTTTCAACTAATAAATTAAATTCCCAATTAAATGCTGTATCTTCAACTGGAATATTTTTATTTTTAGTGAAAAAAATTAATTTTCAGTAAAAAACGAATTCTCAATTTTAAAAACTTATTTTCAAACAAAAAATATTAATTCTGAACGGCTTATGCTGATGATAATTAAAAATTAATATTGAGTATCAACTAATACAATACAAATTTTCAAAAAAATTTGAATACTATATGAGCGTGAATGCACTCTTCTTTTCCAAAATTCCTTTACTTCTCCCTGAACAATTTTTTCTTTCTTGTTCATTATCATTCAATTATATTCAAACGCATTTTCAGAGATTTTATAACAAATTTCAAAAATAATTTATGATTTCAAAATATTTCGAAAAATTTCAAACAAAATGTAGGAAAACTTTTGAGCTTCTAAAGGATTTTGGAAGATTTCAAGATAATAAAACAATGGTCTTGAGATTCCTGGAAAAATTTTTAATGATTTTCTCTGTTGATTTAAAAATTAAAATATTTTGTTAAGGATTCATATTTGTTGGTAATAAAATCAACTACTCAGTCAAAAGCTCAACTACGAGTATTTTTTTTAATTCATCTTTTTGTGAAGTGAACTGTTTTGGATCTGAACAAATTTATATTTTTCGATTATACTTCAAATATTACCGTTTTCGTTGAGAATTTTTTTTTTCGTTGAAAATTCAAGTATTTCCTCAAAAGTTTTTTTTTCTTTTTATGGAAAATTAGATTATTTAACTGAAAATATAACGATTCCATTTTTAGATAAAATTTTTTTTAAATTAAGAATTCAACCACTGGGGTAAAAGTTTAACCACTTCATTCAAAATTTTATTTTTTTGTTTTTCAAGTTATAAAGTTATAAAATTTTAATTCTGCGTTTAAAGTTGAACTACTTTGTTAAAAATTCTTTTTTATTTCTGAAGATTTATCATTTTAATTGAAAGTTCATCTATTTTGTAAGAAATTAAATTATTTTGTAAAATATTTAATTTTTTGAAAATTCAACTTTTTGGTTAAAAATTCAACTATTTTATTGTTTCGTTCCTCTTGCTGGAATATAAAATATTGCAACCGAAACCTAAATTAGCTTAAATTTATTAACTCACTCAAATTCCAACCAATTCTAATAAAAAAGCTCATATGCGGAATTGAGTTCGCTTTAATTATATTAATAACAAACAATCATTAGATTTGAAAAGTATCATCAAGTTGCTGTTAAATTTGAAAAAACAATTAACTTCAAAATATTTCTGATTGTAGTGATTTTTCACCAAGATAAAATAAGCAATCAATAAAAGACGGTTATTCAAAATTCATCTGTTGGCTTAAAAATTAATCAATTTTGGTTGAGGATTCCACAATTTGTTGAAATTTCAAAAATTGGTTAAAAACTCAATTTTTTGTTTAAAGATTCATTATTTTACTTGAAAATTTCTCTCCGAGCTGAAAAGTTGATCTATTTTTCTGAAAACCCGTATTTTCAGTAGAAAATTATTATTCTTGTTTGAAAATTCATTATTCAGTAGTATAAATCAGTTTTGGTCAGACATACTTATATCTAAAGAATTCCTATAGTTAAAGAATGAATAAACTGCAAAAGATATTATTGGATAAAAGTGACCATTTGTGTTATTTTATATGTTTTAATTTGATTGTGGAAAATCCTATTCTTTTCTAACAAAAGAGACACATTTTTTATTACATTTTACTTTAAGAAAAGTGTTATGTTAATATTATAGGAGAATGGATCTTCCATCGGTATTCCTGAATTAAAATCCCATATTCTTTTCTATTTGATTTTCTATTAAGCGACAATTAATCCAGATAAAAATTAAAAAAATTCGTTCAGTCTTGAACTTTTGAAAGTTTAGTCTTGAACAAATTACGAAAGATTAACATTTTCAGCCTCCTCTCACGAAAATATTTGTATTGAATTAAAGAAACCTTTTCTTTAAGATAAGTTTTTCGATTTAACTATCAATAACTTCAAAGAAAAAAATTAATTTTTTATTGACAAAAATTTGTAGTTGGTCAATAAAACATATCTTTGAACAAAAGAAATTTCTTTGAATCAAGAGAACTTTTTTTGAACCAAAGAGAATTTTCGTTCACTAAGAGCTAATGAATACTTTTCTTTGATTTGATTTGAAAATACAAATGTATTTTTTAAATTTATTTCCAAGTTTTACTTTTCTTTTCAAAAGTTTAAAATTTCAACGATTATTTCGTGAGCCTTCTATCAAAATATTGGTAAAAAATAGGTCTTTGTTTCAACTCAAGTCGCTGATTATTCCGTTAATGGCGCTTCAATTATTTCGTCGTATTTACTGACGTCACTAATAAATCGATTTGCAAGTCGAAACTACTTGATAACAGTGAAAAACAGATTTTACTAATGGTATTTTCTTAACGGATCATTATCTCCCTTGTTCTGAATCTTGTAAAACTTCTTATTAAAAACTTTTCACAATAAAGAAGCTGAACATCCTTTATTCAATTTATAATTTTTTTTTCTATACGTAATTAGAGCAGAATTTGTTCAAAATACTGAAGAATTTATTATTAATTCAGCATTATATAATAGAAATAATAATTTTAGAACAAAATAAAAATTTCGAATGAATAACAAATTAAATTCATTCAAGAAATAGGGATTTTCAACAGAATAGTTGAATCCTCAATCCAAAAGATGAATTTTCAACCAAAAAGATATATTCTTAACCAAGATAATAAATTTTCTGCCAAAAAACTGCCCAATTTAATTTTCAACAAAAAAAGAAGAATTCTCGACGACAAATGTCATTTTTTATATGTATTTCAACTGAAAAAGATTTTTATTTTAAATGGAAGAAGTTGTCCTATTCCAAAAAGACGAACTCTCAACAAAATAGTTGAATCGTTTACCAAAAGAGATTAGTTTTCTACCAAAAGCAGTTGCATTAATAACCAGGTAGTTGAATTTTTAAAGCAAAAAAAAATTTTGTACAGGATTTTACAAAATTTTAGAAAAAATTTAAGCCAGCTCAAAAAATATTTAGGATTTGTAAGATTTTGAGATAACTTAAAAAATATTAGAGATTTATAGAAATCTATAAATCTTTGAAAATATTTTCCATCTCACCAAAACTTCTGAAATTCCTATTCCTGAGAATTTGAAAAATCTTTTAGAACTAAAAAATCTGCTCTGAAATCTTCATGATTTTTTTTTTATGTCTTTGGAAATCCGTTCAAGCATTCTCTTAAAAATGTTTTTTCAATATAAAAACTCATCTTAAAATTTCCAAGGAATCCTAACAACAATTTTTTATTTTGTTGAAAACTTCCAAAAATATTAAAAAGATTTTAATTTTTTGTCCACAATTTTCAAAAATCTACATTTTGTTCAAAATTTTTTGGAATTATTTTGAGTATTGAACTATTCTTAAAATTTCTCCAATACTTCTAAATATCTTTCAAAGTGATTTGTATTTTTCGCACAATTTTCAAAAAATCTTCAAAAATCAAAAACATTCCCTCAAAAATCTTACTAATTTTTTTTGTGGAAATTTTTTAATTTTCTGTCACATGAAAAAAATAAGCTGGTTTTATATGAAAACAGTTTGAAAATTACAGAAAATCATTATTTTAATGAAAGCTTCTACAAAAATCCATCCTTTTTTTATTCATCTTGTTTTTTATCACTATAACCATGTACCTTAAATATTCCAGATTTGTTTTTAGCAACTTTAGAAAGCTTTTTCAATTTTTGAAAATCGTTCTGAATATTCTCTTGAAATTAATTTTTAGAAATGAATAATCATTTCGATATTTAGCAGGAATCTGAAGGAAATTTTTTTATTCTTTTGAAGCTTTAAAAATTATTAAAAAGCTTCTTCTTTGGAATTTCAACAAAATATATTCACTATTAATTTTTTTTAAATCTTCTCAGAATTTGAATTTTTGTAGAATATTTTTTTGACTTCAAAACCTTGAAAATATCTTCTGAAATAATTGAAAGTACTTTTACAATATTTTTGAGATCTGCGAAATAAAAAAATTCACGTAAAATCGTCCAGATTCATTTTTGACATCTTTTGACATCTGTTTGAATATTCTCCTTCAATTATTTTTTCAACATTAAAAATCATTCTAAACTTCCCGAGGAATCCTAAGAAAAATGTTTTATCTTGTCAAAACCTTCCAAAATCCGAAATCTTCAAAAATTTACATTTTGATTGAATTTTTTAAAAATCATCTCAAGTTTCAAAGTATTTTAAAAATTTTGTCAAAGGTTTTAAGTATTTATTAAATCAATTCAAATTTGTCCTGAAATTTTCCAAAAATCTCTTTGAATTAAAAACGTTGCCTTAAAATCTTCCATTTTTCGAAATTTTTTGTCTTATGCAAGAAAAACTATTTTTTGCACTAGGACTACCTTAAATATTCTAAACTCGTTTTTGAAAATTTTGGCAAACTTTTTTAATGTTTTTAAATCCTTTTAATTATTCTTTTCAAATTAATTTATTGAAATAAAAAATCAATTAAATATTTACCAGGATTCTTAAAAACATTCTCTTATTCTCTTGAAACTTTCAAGATTCTTTGAAAGCTTTTTCTTCCAAAATCTTAGAAAATCAATATTTAGTATTAATTTTTGTATAAATCTCCTCAAGATATAAATTATTTTAGAATATTTTCATGACTTCTGAAAATTTGAAATATCTACTCAAATAATTGAAAGTATCTGTACAATTTTCTCAAAACCTGTAAAATTCAAAAATTGTCCTCAAATCTTACAGATTCTTTTTCCGCATATTTTGGAATGGCACAAACTGAAAATTGATCTTTTAAAATGAAACCTTAATCATTCAAATTTTTTTGAGAAACCATATTGTCACGAATAATTTTTTGTTACCAGTACCGACAATTTTGTTTACCGGTACTGACAGGAAATAAAAAATATTTCAAGTTATTATCAATAATTTTATTTTTCTCAATTTTTTAAGGTGTCGGGAATTAAAAAAATTATAGTGTGTTGGCAAAATGTTAAGAACATTAATATTTTAGAATATTAAAAAACATTCAAAATTTTTGTCGTTATTATCAAAGACTTATTTATGAGAGAAATTTTCTTTTATAGAAATAAATTTTCAGAAATAAAATTTCTCATTTGTAAATTGCGATTTGTAAGAAAAATAAATTATAACGAATTAATACAAATGATGTTTTGAAGAGATTATTATCATCCCTGGTAAAAAGAATGAATTATTTTTCGCACAGTTTAAGGGAATAAAAGATACTTGCTTATACGATATGCAGATTAGAATTGCAAATTCGCAATAAATTGAGACCAAAGAATTCAAAGATTCCCGCAAGAAAAAATGTTGGCACTTTACAAGATAAATTGGGAAAGAAAAGAAAAGACGGAACTTTTAAATACCTTATCATTCTTCATTAGAGAGGCGTGATTTTTCTCATTAAAAATTAAATCCAGTTCATGACAGAGAAAACTTTAATTTAAAATCTAATTAAGAATGCAGAGTTTCGACGCGATTTTAATATGAAAAGAATTTGATTTGAATAAAAACTTCATCAGGATATGAAGGATATTAAATCCACGATAAGTTGAATCAACCTAAAATAATTATTAACGTTTTTATAATAATAATTAATAACTCACGCAGATTTTATGCAAAATAAATTATTTTCCAATGGAATTGTAAAAAAGTTTTTCTTATTAATTTATTATTTAATTTTTTTTCTTCTCTTTTTCCAGTTTGCTCGAGTTCTGGTACTTGTTGAAAGTATTAATTTTTGGGTAGCATGTAGAATGAAAAGACTGGTTCAGTCTTAATTACACAGAGTGACAGCAAAATTTTATTTTCAAAATTACCTAAATTATTAAAATAATTTCTAAATTTAATTCAAATGTTATGAAGTTTTAACTATTATTCTTTTCTATTGATTTTTTTCAGTTCTCCTGACTAATAATATACGTCAAAGCAAAAAACAATTTTAAATTTAGTTTAAGAAAAAATTACCAAAAATGAGTAATTTCTGAGCCAAAAATTACTAATATGCATTAAGAGTCTGTTTGATCTTCAGTGAAATTGTAGTAAATTTACAAGAATTTAAGGGTTGTCTTTCCCAAAATTCGCAAACTTTTTTAAAAATCACCATCAACGTTTTCTGAGTTGATAATTTTTTTTCAAAACCAAAAAAAAATGAATTTTTTTTTTTAAGGATTGGAACCAATTACCGGGCGGTATCCATACAAATTCGAAAAAAAATTGAACTACCCTTTTAGACACCAAAATTTGTATTGCAAATTTCTCGATATTTGTCATCCTAGGTTGAAAAAGAACAACTTTATGACTGGAAATTAAACTTGAACAATTGCAAAAGAATTTCATTGAAAATGAAATTAAATTGAAATAAAAAGATTCAAACTCTTGACGATAAATAATTTTCCATTTGAATTTATAAAAACTTAACTGGAAATTAAAACACTCAAAGTGGAATATTTTTGAATTAGACAATTTTAAAATCAAATCTTAAAACTTCGTCAATTTCAAGGCTCCACAATTTACGCGTATAAAATTACAAGTGTAAAATTTCAAACATTTAATAGTTTAGAGGTTTTAAAAAATGAAAATTCACGCTATCATTTTCAATACTATAAACTGAAGAATAAATTAAAAAATTTATAAATCTTCAAAATTATAATCTTTGATTCAATTTCATGCTAGAGATATTAATTTATGCATCAAAGTTTATTTTGAAATTTTTTTAAATGTTCTCTTAAAAATTTGTTTAAAAAAAATCATTTGAAGAATTTTGTAGGAATCTAATGAAAATTTGGTTATTAACTTGGAACTCGAATTTTTGCTACAATTTTTGAAAAATCCGGCAAAATTATAAAAATTCTCTTGAAATCTTCCAGATTCTTTTTTACATATTTTGAAAATATTTTTACATATTCTTTTGGAATTAATTTTTCTCAATTTTTGTGTGCAAAATCTTTAAAAATATACATTTTGTTTCAAATGTTTTGACATCCTTCCAGGCTTTAAATTATTTTGCAATCTTTTAAAAACTTCTAAATATATCTTAGATTTCCTCCCATTTTTCCAAATTGATAATTGTTCAATTGTTATTTATTATTCAAAAAATGTTTTTCTCATCTTTTTAAATATTATTCCAAAACTAATTTTTCAAATCAAAAAATCGTTGCTTTTTTCAAGAATTTTAAGAAAATTTTGTTATTTCCTCAAAATCTTCAAAGATCCATAAAAAGCGTACGTTTGGTAGATGTGGATATCCAGGTGAAAATTTATTTTTCGTTTGGATTAAATTTCCACATTTCTACAATAAACTATCAGAATTCATCACATAATTTTAGGTACAATTTTCCAATATTTGAACTCTTATGAAATTTTATATTTCTTATAATACCTTGTGAATTTTTACAACAATGTGAAAAAATAATAATAAAATGTTATACTTTTTGAATTGTAGAATCTTTTACTTTATTGTACATTTTTTTACTTTTTCACAATGAAATACGAGAGAAGGCTAGCTATTTAATTGTACTCGATTGTATTTTTTGGTTGCATTTTGTTCATTTGAAAAAAAGAAACGTTTTAACAGAAAATTACAACTTTCGAAATGGTGTAAATTCTTGTAAAAATATTTTTCATTATTCAAATAATTATTTGAATTTAATATGATTTGAGTTTTTATTTTTGTATCTTGTGCGAAATAATTTGTGAAATAATTTGTAGAAGGGATGATATATTGAGGACAAAGCTCAAAAGCATTATGTCTCTGCGATACGTTTTTCGCGGTAGATACACTTGAAAAGATGTCGAGCAAGCACTATCCGAAAGTGCCTCTTTCAGATAGAAATGGCAAAACATGTAACATGTTTTTCAGACTGATTCACCGGAAGTGAAATATTGTTCATTTAAAAATGTTAAAAAGTCGGAAAATAGCTGATAATCCTATCAATAATATTGAATTTCAGTATATATTACTTATTAAATTCAAATTTATTCAGAAAAAAAGGATCTCTCTCCTTTCACTCCACCGGGATTCGAACACCAGATCAACTGATTTCCGGTCACGTGCTCTAACCAATTGAGCTACAGAGAGATCAGAGATAGATTCTGTTTTTCTGATATATGCTAATTTAGAAAGATATTACATAATCAATATTTTAAAATAGGAATCAATTGGTTAGAGCACCTGACCGGAAATCAGTTGATCTGGTGTTCGAATCCCAGTGGAGTGAAAGAAGAGAGATCCTTTTTTTTCTGAATAAATTTGAATTTAATAAATTTTAATTTATATCTCCATCCAGTCTGTGAAGACGAAATCATTTTTCTATATTAGAGGATTTAACTTTGATCGATATTGTAGATTTCCATTATTCACAGTATGTGTGATTGGATTTATCAACGGATCGATAATTACCATTTCCGATGATAATGCAGATTCCTATTTAAATATATTACTTATTACTTTTTAAGGAATCGGTATTATGAACAGAGAATAACACAAATCTTTAAAGTCTTTTCAGACTAGATAGAAATATTAATTGAAAATTATTTTAATTAATTTTTTTGTGAAAGACCTTCTTCTTTCGCTCCGCTGGGAGTCGAACCTCAGAAATTCCGATTGCCGGTCGGGTGATTTCCCATTAAGCTACTAGAGAGATGGAGAGAAGAAACTTTTTTCGGAAAATACAAACTTAAAAAATTTGTGTTATTCTCTGATGATAATATCGATTCCTTACAAAAAAAAAATTATTACCTGGCAAAATAATGCGTGTATTTTCTGAAAAAAGTTTATTCTCTCGGTCTCACTAGTAGCTTAATCTGAAGTAAAAATAACCGGCTGTTTATAATCTCATGGATAGAATCGAATTTCAGACACACTGAATCACTTTGCTGATTCGGCTTATCAGTTTGGATAACAAATTTATTAGCCAAAATCCGAATTTTCCTAAATCCATACGACATCAATATTTCAGTTATGAACAAACATTCATCAAATTAGCAGAATCCTGCTAATTTAATAAATTAGTTTTCAATTTGAAGTTTTGAATTTGTATGAATGTTTCAACGTGACAGACATGAGTCGATTTTAAATTGTAGGATTTGACATAGGGAAAAGAATCCATTATTTATTTGGAACCGGCGCATGCAGGAAGGCGAGGATTTGCTTCGGTTGAGGTGCATAACCTTTTCGCGGAGTATAAGCACGAAGCATAGGAAAACCCCTGCCAATCTTCTTGTCAGTGTATAATCTCTCTGGAAATGCCACGTCTGTTTTGCCATCTTATCTGTTCGGAATAAATTGCCCCGTTTCAGCATTCGGCTTCGAGATAAATTTCTCGGTAATTTTATTCTTTGGCTTATAGAAAATTTGTTTATCCTTTTACAGATAAATTAATTAAAGTATGCGGTATGCGCCTACAAAAAAGGGTTTCGCAGCCTATTAAAACGTGGATGAAGTCGTTTGAATCTCCTCTCCTTACTCCTCCTCTCCACTTCCCTTATCATCTCTCCTCACCTCTCCTCATCACTTCTCATCTCTCCACCCATCTCCTCTTCTGTCCTCTATTCTCCTTCATTGCCCTATCCTATCATATCTGATCCAATTCTAACTTCCACCCCATCCTCTAAATTACCCACTTGTCAACCCACCCCTCCAATTTTCCCTACACGTCCCTTTTCTACCCAACTTTCCCTCGCTTTCCTTTGCTCACTCCTACCATCAACTTGCTATGCTTATTCTCTCCAAGTACCCCTCTTTCCCCTCCCTTCGTCTCATCTACTCCCCTGCTCTAACATCCCTACTACCCCTCCTTTTAACATATTTTCATACATCTCTTAACTTCTTCTCCTCCTTTACTCCCCCCCCCCTGATCTCCCTTAATTTTCATTCCCTACACTTCTTCCCGGCCCATACACCCTTTACACCTTTCAGTTCCCCACTTATCTACTCACCGTTCCTACTTCCCTTTGATTCTCCAAGCTCCCTCTTCTTCATTACTTCTTCACTTACCCGACAACTTTCCGCCATTTTCCTACCCTACTACGACTTATTTCTCATTTCTCGCTTCCTCTGCCCTCCCAGTACTTCCTGTACTTCTTTACGCCTCTTCTAGTAATTGTCCTCTACTTCCGTACTTGAACATCCTCACGTCCCCGCCCCATATTTCCTTAAGTCCATCCACTACTTCTCTTCATCCAGTCCACTACCTCACCCTCGCTACTTCTCCTTCCATTTACTTCCTTCCCTCCTATACACCCTTTTCACTAACTTTTTTTACTTTTCTTTCACTTTCCACACTTTCCACTTACTTTCTCTCCCCTCCCAGTACTTCCCGTACTTTTCTACGCCCCCTCTAGTAATTGTTCTCTACTTCGGTCCATAAACATCCCCACGTCCCCGCCACATATTTCCTTACGTCCATCCACTACTTCTCCTAGTCCACTACCTTAGCGTCCCTGCTCCTTCTTCCCGGCACTTCTTTCCCTCTTACAGACCCTTTCTACCTATCAGTTCCCCACTAATCTACGCAACTCTCATAATCACCCATTCCGCTACTTCCCTTTTATTCCCCCTGCCTCCCACTTCTCCTTTACACCACTCTTGCCCCTAATTTCCCTTCACTATTACTTTTTATTCCCCATACCCTAATTCCTCTTCCCACTCCGTACTTCCCTCACTTTTGTAAGCCCCCTTCAGTACTTGCCCTTGTGTGCCCCCCTACTTCACGATCCCAATTTCCCCTCCACTGTCAATACTTCCTTTATGTCGCTACGCCCCCTTCAATACTTCTCTTCCTCTACTCACCTACTTCACCTTCCCTATTTCACTACTTTCCTCTCTAACTCGTAACCTATGGGGCTGCATGATTACATTCTATTTAGATTATCGCCAAATTTCCTACTCTACACAATTTATTCTAACATAATAAGCTCTGCTTTATCCAGAAAAGAAACTTTTTCGCTACGCCCCCTTCAATACTTCTCTTCCTCTACTCACCTACTTCACCTTCCCTATTTCACTACTTTCCTTTCTAACTCGTAACCTATGGGGCTGCATGATTAAATTTTATTTAGATTATCGTCAAATTTCCTACTCTACAAAATTTATTCTAACATAATAAGCTCTGCTTTATCCAGAATAGAAACTTTTTCGAAAAAAAACTAAACCCGAGGGATTTGCCCTGATGTATGAGTAAAAAATGGTCAACTTTGGGAAGTCATGAATCAAAACCTATCTGGACTAGATCATTGTTATCTTTTATAATTACTGAAAATTACGTCTACAGTAATTAATATCCAGAATTTTTTGTTGTGAAACATACAGGTTTCAAATTACAGATGCAAACTTCGGAATTTCATTTTCCAGCTACTTTTGAAAACATTGGTTAGTTTGAAAAATAATATGTGTAACTCGAAACCAATTAGAGATAGAAGGTTCCTTGTTTTCGACTGTTGTCAGAATTTTATCCTGTTTCATTTTTCTGTGGGAAATTTTGTTTTAAAAGGCAATGAAATTTTACTACCATGATTCGTATTTTAATGTTGAAGTAGTTAAAAGTTTCTAAATTGAGAGAGTTCAAAAGTACTCACTTTTAGAACCTTTTTATTCCTAAAGAGGTAAAATGCGGGCTTTCTTACTTCCCATGAAAAACATCGAATGATAAAATTTATTGGTCTTGAATTGCGCCCCATAAAACATTTTATATTCGGTGCTTTTGGTCTCGCTATTACTGGACTTGATCTTTAGAAAAGTGTAAAAGAAAGATAACATTTTTAAAATTTATTTCATACTCAGAGGAAAATGTTGTTTCGGTTTTCACATTTATTTTTTCCTAGTCTCTTGTATCTGATCGAGGGACGGATCAAGAAGTGTAACTCTCGAAGTCGACGGAGAAATGTACAAAATTGCTTACGCGTAACCGAAAGCTGGCATTTTATGACACTAAGAGTGTCTCCAGAAGCAAGATTGCATCGATAGCTAGAAATACAACCTTCGATTTTTTCCACTTTTGTGCCATGATATTTTTATGTTCTGAATTTTTTTGACTAGGAAATTGTATGTGGAAAATCACATCATCAAGTGGGTAATAATAGTATTTTAAAAATAATTATTTAAAGTCCGAGAATCCAAATAGGAGAAGAAAGAAACAAACGAAGTTGTGTCAAGACTATCGGACAATATTTATTGATGATTCTCTTGATGTAAAACTTCAATCTCATCCCAGAGAAAGAAGTAAAAAATATTATGATTGGTCTTTGCCTAGTTTTATCATTTTATCAAGTTTAGAATTAATACTGAGAGTAGTGCTAATTTTATAGGTTTTTAAAATTCTTTTAATATTTTCCGAAATTTTACCATAGTATGGAATAGTAATATTGCTTTTAGGATCGAATTCTTTTTTGACAGTATTGTTATCGTTATTAATTCTGTTTTTGTTATTAAGTTCTTTTAATCTGTTATTAATTTGTTGATCAACAATATTTAGTGGGAAGTTATTCAAGAACAGAAAATGTTTTACTATTTTTAAGTTATCATTATGGAATTTTTCATACGAAAGTAAAATAGCTGAATCAACTAAGTTCTTTATAATAGCTATTTTTTGTTGGAATGGATATTTTAATAAAAAATTGAGCAACCGAGCAGAGGAAGTTGATTTGCGAAACCAATTAGTAGAGATGGTACCATCATTTTTTATAATGATAATATTAAGAAATTGAATAGTATTATTGTTTTCAATTTCATGTGTGAATTGTAATCTTTTATGGATTGAATTGAAAGTTTTTATAATATTTTTAATTTTGTTTTTAGGAATAATTGAAAATGTATCATCTACATAACGAAAATAGGAAAGGATTTCAAAGTCTAGTTTATCAAAAATTTCAGATTCTAAATCTTGCATTACCATGTCAGCTAATTTATTTGAAATAGGAGAACCCATGTGAGTTCCAAAAGTTTGTCTATAATAAACATTATTAAATTGAAAATAGGTATTATCCATCAAGAATTTAATCCCCCCATTGAATTTATCTAAAGGTCATTTAGTAACTTTCTTGATAAAAGACGATCTTTTTTCAATACTCTTGAGTACCAATTCTACACGAACGTTAGTAAAGAGAGAAGTCACATCAAGAGAAATCATAATGTATCCAGAAGAAATAATGATTTTATCTAGTTTTTTGTTTCAAATCAATAGCATTTTTTTATAAAAGATTCCGATTTGGGTAGAGCAGAGTTTAAAATATTATTAAAGACTTTGGTCATAGTATATGTAGGAGAATCAATAGTGCTAACGACAGGTCTCACAGGAAAATCATTTTTATGAATTTTAGGAAGTCCATAAATTATAGCTAAATCAGTATTCCCTGTAATAAGATCTTGTCTCTTCATATTAGAACCTAAAAAACCTCTAAGTCTCCTTTTATTAATTTTATTAAAAGTTTTGATTTGTAAAGATATTAAAGGGTTATCATCAATTTTTTCATAAGTCGTTTCATCATTTAATATTAATTCCATTTTGTTATAATAATCTTGTTTATTGAGAATAACAGTAACGTTACCTTTATCAGCACGCGTTATAAAAAGATCTTTATGTCTTTTGAGAAAGGTTTTAGTTTGAGAAAGATTCTTAGAGATAATTCTTCAGTGTCAGAAATTATGCCAGGTTTTTTAAAAATATTGATTAGATGAGGAAAGTATTTTATTTCTTAATTCTGCTTGTAATTAATCTGGAATTTCATCAATGCTAGTTTCTACATCTTTTACAATTTGAAAGATGTGTTGATTTCTCGAGGTTAAAAAATTGGAACTAAATTTACCACCTAACCTAAGAACATCGTTAACTTGGTCAGGAATCTGAGTATTGGTACAATTAATAATCCAAGGATCGGAAATTTCTGAACTATCAGAGTACAATTGCTTATGTTTATTGATCTGTAGTTCAAAGTTATGAAAATTTTCTGTATGTAGAATATTTTGTAGATTTTTCTCAAGAACGTTGTGTCAAATTAGGTTTACTATTAAGAGAATTTTGATATTCAATAATATTATGATAATCATCATCGAAATGGACTTTATTAAAGAAGAACTAGATAACTGTTTGAATGAAATCAATGATCTGGATCATCTTAATGTATCTTGCAATTCTATCTTAGAGTTATTTTCATGAAATCTATCTTGAATTTTCATTCAATATCAAACACAATTGAATCTATTTATCTTGGTAATTGATATTTGAAAAATATAAAAGTCATTGAAATCTAAAATAATTGTAAAAACATTGTTTTAAAAGTGCTATATATCGCAGTATTCTCAAAATTTCATATAATGCAAGCAACATTTAAAAACGTTAAACAATTTATATTCATAATATTTTGATTCATTCTAATGGCACTTTAATATAGAATTATCAAAATTATAACTTGACTTATGTTTGATAATAACAATAGGTATTTAACATGTGGAAGTAAGTATGTGTTTTTTGATGAAATATTTAATAGGTACTATATATTAAGAACAACATTTATTAATAACAAATATAAATTAATTTCATAATAAATTGGAAGTCAGAACCCCGTTGACAAAATAAAAATTCTAAGAGAAAACGAAATATTATAATAAAAAACGTAACAAGAAAAAATTATAATACAAAAATATTATAGAAACTTGAATAATGAAATTTGAAAATGTAATAGTATCTTAATATTTTTTTAGTATAATAAATCAGGAATTGAAAAATTCTTAATTTTAATAATTCAATTTTTAAGAACGAGTAAATTTTTTCTGGCTAAATATAACAAGTTATTTAGTTGTGCATTTTAGAAAAATATACTGAATTTGTTGATTTTGCGAATATTTACTTATTCGTGTAATTCATTCATTCCTCCTCCCCCCCTCCCTCTTTTTCAACGTATATTTTGTAAAAGAAAGTTTATTTTATTCCTTGATAACAAAATATGATACAATAAGTATGTGTTTGAATTATAGGAATATTTTTACACAAAAATTTTAATTGACTTGTTATATTTGGCAAAAAAAAAATTCTCGTTAATAAAAATTGAATTATTAAAATTTAGGATTGTTTAATTCCTGATTTATTATACTAAAAAAATATTAAGATACTATCACATCTGCTATTTTTATTATTCAAGTTTCTATAATATTTTTATGTTATAATTTTTTCTTGTTACGTTTTTTAATATAATATTTCGTTTTCTCTTAGGATTTTTATTTTGTCATCAGGGTTCTGACTTCCAATTTATTATAAAATTAATTTATATTTGTTATTAATAAATGTTATTCTCAATATATAGTACATATTAAACATTTCGTTAAAAAACACATACTTACTTCCACATGTTAAATACCTATTGTTGTTAACAAACATATGTGAAGTGAAAATTTCAATAATTTTATATTAAAGTGCCATTAGAATAAATCAAAATATTATGAATATGAATTGTTCAACGTATTTAAATGTTGCTTGCATTATATGAAATTTTGAGAATACTGCGATATATAGCACTTTTAAAACAATGTTTTTTTCAATAATCCTTTTACATTTCAATGACTTTTATATTTTCAAACATCAATTACCCATCAAAGAGTTGTTGGTCTTAATTTTGCAAACTGAAATGATCGGGAATGTTTTTATTTAATATTAATTATTGACTTTTCCATAAGACCAATGCTTTTCTGGAACAGGACGATCGACGCGCCGCCCGACGGATTAGTTCACCCGTGAAGTGGAACTTGTAAGCGACAACTACACTTCTCAGTAGTCAGATAGGGCTGATTATAATTATTCATCTTGAACTTAACCTCTATATAATATATTATATAATATATCATAATATATCGTAATATATTATGATATCTTTTGCTAACAAAATTATAACTTATTTACAGAAATTTTAATTGTTCTAAATTATTGGACATATATTGTTACTAGAAAATCTAGTTGAATGACTATTGTTTTTTCAACAATAATAAATACTCCAAAAAATGACCTAGGAATTTCGTAACCATTCTCTAAGTTGGTATTTACATTCTCTCTACAAAAAATTATTCATTTTATGTATTAATAGATTTTTTATTATATCTTTTAGCATTTTATAATAGTATTTTCATTATTCATGCATGATTTCAGCCCTTTTCAAAGCCTATGACCGGGGCGAGAGTTCTACTTTTCATTCCCTAGGGAGAGAAAAGTACTTTTCACTCCCTAGGGAGTAAACAGTGATCTTGGAGGTGAATAGTAAACATCAAAGGATCGCTTGAACACGTTGACAGATGTTTCACAGAATTTGCCAAATCGAAGTGAAAAGTTATTATAAATTATCTATTAATTACCATAAATCATGCGGAAAAGTCCAAGGTTATGGTGTTCAGAAAATGAGGGGGAAGGGATAAGGGAGGAGAGTGGAATGGAAAGGAGGTGCGGGAGGTGAAAGAGTTTGTGTACTTGGGCTTCGTGTTTCGGAGGAATGGGGGAGTGGATTGTCACATCAAAGAGAGAGTGAGGAGGGCAAATTTGATGATGAGGCAGGTGTGGGGGTTGGGAAAGAAGCTATTCGCAAATGATTTTGGACGGAGGATGGAATTGTTTGATTCGCTAGTGATTAGTGTGATATTGTATGGAGTAGAGGTATGGGGGTGGAAGGAAAGTGAAGAGGTAAATAGAACGCAGGAGAGGTATGTAAAGTGGACACTGGGGTTGGCAAGGAACACGCAGGAATTCTAGCAGGGAGCAGAGCGTGTGCATATGAGGAGAAATTTTTGGAAGAGGGGGGAAGTAGGCTGGTTAGGGAGTGTTGGTGGGAGAAGGAGAACAGGAGAGTGGGGTGGGAAGATGGAGGCCGAGAGGGAAAGGTATTTTAGAATGAATGGACTGCAGATGGATGAAGTGAGAAGGATGCACGAGGAAGGGAGGAAGGTTTATCACTTAGTTAAGCGAAACGGCATGGAGAGAGAGAAGACAGTAGGATAAGAGAGAATAAGAGATTCAAGGTATAACGGGAACTATGTGTGGATTATTCCAAGGGCAAGAGCGCAATATTTATGGGAGAAAGGAGAGAAAGGAATTCAGGAACTTATAGCGAGTTTGATGTGTGGGTGCATGGAGGGTTTCAATAGGTTCTGGCTCTCTCGAGGGAAAAGGATGTGTGAGCTGTGTGGAAAGGGTGAAGCAAGAGTGGAGCACTGGTTGGAGGAGTACGTGGAGGTGGAAAGAAGTGAGATAAGCACGGAGGAATTGTTGCATGAAAAGGGGGAAAAAAGGGCAGTAGCATGGGTGAAGGGAGTGTTGGGTAAGATGAAGATGAAGAGGAGGAAGAAGGAAGAGGAATGGAGACGAAAAGATTTTAAATAGGAGAGAAAGTAGATTCAAGGGAGATGTAAATATTGTAAATAGTAGATGAGTAGTAGGTATTAGAGCGAAAACAGAGGTTGGCAAGCGAGGCAATGCGAAAAAGTAGGGACATGCGAGCGAGGCGAGGTGAAGCGAGGAAGGCAAGGCGATAAGAGCGTGCGGCGTAGAGTTAAGGAATGGATGGATGTTAGTTTTTAAGGGTTAGTTTTAAGAAAATTCTGTGAAAATGGAAGTGTAAGCAAGACAATTTTTTTAAGGCCAGCAGGCTGAAAAATAAACGTTCATCTACTAATTTGTATCTTTGAGCGTGGGTAAGAAAATACATCAGTTCTCTCTATTATTATCTAGGATATCTGAGAAAGCAGCAGTTCATTGTTCAGAGTGTGAAATTTGATTAGAGAATTGAGGAAGTTGATCCGAAGACGAAAATTAGCACTAAAAGTGAAGGAATAAATCGTCTGAACTATATTCCCGTTCATATACGAGGAAGTGGAACCTACACAAAAGGATAATAAAATTGGAGATAGCCTGAACCCTCCAATCTTTTCTGTCTGTATAGCCAATTCATTCTCCAACCCACTCTGATTTGATACGAGCAAGTGATCAATCATCCCTGAAGTAACTTCAAATGCTTCATCTCCTTTTCATCGCACATCATCAACTCGTACGAAAGTGCAGTGAATTTCCTCAAATCACTCGTATCTTTATTTAGGGACCACCCTTTGATATATTTTGAGATCTTACGATTTCTCTTTAAATCATTAACAATTTGTTGAAATTTATTTCAATTTTTTTTTATTCCGTAAAAACCTTTAAAATTTTTGGGAATCTATGATATTCTTTGACATGACTAAAGTACTTTCGAAGTCCCTAAAAGTTTCTTGTGAGTTCGTAAAATCATTTAAAATCCTTTGAAATTCTTCAAAATTTTTAGAGATTTCTGAAAATCCTTTGAAAGCTCTCAAATTGGCTTAAAATTCCGTAAACTCGTTTTGAATACTTGGGAATCCCTACAAATCATCAGGAAATCAATAAAATTCTCAAATATCTTTTTGGATACTATTTTGAACAACCTAGGGTGATTTTTTCAATAAATCAGCCTTATGAGAAATAAATATTTTGAAAATTATAGTATATAGAGTTTAATAATTTCACAATACGTAAGTGTAATAACGTTATAAAGACTTAATATTAGTATAATTAGTAGGGCGAATAGAAAAAAAATCTAGGAATCAAAAATAAAACTATGTGGAAAAGTAGCGTATGAGTAGTGCTCCCAATCTTGCTCCCCAACCTCACTGCGCATGCGTCGGGCTGAATTTCTGATTGGCTGCATAGCGCGCGCTTATTTCAAAATATGCAAATTAATTGTTGTAAACGAATAATAATTAGAAAATGCATAAAAATACATTTTTCATTGCAAAATAAACTTTCGCAGTCATAGATATAATAATAATTTGATTTCACTGCTGAAATCTTTCTTCGATGTCCGAAGGAATAATGCGTTTTCAACAGTGAAAACAAATAATTATTATATTTATGACTGCAAAAGTATATTTTGCGATGAAAAATGTATTTTTATGCATTTTCTAATCATCACTTGTTTAAAACAATTAATTTGCATATTTTAAACATTTTAAATAAGCGCGCGCTATGCAGCCAATCAGAAATTCGGCGCGACGCATGCGCAGTGCAGTTGGGGAGCAAGATTGGGAGCACTGCTTATGAGAACCCTGACAAAGTATTATTTGCAGCCCTAGAAGAGATTATTAATGTTAAGTAAACCCCTATTTTCAAAAAAAATTCAAAATCTTCAGAAATGTCAAGAATTTTTTTTTTCAAGTTTCTAGAACGTTTCTTCAGCTAAAAATTCGCCCGAAAATAATTTGATCATTCTAGAGTGAATTTTTAGAGAGCACATTTTTTGATTTTCTAAAATTATTCATTTAGGATATTTTAAAATAATCCAACAAATTTCGAAAAGAGTTGAGTGATTTTGAAACATCAAATAATTTTAAGTTTTAAATGATTTCCTTGAATTTGGGAAGATTCGAAAGGATTTTATAGCACATATAAGGTTTTCGGATATTTTGAAAGATTGCATGAAAATTTTCAAAGGAATTTTATCAGATTTTTGAGGATTTCAGTAACTTCAAGGGATTTCAAAGGATTTCATAATATTTCTCCCAATTAAACAAAAATGCGCTCACAAGAATTGAGAGATTTCAAAGAATTTCAAAAATTTGCAAATATTTTCAAAAATTTTTAAGGTGTTTCCAAAAATTTTAGAAAATTTGAAAGATTTTAAGGTATTTTGGAAATAATATCTATAAAAACAAGGTTTTCCGGCATTTTAAAAATAATATTAATCCCAAAATCATTCACAAGATTTAAGAAATTTTTAGTTATTTTGAAGATTTGAAAAGATTTTTAAGAAGATTTCCCAAAGATTTAATTTTTTTCTAATTTTTGTGATGAATTGTGAAGATCGTATATTTTTTTTAATTCAAAAGAATTCCAATAAATTTATGGAAATTTCAAAGAATTTGAAAGATTTCAGGGTATTTTGAAAGATTCTATAGATATTTTTGAGAGCTTAAAAAAATGTGAAGGAATTTTAAACGATTTCACAGGATTAGAAAAATTTTATGGTTTTTTCAAAGTATTTTTACGAGATTTAAGGAATTTAAAGGGATTTAATAATATTTTTATGAAATTTCAAAGAATTTATTTATGATAATTGAGAAATTTCAAAGCATTTCAAATACTGAACAATATGTGAAAATTTTTCAAGGTATTATAAATAGGAATCTGTATTATCATCAGAGATGGTAATTAACGATCCGTTGAGAAATCCAATCACACATACTGTGAATAATTGAAATCTACAATATCGATCAAAGTTAAATCCTCAAATACTGAAAAATTATTTCATCTTCAAAGACTAGATGGAAATATTAATTAAAATTTATTAAATTCAATTTATTCAGAATAAAAGATCTTCTCTTTTTACTCCGCTGGGATTCGAACACCAGATCAACTGATTTCCGGTCAGGTTTTCTACCATTGAGCTACAGAGGGATCAGAGTAAGAATCCATTTTTCTGATATACGCTAATTTTAGCAAGGTGTTATGCAAATCATTATTTAAAATAGGAATCTGTATTATCATCACAGATGGTAATTATCGATCCGTTGAGAAATCCAATCACACATACTGTGAGAAATGGAAATCTACAATATCGATCACAGTTAAATCCTCAAATACAGAAAAAGTATTTCTTCTTCACAGACTAGATGGAAATTTAAATGAAAATTCATTAAATTCAATTTATTCAATAAAAAATATCTTCTCTTTTCACTCCGCTGGGATTCAAACACCAGATCAACTGATTTCCGGTCAGGTTTTCTACCATTGAGCTACAGAAGGATCAGAGTGAGAATCCATTTTTCAGATATACGTTAATTTTAGCAAGGTGTTACACAAATATGAGGATTTAACTATGATCGATATTGTAGATTTCCATCATTCACAGTATGTGTGATTGGATTTCTCAACGGATCGATAATTACCATCTCTGATGATAATACAGATTCCTATTTAAAATAATGATTTGTGTAACACCTTGCTAAAATTAGCGTATATCAGAAAAATGGATTCTTACTCTGATCCCTCTGTAGCTCAATGGTTAGAGCACCTCACCGGAAATCAGTTGATCTGGTGTTCGAATCCCAGCGGAGTGGAAAGAGAAGATTTTTTTCTGAATAAATTGAATATAATATTTCAAGGTATTTCCAAATAATTGAGAGAGTCAAACAAATTTCGGTATTCGAAAAAAATATATATCCATAAAAAAATGTGATCACAATTTCTTGAATTATTCCCAAACTCTAAATTGAAATTCACTAAATCCACCCTTAGATTTGGTGATCCACTTTTACAATATTTTACGAGAGATTTACCAGGAAGTAGAATTATCTAAAACATTAGACAACGCTTATTGGAAAATCGAGAAAAATGCATAACCAAAATTATATAATTATAGATAGGTGCAAGTAATTAACAAAGAAAATTTTCAATTAATTTTTCGGTTAATATTTTTCTACCAGAACTAGATGATGCAGATTTGTGTACATTTTAATTTTTGAGATTTTTATGGACAACCGTCGAATAGTATCGCGCCAGTAACTGGTGATCTATTAAAAATTAGCCCTGATTTTGGAAAACGATAACGCCGTCCAGAATATAGATACAAATTTTTTTTTAATCCTGGGAAAGCTTGTTAAATTCTGCTTCAGATGGGACCTAGCTGACCTAATTTGGTTTCGTTGGTATTAAGTTATCACGTCAGAAACACAAAAATGAAATTCCGATTTTCAAGGAAATGTGTGCTTCAACACTTGTCTTTCTCATGTGATAACTGAATACCCACTAAGCCAAATTACTTCAGCTGGGGCTAACTTGACGCAGAATTTAATGAGCTTTCCAAATGATTAAAAAAAATTTTATCTTCCTTCTGGACGGCGTTATCATCTTTTAAAGTCAAGTGCAATATTTGATAGGTCACCCAGTTAGTTGTCCGATAATATCCATCACTGTCTAACGTAATTTATGGATGATCCCTCATTGGTGCATAAAATGTCAGTATTCTTTAACTACATAATAAAAAATTGCTTCTGTTCTTTTATGTTAGCATCACCATTTTCCAGCCCTGCAAATTTTGTTTCTCCAGTAAATGTAAAGTCATCTTCTCTTTAAAGTTTTTATGTGCTCAGAGGAATAATATAACTACTACTTTATTAGAGACAGAAAAAATGTCGCAAAAGTGAAAAAATGTGACTTTATTCTTGTCAGGAAGTACACGCTAGTTCCGACCACGTTGGTAGATTGTCGTAAAGGTACAGCTACTCTTTTAATCTCATTTCCTTGACTTCTTTACCTTAGCTCTTCTGCAGCAACAAGCCACATTTCTATGTACGCTATCGCGTACAGAGGAAGAAAAGTACTTGACTCAGAAAAGAGGTTTCAAGCCATCGAGAGTTCCTCACAGCAATTTCTTCCGTTTTTAAACACCACTGGCTCGAGAACCACTTGAAAAGTTTTCTCTTCACTTGAAATATTTTTATGGTAACCACATGTCTATATTAAAAGTTAAGAGCAAACATATCTTATCAGATCTAAAAAATTTTAATCCAAAAGGGGCAGTTATGAAAATAAGAAATAATGATGAATTTCATACATGAAATACGGAAAGTGGATTTGAGGTTAAGAGACTTGTGAAAGAGAGCGCGAGCTTTTAAAAAGTTCAAAAGTGACTAATGTAACGCATGCCAGTCAGGAAAGACGACATACTTAACTATTGCAGATAATTTTTCCGAATATAAGTAGGGTGACGTAATAAATTAAAAGTCTAATTGTTACTATTATTTTTCATTTCAATAAATACGTTCCCAATTATAAACATGAAAAAAACGTGACTGTAGTACAACGTACAATTAAAGGTTCAAGACATTCACTGAAACTATCCTCTTGATTTATTATGCAATCTTTCAAATGTACTAAAATCTATATAATTACATCGTCTCACATACTAACTATGTAACTGAGTAATAAATTATGCTTCCATTTTTATCAAAATTGAAAATACTAACTCATGAAAATTCAAGAGGTGTAAGGAAAACTACATTATATTACTTATTTTTTTGAATTCCGATATTAGAATCTCAGCACCTTTTAGCTGCAATAAGTAATCTACCTAACAGTGCTGTAATACAATTTGAACACATCTCTTCCCTTTCAATTGAGTTATTTAGCTCACTTTTTGAGATATGTATATTTATAAATAGAGGTTAGGAAACAGTAAACAAACCGGCCCATTTGATCCACGCGCATGCGCATTTAAGCAGTCGTACATTCTCCTATTGTACCGTACGGTAATGATGCAAGAAAAATTATGAAGTTTAGCCTTTTTTAATATTTATATAAAAAAAAACAGATTTTAATCTTAAAAAGTCACCTACTTATGGAAGAAAACACCGTTGAGCAGATAAGGGAATGGTTTTTACAATTTTTTTCATTCCGAAACTGGTTTTTAACGCACGTACGGGAATGACGTTTTGGTTGACAAAATGCAATTTTCAGTTTTAATATCATATTCACAAAAAAAGAGTTAATATTTCAAGCTCAATTCAATAGCATCTTGTAGTAAACAATTCGCTTAATATTTCTGTATTTATTACTCAATTGTTATATTTTATTAGACAAAAGACGTACGGTAGTGACGTCTGAAATAACAAAAATCGGGGGACAGACTTCAAGGTTTTTACAATATCATTAATTTGACTTAAAAATGTGTATAAATTAAATTCATGTTCATCTTGACTTTACAAACTTGATACGTTGACCATTTTTCAGGTTTCTGTCTAAAAAAAGGAGAAAATTAGTTTATTCTTGTGCAAAGTGAGGTTGTGATGCCGTACGGTAATGACGTTTAGGATATTCTTATATTAAATTGAAGTAAATAGGTACAAAAATAAAAAAAGAACTGATCATTTTGTGTAGGATGATAATAAGTATGTATTAAATTTTTTTTTAAATCAGTACGAGTTTCTACGTTAATGTTATATTACTGGGACTTCCAGTTTGCCTTCAACTTGACAATTACCAATGTAAGACAAACATTGAATTAAAACATCAAAAGAAATTTATTAAAATAAAGAATGAATTCTGATGGATGCAAATATTATGGCGAACTCTTGGTGCATAGCGTTTTTAGGAACAAACAATAGGATAACATTCACAAATTCAAAATCACAATTATAAAGTAGAAAAATTGTAAATTCATTTTTTTTCAAGTTCGGACTTCTTCACCGAAAAATGCTCTCATTACAGGGGAAATAAAAATAAAATTAATTGAGGCACCATATTCCTAATGTTTCAAGTCAAAATATATTGAATTTTCTACAAAATAGTTGAAGTTTTAAAAAAAAGATGAATTTACAACAGAAAAGTTGAGTTTTTGATCCAAAGAATAGAAGGTTTGAGAAAAAATTAAAATTTTTGACAGAAGCAAAAGAGACGAATTTTGAGCAAAAGAGGTTGAATTTTTCACACACAAAGATAAATATTTATCAATGTTTAACAAAAAAGTCAATTTTTCACCCAAGAAAGATATTTCAGTCAAGTAGGGAAAAAAATCAATTAAATTGTCGAATTTTCTACAGAAGAGTTGAATTTTTACCTTGAAAATATAAATTTTTAAAACAAGAAAGTTTATTTTCTACCAGTGTAATTATTTCCTAAAACAGTTGAATTTCCCACACAAAAACATGAATTTCCAAACAAGAAAGTTAACTTTCTACTAATTCAGCTAATACGTGAATTTTCAACCAAACAGTTGAATTTTCAACAAAAGGTCAATTTTTGACCTTAGAAAAAATAGTTAAAATTTCCACACAAAAAAAACAACAAAAAATTTAAACAAACAGTTGTGTTTTTGTTTGAAATAAAGAATTTTCAACAAGAAATTAATTTTCCGTTAAAAGACGATTTTTAATCAAATACATCAATTTTCAACAAAAAACGGAATCATTAAATTTTTAATCTAAAAGGGGAAGTTTTAACAAAAAAGTTGAATCAGAGACGAAATGAGATTAATTTTCAATCAAACAGTTATATTTTTAACGGAAAGAGATGCAATTTAAAAACAAACGACGAATTTGCTACTAAGAAATATTTTGCAGTCTAGCTGAATCTGCAACGAAAAAGAATAATTCTGAACTGAAAGTCTAATAGTAGACTTATAAATTTAAAAAACCGAACTTTTGAACAAAAAAGATGGCTTCTACCAGAACATGAATTTTCAATCGAAAAAGACGAATTTCCAATAAAACAGTTGAATTTTCGTGAAAAAAATTGACTTTCAAACAAAAATATTCAATTATCAACAAAATAATTGAATTTTGAACAGAAATTAATGAATTTTGAATTTGAATTATCAATCCCAAAAACAAAATTTCGATAAAACGCTGTAATTGGTAACCAAAAAGATCACTTGCCCACCAAAAGATGAATTTTTAATCTAGAAGGACGAATTTTCTAACCAAAGAGATGAAGATTCAACAAAAAACTTGAATTTTCGACTAAAAAAGATTACTTTGGAACAAAATAGTGAAATTTTCAGAAGAAATTAAGTTTTATACCAAATGGGAGAATTTTTAAACAAAAGAGATCAATTCTGAATCAAAAATATAATAGTAGACTTTTAAATTAGAAATACTTAACTCTCAACCAAAAATAGACGAATTTTCTTATTAGGTTTCATTAATTCAGTTTGAGTTTAGGCAAAAAAAAGGAATGGTGGAGTTTCTTGAAAATAGGGAAAAAAATAAATTCTTTAAAAAAGGGGGAAAAGAGAGAAATACGGGAAAGAGTACAAAGCCTCAAGTTTTTAAACATTTAGAACTGTGATTTTGAAATATCAGCAACAATCTACTTTACTATAATACTTTCACTTTTTTAGAGAATGTGCTTTGGAAAATATATATTAATCAAATTTGAATAAATTGTAACCACTCAAACTGCGATTCACAGAATGATTATTAACTAGCAGGAAGGTCCGTGAATAAACTCTCAAATAAATTCAATTAGATAAATCAATTCAAAAATCAATAAAATATAGTGTGCGAAATTTATATCATGACTCAAGTTTGACGACCTAGGACACAAAAATGGTTATTTCTTACATAGACTCGAACTTCAATTTTAGCAATCTTGAATTGTGCTTTCTGAGAAATGATGGCGCGCCGCGGTTTCGGATGAGAGGAGCTGCGGGGCCGACATGAACAACTGCGTCACGTTACGTCAGTTCACTCTCAGTGTCCATACGGCCCTGATGTTTACGTTCTGAGAGCCTCAATTTAAGTCGAAAATCAGAACCACATAAACGTGCATAAATTGAAGTTCGAGTGTACGAGAAAATTCGATTGTACATATGAAAAGGCCGACGAATACATATTTGCAAATTGGATTCACACCAATAGAAGATTGGTTACTCTTAAGGGACATTGTACTTTTTCCAATTGAAAGTGAAAATGGTGACTCAATACCAGTAAATTATAAACAATACCTGAACAAATGTAATGTACACAATTTGAATTTTAATTTGATTTCTTCATTTCAAAGAACTGAATTTAACTCACAAGCAGAATGTGTACGAAAAGAAACGGTGAACTTACAATTAGTAAAACATATTCACAAATTGAGTCAACTCTCAAATTACTTAAAATATCGTTTATTAAGTTATATCTAAAGGCTCTATTGATAAGTTTTTTGACTCTCAAGAGTTAAGTCTCCAAATTTTAAAATATTCAAAACGAGAAGATTGAATCAAATAGTTTAATGTATTAAAAAACAAGTTAATTCTCTATAGAGAAATAAAAGATTTTAGTCTTTCAGATTAAACAGATGTTTCAAAAATTTAACAAGTGTTCAAATCCCTGATTAAGTCGCCGAAACTTTTGCTTTAGGTAACAAATTCAGAATTTCTTCAAAAGCGAGTAAAATTTCTATCAACAGTTTTCTTGCAAACATTGAGATTTCTATAAAAAATATCGAAGAAGGTTTTGTATCCAATATCCGAGAAACTGTTTTTCAAGTAGTTTCGAATCATGATAATATAAACAATTTAAAAATTCAGAAGAATCCGTCAAGTTGGTTGAAAATTTTGAAGAGGAACATGAAGATTTAATATTTCTCAAAGCCGATAAGAGCAACTGAACTTTTGCAGCTAATGTAGATTACTATAACAAAACAGCTGAAAACATGTCTAGGAATGATATTCTGTAAAAGAAAATAAAAATTAGTGTGGTGCCAACAATTGAAAATAAATGTAAAGATATAGCTATTAGATGGAAAAACAGAAGATTGATTAATGATCAATGTGCATAACGTTTGAAAACTCACAATGGTGTTATAGCAGAAGCTTATTCTTTTCCCTAAGATCCACAAACCAAATTTAACTTGGAGACTCATTATTTCCATAGTTGGTTCACCTACTTACAATTTATTCAAATATATTTCAGATATTTCAAAACCAGCTTGTGTAAACACTATTTCGTTTATGAAAAATAGTTGAGAACTTGAAGATATTTTTAAAAACATTAATGTACCTAAAACCCATTCAATAGTTTTCTTAGATGTTGCGCCAATGTTTGACAGCATTCCACTAGATCTTGTTTCAGATGAAATTCAATGAAGACTTATTCTCAATCCTAACTTGACGAAAATAATTAAGAATAAATTGTTGATAGCAATCCAAACTATTTTCAATGGTACTGTTTTAACTTTTATAAGAAATTTTATAAACAAATATCGAGTTGCCCATTGGGTTCGCCTTCATCTCCAGTAGTCTCTGATTTAGATTAAGAAGATGTTGGAAAAAGAGCTCTTGACTTATTAGAATGCACACCTATCCTTTATAAAAGATATGTTAATGATATCCTTGCAATTGTTCCTACTGAAAAAATTTATGTTCTTTTTGAATGTGTTCAATAGTATGGAAAATTGTATTCAAATCAGACATGAACATAAAGTTGATAATATTATTAACTATCTCGATTTGCAAATAACTAGAGCTCTTACTGCTAATTTAAGAACACATTGGTATGAAAAACCTTCTTGGTCTGAGAGGTACCTCGATTACTATTTACGTAATTCGTTTAGTCATAAGATTGATTTAATAAAAGGTTTAGTTGATAGATGTGGTAATATAAGTGACATTCAATTTTGGGAAAGAAAATTTGAATCAATTAAAAATAATCAGAATATTATTTACTGAAGAAAAACGCAATAGCATTGAAAAATTTTCTGGTGTTATTTATTTTATGACATTCAAATATTGCCATAAAGTTTACATATACGAAACTGGGAAGTGATTAGAAACTAGAATTATTATTATTATACCATTAGGCCTTTTCCCTTCCGGGGTAGGCGTGACTTGCTCGGTTGGAAAGTAGTGAAATAGGTATATAGGTATGAGGTTGATCGGTATATGGGTATAGGGTGGATGGGTATGTGGGTGTTATGTATAGATGTTTTAGATTGATCTGGAGTTCTCGTGTCATTTATATAAATGACACGTTCACTCCGCAACACTGCTCCGACCCAGGTTGCTGATCAATCTCTCTAGCGATCACCCCAAGTGAGGAGCCTCACAAAATTGTTATGTATGGTTCCCCACTTGGGCCCATTAGTATCCAAGGTCTTTGTTTCAGGCATCATTCACTCTATTGTCACTCTGTTTATAAACTATTTGTCGCCACATATTTCTGTCCAGGCATACTACTCTAGCTTCATTCACGTCCATGCATTTTTTCATGCAGGCTCTTGTATTTCTATGGCTTCTTATGTCTCTTCGTATTAGTGTCTCATTCACAGATTCTAACCGTTCTTTCGGCGGTCTACCTCTGGGCATTCTGCCATTTACTTTACCTTTATACACTTGCTTGGTCAGTCGTTCATCTTTCATTCTTTCAAGATGTCCGAACCACCTTAGCTGATTTCTTTCCCATATGTCAACTAGTGTCTCCCCTGTACCACATTCTTTGAGGATTGTCTCGTTTCGTACTTTGTCCATCAGTGTTTTCCCGCATATTACGCGCAGAGGTTTCATGCCGATCGCGTTGATTTTACTCCTGTCCTTTTCTTGACAGGTCCATGTCTCGCTACCCTATAGTACAGTCGGTACGAAAATAGAGTTATATATGGCCATTTTAGCTTTTTTTGATATGTTTTTATTTGTGAGGATGGACCTTGCTCTACCGATAACCTGCTTACCCTTATTTATGCGCCTATCTAATTCCCCATCTATTTTTCCGTCGCTAGTGAATAAACTACCTAGATATACGTACTTGTCAACTTGTTCTAATTTTTCATCATTTACGACTATGTTGCATATTGTTTTCTCACTTTTTCCCTCAAACACCATGACTTTCGTTTTATTCACGTTAATTTTGAGGTCCATGTTCTTCACGCTTGTATTGAGTTTATTCAACATTCTTTGCAAGTCTTCGACTGATTCTGCCATAACAATCTTGTCATCTGCGAAAGCCAACCCACGTACTTTGACGGTTTCGAGATCTATACCTTTTTCGTCGCAGAGGGCAGTTCTTAGACACTTATCCATGAATATGATAAATAGCCACGAGGACATAACGCATCCTTGTTTCCCGCCCTGCATAATATCGAACCAGTCACTCGGTTTCCCATTTACCCTTACACTCGCTTTACTACCTGTATATATTGTTTTTATTGCTTGTAGGAGCCCCACATTCACTCTATACTCTTTAAGGACTTCCCAAAGTTTACTTCTATTTACCGTGTCGAATGCTTTTTCTAGGTCAATAAATGCACAGAAAACTTGCTTTCCTACTCTCAAGCTTTTTTCTGTGATCTGTCTTAGGCTGAATATCTGATCTGTACATGATCTTCCTGGCATAAATCCACTTTGGACTTCCCATATTTTCTCTTCTGTAATATCCATTACCCTACAGATATGTATTTTTGAGTATATTTTACTTACGGTACTTAGTAGGCTGATACCTCTGTAATTACTGCAGTTGCTTTTATCTCATCTTCTTTTGTATATTGGTACGATATTCGCTTTTCTCCAATCGTCTGGGACTTCTCCCATTTCGATACATAAATTTATTAATTCGCACAACCTGTGAGGTATGTACTCACCACCGTATTTAAGCATTTCAGCGCTAATATTGTCTATACCCGCAGCCTTACCGTTTTTCAAGTTCTTAATTATATCTCTGACCTCAGTGACACAGACTTTTTCAATTGGGTTTTCTAATGCATTATCTTCTATGTCGCAGTTTTGTTGTCCGATATCTTCACCTCCCAATAGTTCTTTGAAAGACTCTTTCAAAGCGTCTACTATTCCATCTATATCATATAGCATTTCGCCTTTGCTGTTTCTCATGCTAGCAAACTCTGTACTTTTACTTTCCTTCAACTGTTTATATAATAGATTAATAATTCCTTCAAAGCAGTTTATTATTTTATTCTCTTCTTCTGTTCTGATTTTCTCTTTACTCTCTTTGACTAGTCGTTTAACTTTCCTATTTTTGTGTCTGTAATCATTTTTAAATCTAGTTCTCTCCTCATCGCTAAGACCTGTCATGTTCGGCGTTTTATTGTGCGCTTCTTTCTTTTCTTTTTGGGCTGCCGCAATTTCATCGTTTCACTACGCATCGCCAGACTTTCTTCCTACAACCGCCGTACCACATACTTCGGTCGCAGTTTTGACCATGACATCCCGTAATAAAGTCCACGCGCCCTCTATATCTTTATTGCTTACAAGCGCTTCCCACGTTGCCCTATCTATGCTTTCAGTTAACCTCTTTTTAAACTCCGTTTGCACTTCTTGTCTCTGTAAATTTTCAATTTTTATTCGTGTTTGTTTCGTTTTCTTTGTTTTCTTTGTTCTCCATCCCCGCCCTAAGTTTATTCTGCAGACTAAAAGGTAATGATCAGAATTGCATTCGGAACCCCTCATGACTCTTGTATCTTTAACTAGTTCTCTTAATCTTTCATCCACAATAACAAAGTCAATTATGCTGTGGCTATTTCCTTTACGCCAGGTGTACATGTGGATCAGTTTATGTCTAAACCAAGTATTTGTAATAAATAGGCCCTTCTCTAAGCATAAGCTAACTAGCTTTTCCCCGTTATAATTTTTTCTTGCTGGATCTCCAAAATTACCTAGCACCCTTTCTTTATCTGTATCCTGACGTTGGACACCGACCCATCCGTTCATATCTCCTAGCAGAATTATTCTTTCACCTTGATCGCAAATACTTATTGTATCATTTAGAGTGTTCCAGAAGGCGTCCTTAACTTCCCTCGAATCGCTATCAACTGGTGCGTAGCACGCTATGATGAATAATCTTCTGATTCCTACCTTCATTCTAGCCCACAGCAATCTGGGTGATACAAAATTATGCTCTATGAGATGATGACTTGCTTTTTCATTCATAATTAAACCGACCCCTTGACTACGATTCGATTCGCTATCTACTCCTGACCATATTTGACAACCGCCTTTCAACACCCCATTTCCTATGTTTCTAAATTCGCAACCCTTTTTCTGTGTCTCAGGTGCACAAACACAAAAAAGAGATAGTGGAATTAGAAAGTTAAATACAGGTTTGGCACAACGTTCTTGAAATATTAATTGCTATTGCGATTCTGAATTTAATAATATTAAAATACTAGCTACCGAAAAAAATACTTATGGAAGACGTATCATCATCTACACGGTGACCGTCTGAGGTCTCTAGGTTTGTCTTGACTAACGAACAATTTTGAGTAGGCTATTCTATTGCTTTGGACCCGTAGAACCCGAAATAGTAGCTGCTCCCTTTTACAAGAGAAAGTCGAAAAATGTGATTTTTCATTAAAACTGATGCACTAGAATGAGAAAATGAAGAACACTGTAATTCTGTCACGAATAGTAAACATTTTTATTATTGTATAATTGAATGTTTCATGGATGAAACGAGGAGAATTCTACAACAGCATCTTCCAGTATTTCTGGGTAAGAGGAATCACTGATCAAATTTATTTTTCTTCTCTCGCAAAATCGTGAAAATTCTGTATGTGCCGATTCTCCAGCTTGTTCTGACCATAGTATTGAACCTTCTGAATGTTCGGAAAATGTTTAAAAATCTTTCAGATTCTCAAATTAAACATGTAGTTTCAATGTGATCTTCAAATATTTCACCACAGCAATTTTTGGATTAGAAGCTTTCAATTTTTATAGTACACATATATTGCCTTTCTGTACAAAAAGTAGTTCATAACGAAACAAACGCAACAAATAATTGGACTAGTGTGAAAAAATTAATTATAGTTTGTATTGGGCCAGAGATAAAAGAATCATTTGCAAATATCAAAATTCTCTTTGAGTTGATAGAAATTAATGATATTTCATCTAAATTTACGTCATATTTTAAAGTTTTATTAATGGTAGATGGTCAACAAACAGCGACAGCGACATCTCCGTGTCCTCACTGTTTTATTAGTTTATCAGACATGAGAGACAATAAAGAAGCAATTTATAACACTGATAAAGACAAACATTATGAATTGCAAACATATAGAGATTTGAAAAAAAGGTAATCAGAAGTATGAAAGATAATATATGTGTACTAGAAAATTGCATCAAACCCAAGCTGCATATTCAAGGCAATAAACAGATTAGTTGATTTCTGATTTTCTACAAGAAAAATTAACAATATTAATCAGCTAGACAATTTTTTTGAAGAATTAGCAAAGGCATTAATGACAACAGATATTTCGATCACATTGAAACTATATTTTTTATTTCAGCATCTTAAAGATTGTTTAACATTTTTCGAACATTCAGAGGGTTCAGGACTATGGTCAGAATACGCTGGAGAATCGGCACACCGAGAATCTTTATGATTTTGGGAGAAAAGAAGAATACATTTGATAAGTGATTAGAAGACTCAATTATACAATTGTAATAAAAATGTTTACAATTTTTTACAGAATTACATAGTCTTATTCATTTTCCCATTCTAATGCATCATTTTTAATGAAAAAGCACATTTTTCGACTATAACTTTGAAAGGGGAGCAGCTACGATTTTGGGACCTTCATTCCCGTATTCTACGGCTCTACAGACTGAAATTTTAAACAATCATCAAATTTATTATAATTATAAACTTTTAGTTATCATTTTTCTGTTTGTCCTTCCAAACCTCTATAAAGTTCTTTATATTTTAAAATAATGTATTTTTTTACGTAATTTAGTTCTCTATAATTTTAAGAGACTTCTTATAATGTACCTGCATTTATTATTGACTTACAAATTGACTAGAATTTTAAATTTTTACTTGCGTTTTTGTATTAAGATCTAATTATTGGTGTGGAGTGATCTTCCAATCTTCGAAAATGTTTGATTAATCCGCTTGTTCAATTCAGGTAAAATTCATATTAATTTTGTGAGATTATCATTTTTCTTGTTTTATGTGACTGGATAATGTTAACTATGTTCAGGTTGCCTTTGAAAAATGCACGCAGTAGTTGCCGAAACTAAGGGATTTTTTTCTGAAAATAAGGGGATGGGGTCAACTTTGCACGTAGCAACTTTGCACGTGCTCAACTGTGCACGTCGATGGCCAGACGGACAACTGTGCACGTCGTTGGTCAGACGGACAACTGTGCACGTGCCAACTGTGCACGTGCTATCTGTGCACGTGCACAGTTGTCCAAGTACCAACCGTGCACGTGCACAGTTGTCCAAGTGACAACTGTGCACGTCTAAATTTCGACGTGCACAGTTGTCCAAGTACCATCTGTGCACGTGCACAGTTGTCCAAATGACAACTGTACACGTCGAAATTTAGACGTGCACAGATGGACTCCTGTGCACTTTAACGTGCACAGATGTCACTTTCCTAACTGTGCACGTGCACAGATGTCCCTTGCCTAACTGTGCACGTGCACAGATGTCACTTGCCCAACTGTGCACGTGCACAGATGTCCCTTTCCCAGCTGTGCACGTGCACAGATGTCACTTGCCCAACTGTGCACGTTTATGTCCTTACGTAAGGTTTTATACGAGGGTGATCCTCTGTATCTATGTATAATAAATTTTTAACAGTTAAAATTATTAAATCCTGGTGAAATAGAGCGTATTAACTTTCTTAATGTTAGTTTGAAAATATTTCAAATATTATTTTTAAGGAATTATTCTTTTCAAATTATTAAAATTATATGAAAATCTCTCTTTGTTCGACCTGAATGCCTCCAATTTGCTGAATGCCTTGCTTTCTCTGAATTTCTTCAATTCTCTGAATTCCTGGAAATCTGTGAATTCTTCGAATTTTCTGAATTTTTTGAATTCTCTGAATTCCTTGAACTCTCTGAATAACTTAAATTCTCTGAATTCCTTCAATTCTCTGAATTCCTGGAAATCTGTGAATTCTTCGAATTTTCTGAATTCTTTGAATTCTCTGAATTCCTTGAACTCTCTGAATTACTTAAATTCTCTGAATTCCTTGAATTCTCTTAACTCCTTGAATTCTCTGAATCCTTGAGTTCTCAGAATCCTTGAATTCTCTGAATTCATTGAACTCTCTGAATTACTTAAATTCTCTGAATTCCTTGAATTCTCTGAAATCCTTGAATTCTCTGAATTCCTTGTATTCTCTGAATTCTCGGAATCCTCTGAATTATCTGAATCCTTGAATTCTGTGACTTCCTTGTATTCTCTGAATCCTTGAATTGACTGAATTCTTCCAATTTTCAGAATTCTCAGAATTCTTTGAATTTTCTGAATTCTTTGACTTCTCTGAATCCTTGAACTCTCTGAATTCCTTGAATTCTGTGAATTCTTCGCATTCTCTGAATTCTTCGGATTCTCTGAATTCTCTGAATTCCTTCAATTCTCTGAATTTCTTCAATTCGCTGAATGCCTCCAATTCGCTAAATGCCTTGCTTTCTCCGAATTCCTTGAATTCGTTAAATTTGTTGAATTCTCTGAATGCCTTGAATTTTTTGAATTCGTTGAATTCCTTGAATTCGTTGAATTCCTTGAATTCGCTGAATTTCTAGAATTCGCGGAATGCATTTAAATTTGCTGAATGTCTAGAATTCTCTGAATTCCTTGAATTCTCGCAATTCCCTGAATTATCTGAATAACCTGAATTCTCTGAATTCCCTGAATTCGCTGCATTCCCTGGATTTGTTGAATTCTCTGAATTACTTAAGTTCGTTGAATTCCTTCAATTCGCTGAATGCCTCCAATTCACTGAATGCCTTGCTTTCTCTGAATCCCTTGAATTCTGTGAATTCTTCGAACTTTCTGAATTCTTCGAATTCTCTGAATTCCTTGAACTCTCTGAATTACTTAAGTACAACCCTTACGTAAGGAGATAAACGTGCACGGTTGGGCAAGTGACATCCGTGCACGTGCACAGTTGGGAAAGGGACATCTGTGCACGTGCACAGTTGGGCAAGGGACATCTGTGCACGTGCACAGTTGGTCAAGTGACATCTGTGCACGTGCACAGTTAGGAAAGTGACATCTGTGCACGTTAAAGTGCACAAGAGTCCATCTGTGCACGTCTAAATTTCGACGTGCACAGTTGTCCAAGTACCATCTGTGCACGTGCACAGTTGTCCAAATGACAACTGTACACGTCGAAATTTCGACGTGCACAGATGGGCTCCTGTGGTCATGGACGTGCACAGATGGACGTGCACAGTTGTCCTTCCGGCCATCGACGTGCACAGTTGGGCACGTGCAAAGTTGCTACGTGCAAAGTTGTCCGTCACCCGAAAATAAGTTTCAGTTAAACGATGGTTCTGTTTTTTTATTTTTACGTGATTGTAAGATCAAACGAATTATTTGAAAGTACATTCTTTAAACCAACATAAACTTAAACAAAATTGTGGGTGATTTTGATACCAATCTATTTAGATTATCAAATTTCCCAATTGGGAGAAGAAAACCATCCAAAATATTTAAAAACAATGATAAAAATCGCTATAATTATTATTACCACAATATGGAAGAAGAACAGTAATAAAAGTATTATAATCATCTGTGTTAATTATATTTTGATCATTATTTTTGTTTTTAATGTAATTTATTCTGTTATGCGCATGTATTTCAATGAATTCAAAAAGGTAATGGTTCAGAGAAAGAATTTGTTCACATATTTCGATTTTTTTTTCACGGAAAACTGGATGTAATACTTCAATGGCTCTATCAATCAAATTTTCAATAATTGCTATCTTATTTTGAATAGTGATTTGAGAGAGAACTAAGTTTTCTACCTGAACAAATCTTTTTCCTATGCCAATCAGTAATAATATGTCTTTCATCGGTTTTAATTAAAGTCAAATCTAGAAAAAAAATGTTTTCTTCAGTTTCAGTTTCAACAGTAAATTGGATTAAATCCTCCATAACAATTTCAGCTATAATAGGTGATAAAACTGATCCTATGGGAATTCCAAACCATTGTTTTTTAAAATTATCATTAACTTTGAAATATACTGAATGAAAAACATATTTTATAGCATCAAGAAATTGTTTTCTCGGAATTTTGGTATAAATTTTAATAAAGTCTCAATGTTTTTATATGGCAATTTCAACTCTTCCATAAGGGATATTTGGAAACATAGCTATTACATCAAAAGAGACAAATATGTCATCTAAAGTTATTATTACATTGTCAATAAGTTTCAAGATAGAATGATTATTGTCAATTAATGTTTTTGAGATTACTATTGATTTTTCAATAATTTCACTCAATAATTCTTCAAATTTTCTAGCAGAGAACCTATTGTTGAAGTAACTGGTTGTAGAGGGTAATCAGCTTTGTGAGCTTTAACAAGGCCATAGGCTAAGGAGAGATTAGTACTCGTATCAATTTCACATCTTTTGATATTATTACCTAAGTATTTATTAGAAACATTTTACATTTATTTGCAAATATGTATTCGTTGGCCTTTTCATATGTATAATCGAAGTTTCTCGTACACTCTAACTTCAATTTATGCACCTTTATGGTTCAGACCTTCGACTTAAATTGATGCTTTCAGAACGTAAACATCAGGGCCATATGGACACTGAGAGTGAACTGACGTAACGCGACGCAGTTATTCATGTCGGCCCCGCATCTCCACTCATCCGAAAACAGTTTTCTTTCTGACACAAATTTTAAAATCCCTTTCTGAAGCATTTTGTTCGGATTATTAGGAATCAATTGAAAACTATCTTCATCATTAGAGATATGCAACATTTTTTAAATATAAACGTCCCTATGAATCGCTTATGTAATACTTCCTTTGTCTGATTTCGTGATCATTAATTCTTGGTTAACCCAAAAAAAAAAAAAAAATGGAATGAATTACTTCTTCAATTCACAGTTTTTCTTTGCCTCCATTTGATCCATAATATGAAACTGCACAAATTAAATCTGTTTAATGAGTTCAACCTTTTGTTTTCATCCTCTCAATACCTTCGGCACCTAAAAAGAAACTTTCTTGAAACATAATAATTTTGGTGCTTAATGAGAAGTTCTCTAGTGTATGAAGTCTTGTCAGAAGCACTCGAGTTTCAGAAAGAAAAACAACCTCTCGCTTTCGATAGCACTTGAGCTCCTGCTGCATGCTGGTAGTAATACTTGGATCCCAAGCACAAGAAAGTTTTCAACCCTAGTGAAAACAGAATGGACAAAACGGGACAGGAAAGTGCAATAAGCGATCTCCCGGAAAAGTAAACGAAGCAAAACTCGGTGAAAATCATCCGATAGGATTTTGGAAATTCGCCCAGGAAAAATAAATACGAGATACGAAGTTTAATCCGAGAATTCTTGAACAGCAAGCATAAATGTTGATTTGTACTCGAGGATCAAGAACAACTTCTAAAGGGAACAATATTCTGCCAAATATTTTCAAACCAAGAAGTTTTCTGTGTGTTTCCTTTTCTTGTAAGCAGGGGTCTTTAAAGACAAATCAGAGGCATTTTAAGCCAAAAACTTTTCTCGATTTCAATTCGTAAACGCCTGAAATTAAGAACAAAATTTTTTAACAGGATGAACAGAGTGTATTTTTTACCTAAATAGGAGAATTATAGGGGAATAATAAATTTTTTGAAGAAATTAATCTATAGGTAGCATATTAGATTCATTATGAAACGTTTAAGATT
>CAKNXH010002033.1:131512-148334 GCA_932178445.1 Andricus quercusramuli | reverse complement strand
ACAAATTTTTCTTGATTGAAAATTCTACGCTCTTTGAAAATTCGTTTTTTTTGGTTTTCTTTTTTAAATGCACCTCTTTTGGTAGAAGCTGACCCGCCAGATGCAATAACCAGCCAGACGCTCGAAAACGCGTGAAAGTTTTGTCCGATCCTCTCAAAGAAAGACAATTTTTAAAATCAAAAAATCAATTTTTCGAAAACGTATAATTATAGATAATAAGGAAGTGAAACTTCTTTCCTCTAGAATTTTTCATGCCGAACGTTTATTTTCAATAATAAAAACGAAATATTGAAAAAATATTTCTCCCTGATTTAATTAAGTTTAAAAACTCAAATCGGTCTAACTCGGCCAAATATTATTGAAATCAGTTCATATTTGTAGGACGTATTCAAAATACTCTAGCGATGCTTAGGAAATCATGAAAATGTTTAGAATCGCTTATTGTTAAATAATATTTAATTGCAAAATGAGGTCAATCGATAATTGTGTTTTCTTGGTTTCGCCGGTAAAAAGTATATATAGGTAACTTCGACTTTTAAACAACTTTCAGTGAGTGATTTGTTCAACAATGTTGAATGATGTTTTTTGAAAAATATCATATCGAATCGTTAAAAATTTACTGAGATATTCAGACTTGGAAAAAGTACTCGATGTCTGCTCTGGATTGCTCTGTCAGGCAGCGTTCTCGAAGTTCATTCTGCACGGGCAGACTTCGAGTACTTTTTCTAAATCTGAATATCTCAGTAAATTTTCAAAAATTCGATATGAGATTTGCCAAAAAACTTCATTCAACATTACTGAAAAAATCACTGACTGGAAGTCGTTTGAAAGTCGAAGTTACCTAGATACTTTTTACCGGTGGAACCAAGAAAATACAATTATCGATTGACCTCATTTTACAATTAAATGTTATTAAACAATAAGCGATTGTGAACATTTTCATGATTTCCTAGGCATCGCTAGAATATTTTGTATACGTCCTACAAATATGAACTCATTTCAATAATATTTGGCCGAGTTAGAATGATTTAAGATTTCAAACTCAATTGAATTAGGGAGAAACTTTTTTTCACTATTCTGTTTTTATTATTAAAAATGAACTTTTGGCAAAAAAAGTTCTAAGAGGAAAAAGTTTAATTTCCTTATTCTCTAGAATTATACATTTTCAAAAATTGATTTTTAATTTTCTTTCTCCGAGAAGATCGGACAATACTTTTACGCGTTTTCGATCGTCGGGCTGGTTATTGCACCCGACGGCTGAATTTCACAGCGATTGGTTAAAAATGAAACTGCTTGGCTCATAATGAATCTTTTTCAGTTGAGGATGAATCTCGACAGACATAATAGATTTAGCAAATCAGATAACTGAGCACTGATTAGTGTAGTCAATCGCGGGCAGATTGATTTATTGGAATTATTCATTCAAAATTAGCACTCGTGTGAGTAGGACAGATGGATTGAATGAATGGCGAAAATGGATGGAGTGCCATTCTGCCATTCGCGATATGCGAGGGGCAAATAACAATAATCGTTGGACCTTGGTAAATGCTACTGCTGTGATTGTGCGATTCAGGTGCGGCGCGTGTATGCAAATCAGACAGCCAGAGGAGATTTATAATCTCGAGGCCTAACTCCCAGCGTCCCAGCTCTTATCTTGTGTCTCTCCTTAGGTCTCTGGCCCTATTGGCGGTCTCGCAATGCACGATCTTGCCAACCAGGATGCTTCAGGATCTTGGAAGACGAGCCAACGCCTCCATGGAAAAGTATTATCTGCAGGAACAGGCAATTATGGATTCTGGAATTCATTTGAGTCAAGGGTCACCCTCATGGTACTTGGCTGCATCTCATCAGATGAGTCCAGCTTCTCAGAATCTCTCGAAAAGAGCTCTCAGGATGGAGACAATGGCGATGATGTTGGTCGAGGTGCTCAAGATGACACCTGAGGATGCTGTGTCACTTTTGCCTTCGGTTGGTATTTACTCTTTAGAGTTCTTTATATTTCAAATGGAATCTGAAAGGATATATTTAAGCAAATTATGTTATTTTCTTGACCAGGGTATTGATTCATTTTTGGCCTTAATCAATCAGCCCGGATTTGAACCAGGGTCGCCACTATCTATGAGTGGAGCATTATATTAGATCAGTAATCGACACTATTTAATATTTAACTTAAAAAAAATAACTGATACCATAGTCAACAAAATAAAATCATTTGCTTAAATTTATATTCTTATTTGGTGAAAATTCTTTAGACTAAAGTATTTATCAGAAAAGTTTCACAACGTAAAGAGATGCAGTTCCGCGTCACCCTGTGATACAGGATAAACAAGAAAAGATCAGCTGATGTCTGTGGGGTAATTGGTTGATGCTTTACATATGAATAGTGACATTCCTGGTTCAAATCCGGGCTCAGGCAGATTTTTTTTTGTTAATTTAAATATTAGACGTTCAGAATTTTATTCAACATTCTGAGAATATCCCAGAAAGCACCATGTACCAAAAAAAAACGAATCCCTCTTCATTTTTTTTTATTTTCCCTGAACGTTATACATTTTTCTTATAGGTATAAAACAACCTTACACCTAGGATAAGAGATCAATAATGTTTATGCAAAAAAATGTTTTTTTCTTCATTTATTTTCAATACTTTCAGTGACAACAGTCTTACAGAATTTTATAAGAAACCACCCACTAATTGCATAAGACATACATAAACTATATTAATTTTCAACCAACTGGTTGAGTTTTCAAATTAAGGAGATAAATTTTGAACCAAAAATTGAACAGTTGAATTTTCAGTAAAACAATTAATTTTAAACCGCATACACTAAATTTTCAACAAAATAGTTGAATTTTCGATCAAATAGAGGAATTTTCAACTAAAACGATAAAAATTCTATCGAAATAGTTGACTTTTCAATCAAATAGATGAATTTTCAACTAAAAAGATTAAAATTCTGTCAAAGAAGATTAATTTTCCAGAAAAACTGAATAGTTAGATTTTCAGTTACGGAAATGAATTTTTCACTAAAACAATGAACCTGCAATCAAAAAAATTAATTTTCAACCAAAGAGTCAAATTTTTAACCAGCAATAAAATAGTTATATTTTAAGTTAGAAAAATAAACTTTCAGCTAGAAAAAACTAATTTTCAACAAAACAGTCAAATTTTTAACCAGCAATAAAATAGTTATATTTTAAGTTAGAAAAATCAACTTTCAGCTAGAAAAAACTAATTTTCAACAAAATAGTTCAATTTTCAATCAAAGAAATGAATTTTTACTAAAAACATGAATTTTTAGTAAAGTAGTTCAAATTTTAACCAAGGAGATGAATTTATAACTAAAATTATCAATTTTTAACGAAGATGATATATACAATACAATTTTTAGAAAAATAGTTGAATTTTCAACCGAGAAAATTAATTTTCCACCAAGAAATAAATTTTTCAAATATCACATAAATTTCTAATCAAATGGTTCAAATTTTAGACTAAAACAGATCAAATTTTAGGAAAAATATAGAAATGACATTTCCATTTGAAAACTTTAATTTTCAATAAAAAAAAATATTTTATACAAAACAGTTGAATTTTCAACCAAATAGTTAAATTTTCAGTTCAACAAAATTTATTTGTAACAAAAAAAAAACAAATTTCCATCAAAGTGGTTTAATTTTCAACCACAGAGAAAAATTTTCGAATAAAAAATAAAAATTTTCAACCAAAAATAGAATACTTAAATTTTCAGTTAGAAAAGTAAACTTTCTATGAAAAAACGAATTTTCAACAAAATAGTTAGAAATTTGTCGACCAAAAGGATGATGTTTCAACTAATAAGGTTACTTTTCTACCAAAAAAGACGGATTTTTACCTAAAACAGATAAATTTTCAACTTAAAATAGAATGTGCAATCTTCTAAACTATTTTTTTTATTCTGTAGTTCCTGAAATTATTTCTAGAATTATGAAAAGATTTTTAATTAAACTATATTTTCACTTTGCGAAAATTTTTAAAAAACTTGCAAAAATCATAAATTCTCAGGACTTGCATTTTGAAGTTTCATATCACCAAATCTCCTTCAAAAATTAAAAAAATTAGTTACAGTAGATGCCTTTCGCCTACAAAAAATGAATTCGTAGCCTATTAAGATTTTAATGAAGTCGTTCAAACCTCCCCACACATACTTTCCCTCCACTACTCCCCCTGCTCCTCTCCCCAAACTTCAACCATCAGTTTCCCTGCATTTCCCTGCCTGCACTGCTTCCCCCTCTCCACAGTTCCCCAGCTGACACTTCCCTTCCCCCAATCCCATTCGCTAGCTCTCACTTCCCTTCCCTTGTCATCCTCACTACCCTACTAGCCCTCCCCTCAATTCGCCTACTTCCCCTACCCATCTCACTCACCCTAACCCCTTATTTCACCTCACTCCATCTAGTTCCCATCCCCTAATTTTGCCTCACTTCCTACACCCCTCTCACTTACCCTAACTCCACACTTACCGTAACTCCTCACTATCCCTATCCCCCTCATTTCCTATCTCATCCTCTAGTTTCCCATCCAAGCATCTGATACTTTTTCTTCTCTATTTCTCCTACTTCCCTCCTCTTATATCTTCTAATTCCCCTCACATCCCCTACTTCTAACTCCATAATTTCGCCTACTTCGCACCCTCTCATTCCCCTAATTTCCCACCACAAATTTCTCCTAATTAGGTTTCCCTTACGCTCCCTCATTCTCCTTCCCTATTTCTCATCCCCTAATTCACCCTACATCTCCTACCCTCATCTTCCTATCCCATCACTTTCCCTACTTTCCCTCCCATAATCTCCCTTCACTTCCCATCCTTTGAAAAAAGTACAACGGACGGACGAACATCCAACCGAAACTATAAGGGTTTCTGTCCGTGTCCGCGAAACCCCAAAAATAACAATTTTTGTTTGAATGTCCAATTTTATACAGGTAGGGATCAACGTTTGCACAGGAGCAATATCGAACAGCCTCAGGATGACAGCTGAATGCAAAAAGGTTGATCCTAGTTACAGAACTCATACCGGAAGGTGCAACAATGCCTTGCATCCATCTTGGGGTGCTGCTCTTGAATCTTATACGAGATTTTTGCCTCCTGAATACCAAGATGGGGTGTCCTTACCAAAATCGAATCTTCCCAGTTCTAGAGAAGTTTCCACCAAAGTTCACTCTGGTGGCCCTGATCTCAGACATCCTTACCTGATGGCTCTCACTGCCATGTTTGGTCAATTTGTAGCTCATGACATGGCCCATACTCCTAGGATGGAGCTTCCAAATGGAAAAAGATTCAAATGTTGTGATGTCGAATTTGAGAATTTTCATCCAGAATGCTTCCCAATCCAGGCTGAAAACGCCATCGGCTGCATGGAGTACTCCAGGTCGGCTCCACATCCAGGAAGCACGCTTGAGGTGAGTGAGCCTTTAGGAAGTACCTACTTCATTACAATTATACAACAAATAATAGTAGATTGTGCTTCCCTGATCAAGGAGAATTATAAGACCATTAATCAGATTTTATCGCACTAACTACTTTGATTTAAAAAAAAACGAGAAAGGAACGTCGTATAATAAAACGTTCCCAGCAGAGTATTGTAATAAAACAGTTACACTGTGGGACATCAAACCGCTGCATATCATTCTGATAATCGACTTCAGATCAGAATGATCTACTTTTGCAGATCCAAAATTAATTTTTGGACAACTTCTTTTATATCTGTTGAGTGGCAGTTATTATAATGTTCATTGAAAGTCGTAGGTTCTGGTAGGTTCGACATGACCGAAACAGTATTTCTAAGACGAGAATATTTTTAAAAATTTGGAATTTCAGGGTGGGAGAAGGATTCCAATTTTTCTATATTGGGCTATAAATTTTTAAGGCTCTGGAAATTAATTTTTTCTTCCTAGAACTGTTTCATTAGATTTGTCTAGTTTAAAGTCCCACTCCTGGAAGATTTACAACTTCGTAGGACACACATAAAGGTTTCAAAAAAAGTTTAATTTTCAACAAAATACATGAATTCTGAACTGAAGAAAAAAATAATTTCCAATCAATACTGGGATTGTTGAATTTTCAGTTAAAAAATTAATCTCCAACCAAAAAGAAAATGAGTTTTCAACTAAAATGATGAATCTTCAAATCAAATAATTAAATTTTCAGTCAAAAAGTTAATTATCAACAAAAAAGACTAGCTTTCAACGAAATAGTTCAATTTTTAATAAAAGAGATTAATTTTCAATTGAAATAATTAATCATCAACCAAACGAATACATTTTTAAGAAAAGAGTTTAATTTCAACCAAGTAGTTGAATTTTCAACCCACAATATGAATTTCTTTCTAAATAGTTGAATTTTCATCTGGAAATCATAAACGTTTAACCAAATAGTTAAATTTTCAACTAAAAAAGATAAATTTTAAGCCAAAAATAGAATGGGTAAATTTTCAGTTAAAAAAACTTCATTTTCAATAAAAAAAGCGAATTTTTAACAAAAGAGTTCAACTTTCAACTAAGTAGTTAAGTTTTCAACCAAAAAGATTAATTATATTATCAACCAAATAGCTGAATTTTCGTCTGAAAAAGATAAATTTGTAAGCAAATAGATGAATTTTCAATGAAAAAAGATACAATTTTAACCAAAAATAGAATAGTTCAATTTTTAGATAAAAAACTTCATTTTCTATAAAAAAGCGAATTTTCAACCAAATAGCTGAATTTCCGAGTAAAAAAAAAGATAAATTTGTAACCGAATAGTTAAATTTCCAATTAAGAAAGATAAATTTTCAACCAACAATAGAATAGATCAATTTTAAGTTGAAGAACATAATTCTCCAAAAAAAATTCAACAAAATAGGTAAATATTCAACCAAGGAGATGAATTTTCGAGAAAAAGACGAATTTTCAATATTTTCAACCAAACGTAGTTGGATTTATGACCAAAGGGATGAAATTTCTACCAAAGAGATGATTTTTTAAATGAAATAATTACATTTTTAGCCAAAAAGTAACATTTTTAACCAAAAAGATAAATTTTGAACCAAAAATAGAATAGTTCGATTCTCAGTTGAAAAACTTAATTCTGAAAACATTAAATTTTCAACCAAGCTGATGAATTTTCGAAAAATAGACAAATTTTCATCAAGAAAGTTGAATTTTCAAACCGAAAAACCGGGTTTTCAATAAAAATTAATTTTCAATAGTTCAATTTTCAGTTAAAAAAACTTGAACAAATGACTGAAATTTCTAACAAGAGATCCAGAAAGATGAATTTTCAACATAACATATACATTTTCTACCGGATAGATCAATTTTCAACTAGAGAAGATGAATTCTTAACCAAAACTGTTATATTTCAATTATCAGTTAAACAAATTCATTTGAAATCAAAACAAAACAAATTTTCAAGCGAAAACATGAATTTTTAATTAAGGAGTTGAAATTTCCATCGAGCAGTTACATTTTTAACTAAATTATTTAATTTTTAGCTGAAAAGGATAAATATCTAACAAAAAATGGAATTTTTCAGTTTAAAAAATGGAATTTTTTAGTTTAAAAAATCAATTAAAAAAAAAAAATTCAAGGTAATAGTTGCATTTCCAACCAGAGGCTGCCAATCAAGTAGAGGAATTTTCAACCAAAAAGAATAGCTTTTTACCAAGAAGAATTATTTTCTACCAAAAAAGATGAATTTTCAACAAAATACACCAGTTTGGAACCAAATAGTTGAATTTTTTACTGAAAAAGACAAAGTTTAAATCATCTCAAAAATCATTTCCATTCAAAAAGAAATTAATTTTTGACAAAAAGTTCAATTTTCTACCTGAGAAATGAATTTTCAACTGAAATGATGAATCCCTAACCGAAAAAATAAATTTCCAACTAAGGGGTTCAACTTTCAACTAAGTAGTTAATTTTTTAACAACAAAAAAAGATGCATTTTCACCGAGAAATTTAATAGTTGAAATTTCAACCAAATTGAGTAAACTTCAGCCAAAAAGGCAAATTTTCAACAAAACAGTTGCATAGGACCAGCAATAAATATTTGATAAAATTTTGAATTTCAGGATGTGAGAAGAATTCCCATTTTCCTATATTAGCCTATAAATCTCTATGACTCTGGAAATTTTTTTATCTTGAAAAAGTATTATGTTATATTAAAGTTATTTAAATATTTTCGAGACTTAATGATTTTTCGTTAAAAAATGTAGGAAATTTCTTCGAAGAACTTCGAACTAATGCAACTTAGGTTTTGGTACAAAGTTTCCGAAGAAACTTTTTGAAATGTCTTTTTACAAACCAAAAAGGATATGTTATGCTTATCAAAATATTTGCAGAATTTAAAACGTGTATTTTTCGGTTTGTAAAAACACATTTTGTAAAATTACTTTGACAATTTCGTGCCAAAACCTAAGTCGATTTAGTTGGTTATCTAGAGAACGGCTCATTTATATAATATAAAGGCTCTTTATTTAAAAACTAGATTTTCGATCCCAGAAACTATAGGCTCCCAGGCGAAAATATTATATATAGTTTATATATAGTGTGAAGTATTATATATAATATTAATTTGTTTTATACATTTTTTATATAAAATAAATGAATATTATATATAATACTTCACACTATATATAAACTATATATAATATTTTCGCCTGGGTTTCATTCATAAAGTGGTTTCTCGTAAGCATAAATAAATAACGGTTGGTGTCGATAATGATCTTTGACAATGTAACGCAATACGTTATTAACTTTAATATTCAAGTGGCAAACTTGTAGCAGCTAATCAATCAGATGGTTATCCTGAATGAAAGCTGTAAATCTCGTAACGTTTCTTGCCAAGAATGCTATTAATTTTAACCTCGTCTTTTAGCTTCTGTACCTATAAAGAAAATATACTTCCTTATATGCATTTAAAAGTCATCAATGTATGTTAATGACACTTTCAGTAGCTTCTTGGTTTCAGGAATATTTAATATTTATTCTTGAGGCCTTTCGGCTGTGGAGAAATCAGCGTTTCTTCAATGAAGAAAATATTTAATATATTCAGAATAGGATGATCAAACAGGAAAACTGATTATTCACGAACAAATAATGGATTTAGGATTTATATTTCATTTGTTATGCCTTAATTCTAATGCAACCAAAACATAACTTATTATTACTTATAATAATCTACAAGTGTTCGCAGCTAATAGATTTACTTCACAGAATAGAGTTGGTTCCCAGAAATGGTTTTCTTATTTCTGTTTTTCGAAAAAGTTTCGTTCTATTATTTAAACTTTACAAACAAATAAATGTGAAAGCAATTCAACAAAAATTATTTGATGATATACGAATTTCTTTGGAATCAATTTTAAATATTTGAAGTTGTATAACAAAATGAAATTAATAAGAGAATAATATTTCTGAAATAAATATATTTGACGTTTTCGTACTATGTGTCCTTAATTTTCTTTATCAGTTAATGAGTTTTTTATTTTTCATTACTTAACATACTTGGAATAAAGATGCCTATAATCTTTTTGACTGCTGATACTAGATTCAGAAAACATAATTAAATTACTAAAATCTATTGCCATTACAACTTTTAATTCCAGGCATGAGTGGAATCTTTAGACTTCTTAGTTGATTATATAAAAAGTCAAAATAATTTCAAATATTATAAAAGTTAGATTACGTTGAGAATTTAAAGCATTTAAAAGCGTTTAGAAGCGTTTAGAATCGTTTAAAATTAAATAATCTTGGATTGTAAGCATACATCTAAACACTGAAAATGGTTTGCTTTCATTGTTAAATATTTCAAAATTGTATCATTTGCAAGTAATTATATTTTATAGTTGAAAAAAATGATTAAATCCGATCATTATTTAAAGAATTAATTTTACCCTGAAATGTCCACAATTGCTTGAAAATACGTTTAAAATTAAACAATTTTAAATCCGAAACTTCGAATGATTGTAAACGAGGAATACTTAAAGTTTAAATAATTTCACTACTAATAATTAAAAACTGAAAACTAATAAATTCTACAACTGGAAAATGGACAATTCCAAATTTAGAGCATTTAAAATTGAAAATGTTTGAATTTTAATTTCTAAAAAATGGAACAATATCAAATTCACAGCCTTTAAAATATTTATTTTCTTTTTCAAAATTACATTTTTACAGTTAGAGCAATGAAAATTGGGCACGCATCCTCAAAATTTCTGGAAATCTTTCAATTCCTTAAATTCTATAAAATCCTTGATTTCTCTAAATTCGCTAAACTCCTTGAATATTCTGAATTCCCGAAATTCTTTTAATTCCTTAAGCATGCTGAAATTCCTAGAATTCTCTGAATTCCCTGAAATTCTCAAATTTTCCAAATGTCTGGAAATATTCGATTTCCTGGAATTTTTTGACATAATTAATTTTACTAAATTTTCTGAGATCCTAAAATATTCTAGATATCCTAAATTCCCTGAATTTCTGAAAATCTCTGAATTCCTGGAATTCTTTAAATTCTCTGAATTCCTGAATCCCTGGAATATTTCGAAATCATGAGTCCTTAAGTCCCTGAAATTCTCTGAATTCCCTGAAATTCTTGAATTTTCCAAATGCCTGGAAATATTCGATTTCCTGGAATTTTTGGAAATCATTGATGTTTCTGAATTCTCTGAAGTCCTAAAATATTCTAGATTTCCTCAATTCCCTGAATTCCTGATAGTCTCTGAATTCCTGATATTGTTTAAATTCTCAGAATATCCTGAATTCTTGGAATATTTCGAACTCCTGAAAGTCCTCAAGTCCCTGAAATTCTTTTAATTCACTGAATTCCTTAACAATTTATATTTTTTTATATATAACTTCACATACATTTCATAAAGAAAAAGCATTATTTTCCACTTCTGCTATTAGTTTTAGTAAAAACAATTGAATTGTTGAAATCTATTGAAATCACCGTCCTTAATTTCAGACAGGAGTAGGTCTTAAATCTTCTCAGTTTATTGTATAAAAAGTACAAATCAAAATTTTTTATTATTGTATTCAAAATTAAAAGTTTTATATTCAGATTAATGAAAATTTGCCAGACATTCAACATTTCCTGAATTCTTTTAATGTTCAGAATTTCTGAAATCCTTTGATTTCTTTGAATTCCTTGAATTGACTTAATGTTTTGAAATCTCTGAATTTCCGAATTCCCTGAAATTTTTGCATTCCTTGAATATTCTGAATTTTTGAATATTCATAATTCTCTAAATTCCTTGACTTCTTTTCAATCCTTGTATATTCTGAATTCCTGAAGTTCATTGAATTCTCTGAATCATTGGAATTCCTTAAATATTCTGAATACCTGAAATTCCTTAAATTATCTGAAATCCCTGAATTCTTTGATTTCCTTAAATTCTCTGAACTCCTGCCAGTCCTTTAATTTCACGAATTCCTTAAATTACCTTATGGTCTGAAATTTCTGAAATTTTCCGCATTCCCTAAATTTACTGAAATCCTCTGAATTCTCTTAAATTCTTGAATATTCAAAATTCTCTGAATTCCTGAGAATCTCTTAATTCTTTGTGTTCTCTGAAATCATTGAATTTCTTGAATAGCCTGAATTGCTTGAATACTCTGATTTCCCGAATTTTGTAGAATTCTCCGAATTCCTTGAATCCTGTGAATTCATTAAATTTTCTAAATGCTCTGAAATCTTTGAATTCCTTGAATTCATTCTCTGAGTTCTTTGAATATTCCGAATTCTCATTATTTCTCCGAATTATCTGAATTCTTTAAACATTCTGAATTTTCATTATTTCTTGAATTTCCAAATGCTCGATAATCCCTGGAATTCCCTGAAATCTTCGAATATCCTCACATTCTCAGAAAACCTTAAATTCGTTCAATTCTTCTAAATTCTTCGCATTATTGTGAAGTCCTTAGAATTCAGGGAATTCTCAGAATAAAGGAAATTTCAAAAATTCAAAGAATTCAAATGATTGAGAGAATTTTGCGAATTCAGGAATTCCAAGCATTTCAAAATATTTCGAGGAATTAGGGGAATGTAGACGAATTTGAGGAATTTATATGTTTCAGAGAATTTTGATGAATTCAGATATATCAGGGAATTCGGAGGAATTCAGAAGATTTCAAGGAAGCTGAAAGAATTCAAAAGAATGAAAAAGATCACACAGAATCCAAAGAATGAGAAATAATTGAAAGGAATAAAACAAAGTTACTGAAATACTGATACAAATTAGAAAATTTAAATATTCCACTTTATATAACTTTAAATTGAAAATCTCCATAGTTACAAAATACCGAAAAAGCATTAAGAACTGAATCTTTTTGAGGTGGCTTTCCAAGTTTCCATGCCCCGTTCTACATTTATCTGTGAAAAAATAAATAATTTTTGCGTAAAAATATAAAACCATGCCTTGCGAATTATTTTTTCTAGCGATTGAATTTTAGGGGAGAGTGGGGAGTTGTGGGCCACGCTTTGTTTTCACGACATAAAATCTCTGAACATCGATAAATTGTCAATGTATGAACTGGTATTTGTAGTAAACTTGTCAATACATCAACTGAAGACCACAATTAATAAAATTCGTTATTGCGCGAGAAATATTTAGGATGACGTAAATCTTATAAAAATCGATATTTGTGATTTTGGTGGGGAGTTGTGGGCCATGACAAAAAATAAAAGAAAATGGCATATTCCAGTAGTTCATGTGTATTAAAGTTGCAGTAAATAAAAATTAATGATTTTAAAAAGATTTAAAAAAATTATTCAGATTCACAATGTATGCAAGTGTAATATCCGGTCCTCATGTTGGCACATTTCAAGTGCAAAGTACGATCGCACATGTTGCAGTGAATTGTGTTGTTCCGATTTAAAATTTTTGGCATTGTGCCCTTGCAGATAATGCAAAAGTCTTTTCAGAACAAGAGAAAAGAAGTTTCACTCAAAAAATTGAAATACGCATTAAGAACGTTTGGTCCACGACTCCCCACTAATGGTGGACCACAACTCCCCACAGCCGAAATTCACGAAATGACCGAATTGCCATACACACAATGAATGTATTACCGAAATTGTTTGATTAAATTTAAAGCCAATTGCTCAAGAAATATTTTGCAATAACGTGCCTTTAAAATCTGCTGTAGAACGGAACTTTGAATATCAACCACTCGAGTTGTCCAAAAACTTTTATTTTGATTTCTTTCATCAACAATGTCAAAATACTAACTACGCGTGTTGAGACTATGAGTCGAGTACACAAAGTTAGCTTACACAAAGAGAGTCTTTTGGCAGTGGTTAAAGCAGTCCTATCACCCACAACATGGCGGAGATTAAGGTGGCCCACGACTCCCCACGGCCCACAGCTCCCCACCGTCCCCTACAATTTAAATGTTGACCCGTCCAGCAGAAGTCCTTTGTACCCAATGAGGATTAAAATGCGAATATAAGATTTCGTAATTCAGGAGTATAACATTTGAAATCTATAAATTATAATGATTCCAGCAATATGTTGTTTGCATTAAAAAGTTGAAAATTGAAGACTAAATGTTTAATTTTATGAAAATGAATTTTGTGGTGTATTTTGTTTTGGTAAAAATCTGAACTTGGATATCAATTGTCATCGCATTTCTTTACCTTTTTTACCTTTAGTGACAAAAATGCACAAAAAAAAATCGCCAAGATCCAAGAATCCAAATTGGAAATACAGCAAATTTGTTGAATTTTTTATATTTTTTCCTGATTTATTTTTGTCAATTAAAAGTTTGTAGGAAATCCCTCTCTATTTTTAACCTAAAATAGAATGTGTACTTTAATTTTTTATCGTTTATGAGTCAATTTCGAATATTTTTTACAAATCTACGAAACAAACTCAAGAACTTCTGAATTACAAATTTAACTTAAATTTCAGGTACTAGTAATTGCAAGTGAATTTCCTGCACTTTCAACTGAAATTTATTCATGAACATCCTTTTTATTCTGCTTTTCATATGTTGAAACATTATTTTTAATCAACTTTCATTAACAAGATGCTGGAAGATTCTTCAATTTTTAACTTTTGAAGGCAAGTAACATAGTTGGAATCCTTATAAATGGTAGATTTCGAATATTATATTTTTAAATTACCAAGTCCCAAATAATTTTTTTTTTATTTTGCACATAGGAGCCGTACTCAAATTACGTGACGCATTATAGGCCTTCTCTGAGACCCCCCCCCCCCCCCCCGCCTGGGGGCACACAAATATTTCTCCCCCCCCCCCCACTCTTTCAGTACGTAATTTTTAGTTTCAAAAAATGTTTAACTAGTTATTGCTAGTAGAATCAGGCAGGGTGTCCGAGAACTTCATTTTCAGAATTCCCTTATTTTTCCTTGTCTAATTTTTCATTTTCCTTGATCATTAATATTCAAATACCAGCATTTTAATCTTAAAATACTTTTGACATAGAATCTTTTATAAACAGAATAAAACAGTATTTCAGATCCAAATTCAAAATTTTCAACATTATTTTTAACAAAAAAATGTATTTTCTACTGCAAAAGTTGGCTTTCTAACAAAATACTTGAATTTTCAACAGAATAATTAAATTTTTAACACAATAGTTGAATTTTCAACCTGAATATATAAATTCTTAAAAAAACATAGTTTATATTTCAAACAAAAAACATTAAATGTATACAAAAAAAAAGTTTTTTCAAAACCAAAAAGACGAATTTTCAGCAAATGAAGATTTTTCATTAGAGCAAGAAAATTTTACCTAAATTGTTGAACCTTTAAGCCAAAAGACGAATTTTCTCTACAAAAATTGAATTTTCAAACAAATAATATGATTTCAGCAAAAAAGTATTTTTGCACGAAACTGATGCATTTTTACAAAAAAAAAAAAAAAAATGAAATTTTAAACCAAAAAAATTATTTTTTTTTCAACCAAAAAAGGAGAATTTTCAACTAAAAAGATCAATCTTGGGAAAAAATGGAGAAGTTACATTTTCAGTTAAAAAATTCATTTTAATCCAAGAAAAGAACACATTTCTACTAAACAGTCAAAATTTTAACCAAACACAAAATTCAATCAAAAAAATAAATGTTTAACAATGTAGTTTAACTTTTACCCAAGTAGTTGAATTTTCAATTCAAGAAGATACATTTTTAAACAAAAAGTTGCATTTTCATAAAAAAAAAATTTTACCAAAGCCGGTGAATTTATAAATCAAAAAGATAAATTAAAAGGAAAATAATTGCATTTTCTGTTAAAAAAGATTTTAGTTGACTTTTCACGATAAAATGAGAATTTTTAACCAATGAATAAGTTTCCACGAAAAAAATTGAATTTCCAATCCAAAAAGACGAATTTTTCCACAAAAGGATGAATTTTTAAACGAATTGGTTGAATTTTCTACCAAATAGTTGAATTTTTATCCAAAAAGATGAAATTTGTACTAAAACATATGCATTTTCAATAAAAAAAGGAAATTTTCTTAAAGTTGAACTTTCATCCAGAAAAGCTTCCACTTCATTTTTCAATACCAAAATATGAATTTTAAATTAAAAGGTAATTTTCTACGAAATAGTTCAATTTTCAACAAAACAGTAGATTTTTCAACCAAAGCTATGACTTTTTAACAAAACAGTTTTATGTTCAACCAAATAGTTGCATTTTTCCCAAAAAAGATGGAATTTCTGTTAAAACAGATCAATATTTAATTTGAAAAAAAAAATTCAAAAAAACAATTGAATTTTTATTCAGAAAAGATTTCAGTTCTGTTTTCAGCACCAAAATATTAAATTTGACCAAAATATAAATTTTCTACAAAACAGCAGAATTTGCAACCAAAAAGTATGACTTTTCAACAACATTGTTGATTTTTAAACCAAATATTTGCATTCTTATCCAAGGAAGGTGTAATTTCTGCTAAAGCAAATGAATTTTAAAATCAGAATCTTAAAACAGATGAAATAAAAAAAAAAAAACTTAAAAAAAAGGTAATTTTCGTTCCAAAGAAGATTCCAGTTCACTTTCCAACACTGAAATAAGAGTTGTAAACCATAAGTTAATTTTCTGCTAAATAGTCGAATTTTTAAACAAAAAGTAGGTATTTTTAACGAGATTGTTAAATTTTCAAACAAACAGTTGCATTTTTGTCCAAGAAAAATGAAAATTCTACTAAAACATATGAATTTTTAAATCAAAAAGACAAATTTTCAACAAAGGGTTGAATTTTCATCCGAAAGGATTTCTATATACTTTTCTACAGAAAAATACAGATTTCAAACAAAAAGTAAATTTTGTAGGAGATAGTTGAATTTTCAACAAAACGGTTGCATTTTTGTCCAAGAAAGATGCAATATTTCTGCTAAAAAAAGATGAACTTTTAAATTAAAAAGACAAATTTTCAGAAAAAATATTTTTCATCCAAAAAATATTTCAGTTGACTTATCAGCAACAAAAAATGAATTTTAAACAAAAGGTTAATATTATACAAAAAGAGTTGATTTTTCAACCCAAAAGGACGAATTTCTAACAAAAAAGTTGAATTTGCAAAAAAATTATGTATTTTTTAAGAAAATTGATAAATTTTCAACGAAATAATAAAACTTATAACTGAAAAGATAATCTTCAGGAGAAAGTTTTTTCGAACTTGCAAAAATTACATACATGAGTGAAGGACCTCCTCCCCCTACCCTAACAAATTGTAACAAAATGTCTCCCTCCTCCCCTGGAGATGTTACGTAATTTGAGTACGGTCCCTTAGGACTTAGGGGTCGTGCATAAATAACGTAACGCAGTTTTCCGACAATTTTGGGGGGG
>CAKNXH010002033.1:109497-131412 GCA_932178445.1 Andricus quercusramuli | reverse complement strand
CTTTGTAACTCTTTTTCCGACTTTTCCTTGTAGTTTTTCACCACTGTGTAACATTAAGCTGGACCCCCCCTCCCCCCAAAAAGTGTTACGTAATTTATGCACGATCCCTTATGAGGTACAAAGGACTCCCGCTCACCAGGCTTGGCGGCAGCAGTTTGGCTGCGCGAGTGGAAGCCGCAAAGTGGGGGCGCAGTACACAGGTAGCTGTAGCGGAATCGTCCTAATATTGCTAGATAATAACAATTTTCTTCTTTTCTCTGAATAAAATTAGGGTTGCAAATTAGGACCCAGACAGCAGATTAATCAAGCCTCATCTTATCTTGATTTATCGCCAATTTATGGAAGCTCTGAGGAGACTTCGGGGATTCTAAGAGAAGGCACGGGAGGAGCACTAAATACTCAAAGGAAGAACTTGCCAATGGCTTCGAAGGACTTACTAAACTGCAGGAGTCAGAGTAAAGCTCTACCATGCTTTCTAAGTGGAGACTCCAGAGTAAACGAGCACCCTGGCTTGGCACTTATGCACGTGCTTTTCCTCAGGGAGCACAATAGAATAGCGCATAAACTTCATCAACTTAATCCTCACTGGGACGACGAGAAAATTTACCAGGAAACTAGGAAAATTGTTATTGCAGAAATGCAACATGTGACTTACAATGAGTTTCTACCGGTTATTCTAGGAGAGCCTTTCCTGGATAAGTAAGTATCTTATACTTAAAACGTTAAGAGGGCTTATGCAAAAAATTATGTAAATTAAGTCCAGCTATCAATTTTGAACTAATGGTATAAACCATATTCTCGGTTTCTGTCCCCCCGGTCTCGGCTTCCCTGGAACTGCTGGCCCACGCAGTTTCTCAGCTCGCGGGGCAGAAAGGCGCAGTGCGCGGGTACTTACTCGCGTATGTTGCGCTTTATTATGTATTCTAATTGGAAATAGTTCAGATGGTCTTGGCTGTTTACGTTCGGATCCTCGTGATTTGTGGCCAAGAAATTTTTTTGCAAGCAACCCCCGACATTGGATTGTAACCGAGAGTTTGGTGTATTTCAGATTTCTTTACAGATTCAGGTAGCGTTTATTGTCTTCTTTCGAAATCCGACGGAGACTTTAAAAAATGTTTGTAATTAACAAAATGACGGAGGTTTTTATGAAAATATTAAATATCAATTTTTCTCCAAAAACTGTCACTTATATTTTTCCCCAATTTTTTAATTTGGCCTTCTCTAAGGAAAACATCTTGTGAGTTTTATAGGGGCTAAAATAATTTTGTGGCTAGGAGACCTTTTTTTTAAAAAATAGAACTTCTACGCAAACGACAGATAAGAAAAAATATTAAAATGAAAGTCTTGCAGGTCTAAACAAGTTTTGTAACAAATGCCTCAAGAGAAATTAGAAGAATATATTTTTAGGAAAAAAATTCTCCTGGCTTAAAAATGGTTTCGCCTGCACAAAACTGATAGGATGCCCTTTTCATATTAGAAGAAACAGTAAAAAATAAGGGGAAAAAAATAAAAAGGTGGGGGTTTCCAGAAAATCATTTTTTTTTAATTTTAAAGATATGTGAATGTTTCTGGCAAAACCGACCTCTTTTATTTTTTCGAATGTTTTTTAAAAGTTTCTGCTAATATAAGAAAGACTTCCTACAAGTTTTATATGGACTAAACTATTTTTGAGACTAGGAGAATTTTTTCCCTAAAAATATAATGAACTCTTAGGCGTACAAATATTCATCTTAACATTTTTTCGTATCTTTGCGAAAAAAAATTAGGAAATTCAATTTTATGAAAAAAATCTTCTGCACACAGAAGTTATTTAGCCCGCATGCAACTCACAAAATTTCTCACTTGAAGAAAAAATTGGTGTTTCTTTTTAAACAAGGCACACAATTGAAATACGCATAATTTCGTAGACATTTTTTCGCAAATCGGAAAAATACATATATTCTAATTTCCTCTTGAAATAAACGTATATCACCTGCAAAATATTTTGCAATATTTTTTAGTTTTCAAAGGCTCGCCTAATCTCTGAGGTTTCCTATAGGAATAAGATGGAAAAAATGATATTTTTTTAATTCCCTTCAAAACTAAGGATTAAGACAAAGTATTGGCATTTAACAAAAATAGCAAAACATGCGTTTTTGTAGCTTTTTTCTTTCGAAAGTTGTATCTGAAGAGTTATAAATTGTTTAAATAAGAAATAGTTGAACATAATAAAAAATCTTAATTTTCACATTCAAGAATTAGGCCACAGTATTCAGAAAATAGCACTAATTCGCGATGTTATTAGATAATAAATTGCTTAAATAATAAGATGTGACTTGAGAAAAGTAAGATTTAGTATCTACTCTCGAAACTAGTTAAAAACCTATTTCTTAGCTTTTCTGGTATGAAGTTGCAATCGAACCAAAATAAATTTTTTAAAGAATTCAAACAAGAATATACACTTTTTAACTGTTTTAAATAGATCATAGAATATCTCAATTTCAAACAAAATAATAAAATTTTCAAGAAAATAGTGGAATTTTCAACAAAATAATTGAGTTATCCACAAAATCATTGAATTTTCAACCTGAAAACATGAATTTTCAACGAAAAATTGCAATAGTTGATATTTCAACCAAAAAAATATTAAATTTCGTTTAAAAGATGAATTTTAAAATCGCAAAGACGAATTTTTAACAAATAAAGATTTTTCAGTCATGAAGAAAAATTTTTACCTAAACTGTTGAACCTCCAAGCCTATGTAAAAATTGAATTTTCAATCAGAAAATATGAATTTTTAGCAAAAAAAATATATATTTTAACAAAGTAGTTCGGCTTGTAAAAAAGATAAATTTGAAAAAGATTGTTTTTTCATCTAAAAAAGATTTTATTTTGACTTCTCAACATTTATATTTGAGTTTTTAATAAAAAGTAAATTTTCTTCGAAGATACTTGAATTTTCAACAAAACAGTGGAATTTTTAACCAAAAATAATGAATTTTTGGTTAAAAGTTATTGAATCTTCAACCAAATAGTTGCATTTTTATCCAAGAAGAGTGAAATTTCTACTAAAACAGATGAATTTTCAAATCAAATAAAAAAAAATTTGAATTCTCATCCAAAAAAAAAAAAGATTCCGTCTTAAACAAGAAGTCAATTTTCTACGAAGATACTGATTTTTTAAACCAAGAAGACGAATTTTCAACACAACAGTTGAATCTTCAAACAACAAGGATGACTTTTTAACAAACTTATTAAATCTTCAACCAAATAGTTGCATTTTTATCCAAGAAAGATGAAATTTCTACTAAAACAAATGAATCTGAATTAAGTACACTAATTTTCAAATAAATAGTTGAATATTCATCCAAGAAAGATTTTAGTTGATTTTTCAACACCAAAATTTGAATTTTATACAAGTAAAATTTTCATGAAATAGTTGAATTTTCAACCAAAAAGAATGACTTTTTAACAAGACTTTTAAATTTTCAAACAAATAATCAATTTTATAGCTAACGAGATATTCTTCAGGAGAAAGAATTTGCAAAAAAAGTATTATAAATATAAATACAAGGCGAATAAATTACTAACAAGAATATTATTTGAGGGTTACCGCAGAACTTCATTTTAAAAATTCCCTAATATTTCCCTGGATAGTTCTTCATTTTCCTTAACCATTTATTATTAAATAACAAAATCTCAAACTTGTAACATTTTCCACCTAGAATCTGTTATAAACGGAATAAAAGAATTTCAAATTCAAATTGAAATATTTCAAATTTATTCTGCTCAACAGTTATTTAAAGTTATAAACTGAGCGAAGAATTCCCCAGTGGTTCGGGTTTACACCCCAATAGTTGGGGTGGTTTCTCTTTTTTTCTGTTTCACACGAAGGATTGGTGCGCTCGCACCAACGAGTCGTGCGAGCACCCCAACCATTGGGGTGCTCACCCGAAGCAGCAACGGCCGAACTGGTGGGGTGTGCGCCCGAATGGTTGGGGAGCTTGCACCTATCCAGAAGTATTTCTGTATATATAAAGAAATAATTCTTCGTTAATGAACCTTCGTTAATGATTATCCAAAGAAAAACCAGATAACTAGTTTACACTGTATTCCACTGACATCTCGCACATGAATAATAAAATCGACATAAACTAGAAACAGTGATATTCAGGAAGAGCCTGGTGTTTATCAGCTGCGGCCATTAGCGAACATGCGCAAACGTCGAACGCGCAACATCCAACGCGGTGGACGACTAGAATCCCCCGAATAATAGGTGCAAGCTCCCCAACCATTCGGGCGCGCACCCCACCAGTTCAGCCGCTGCTGCTTCGGGTGAGCACCCCAATGGTTGGGGTGCTCGCACGACTCGTTAATGCGAGCGCACCAATCCTTCGTGTGAAACAGAAAAAAAGAGAAACCACCCCAATTATTGGGGTGTAAACCCGAACCACTGGGGAATTCTTCGCTCAGTGTAGAAATTCTCTGACTTTTTCAAGATTTTTTCCAAAATCCCTGATTTTTCCTGGCTTCTATACAATTACTGTGAGTTATTTGTTTTATTCTCAAATTTCCAAAAATCACGTACATGAACGAGCGTAACACCTCTCTCCCTCTCCCTCTCCCTTGAGCTGTTACGTAATTTAAGTACGGTCCCTAAGCCTTGGCCCTTTTCTGCCTCTCCTGAATTAGCTTTTGCATGCATTTATTTGGGGTGGAGTATCTCTCATAAGAAGACTATTTCTGATTTTTTCAAAATTCCCCTATTTTGTTCTTTTGGGTCTTTGAAGATTCGACTTGCGTTTAACCCCAGGAGGCTACTTTCGAGGCTACGATTTCCGAGTGGATGCAACCATGTCAAATGCAGCAGCCTCGGCAGGATTTTCCTTCTTCGTTGCTCTGACACCGAAAACTCTTGATCTCGTTGACTCCCGATCTACTCAGAAATCGGGAGAAAGATCTCTTCTTTCTGCCTTTTATGCGCCGCAAGAGCTCTACGAGGCTGGAGCAATAGATCGATTGATCACTGGAGCGACAGGTAAGTGTCTTCCTACCTGATTCATTTCTCTCATTATTCAAAGACTCGAAGACAATAATTTCAATTTCTCCTTGTCGGAAGGAATTATGGTGAAATCAATCAAGCGTAGATAGGAATGAAAATAAATGTCACGAAGAGCTAGATTTAATTGCGGATCTTGACATTTCCAGTCGACCGGATCATAAAAATAATTTAATGCAAAAATGGATAAAGACATCTGATTTTATTAGTGATGTATCAGTTATTTTTTTAAAGGAACTACTATCTGTCCAAAAAATTTAGATGCCTCGATTTTTATACAGATTATAGTGAAAATCTCAGCAGAAAAAATTTATTTCCTGCCAAGTGAAATGTTAAGAAGTACCATCATCTTACGTTCATTTTAGATTACTCAACTTTGAATGGCTATTCCTGCCTGAAAGCGTACTACACCCCCCCCCCCCCCCCAGAGAAAATAATTTCTCTGATCCTTTCTGTGTCCAATGGTAAATTTCAGAGTTAGACATAATCACTTGTCAATAAGTTAATAACAAACGAATAGCGAGGTGTCATATCTGAAACTGAAGAACGTACGGAGATAATTCTTGAAGGTAATTGCAAATTTTTTCTGTTGAAAATGGTGTATGTAGTGTCAATGGAAACAAAGTTGCGTTAAGTTGATTAATGTTTAAAAAATTATTTTCTTTCATTCGATAATCGGAAAGCCCTTTGTATTTTGCGAAGAAGAAAATAATTTCTGAAACTTTTAGGCGCAACTTTTAGCTCATTGAAACTACGTATAACATTTTCAGAAGCCAAAAATGTGCTAGGTACTTCAAGACATTTTCATGAGATGATGAAATTTTTGCCCATTATTTAAAAAAAAAAACATTAAATTCACTCGTACGTTCTTTAGTTTCGGAGATTGCGGATGTGAGACTTTACTACTCTTTTGTTAATAACTTAATAACAAATGATTATTTCTGACTCTAAGTTTCACTATTGTACACATAAAGGATAATAGAAATTGATATATTTTTTACGGATTTTTACAAATGTATTTTCAGGGAGTAACCGCCATCCAAAATTAAGTATTCTGAAACGATCATAAGATAATCGTACTATTTAATGTTTCACTTCACAGGAAATAATTGCTAATCTACTGAAAATTGCAAAAATGTGTATCAATATGGGGAAAACCATTATCTGCAACATGTACTTTGTCCCGTATGTTTAGATTTTCTTCTGCTGAGATTTTCAATATAATATTTACAAAATTTGAGATATCTTTTTTTTGGACAGAGTGTAGTTGAGGATGAAGCGAACGAAAGATGATAAATCCACTTGAGTTCATTACTCAACGAGGGCGAAACAGTTTTGTTGAAAATTTCTTGTCTTTGTTGTGGTTGAAAATAAATTTCCATAATTAAAAATTTAACCATTCCATTTTTGGTTAAACATTGATGTTTTTTTTAATTCAACGTTTCTGGTAGGTCATCTGGTAGGTAATCTTGTTCAATGAAAATTAATTTCTTTGCTTGAAAGAATAACTTTGGTGAAAAATGATTATACCTTGTAGGAAATTCAACACTTTCATTAAAAAGTCCATTTTTTGGTTGAAAATTCAACTGTTGTCTTGAAAAGTCGTCTCTTTGGTTTGAAAATTCAACTATTTCAGTAAAAAAGTTTATCTCCTTGCTTGGAAATGAAACTATATTGTTGGATACTTATTTTAAAAAATATTTAACAATTCCAATTTTTATTGTAAATTTGTCTTTTTAGTTGAAATTTCAACTATTTAATTGAACAATCAACTACCTTGTTGATAACCATTTGATGGATATGCACAATTTTGGTTGCAAATTTATCTGTTTGCTTGAAAATTCATCTTTCTGGTTAAAAAATAAAATCTTTTGCCGGCAATTGTTTTTTTTTTAATTGAAAAAAAAAATTTTCAACTAGAAATTTAAGTTTTACATTTTTCATTTTAAGTTTTCCTTTTCTAGTTGAAAATTTCACTATTTGATTGAAAATTCATGTATTTCTGGACAAATTTGTCTTTTTGGTACACAATTAATGTTCTTGCTTAAAACTTCAAATACTTGGTTGGAAGACAAAATATTTTGTTAAAAATTCATCGTTTAGTTAGAGATGCACCATTTTAGTTGAATATTTATCTCTTCGGTTACAAATTTAACTATATTGTTGAAAATCGTCGTTTTTTGTTGATTTTTTTCTAAGCTAAAAGTTTAACTATTTCAGTTGAAGATTCATCATATGAATTAAAAATTCATCTTTTTTATTCAAAATTTTAACTGTTCTGTTCAAAAATCATCTTTTTTTGGATGAAAATTAAATCATTTGGTTAAAAAATAATCTATTTTGTAGAAAATTCAACAAATTTATGAAAAAGACACTTTTTTGTGGAAAATTCAAAGATTTTCTTGGAAATTTGTCTTTTGGGTTAAAAATGAAACTACTTTGTTAGAAAATTTGACTATTTATTTGACAGTTCACATTCTTTTGTGGAAAATTTGCCTATTTTTTATACAAAATTCATCTTGTTTGTTACGAATTCATTTTTTTGGGTTGAAAATTCACCTAACTGTTTGAAAATTGATTGTTTGATTGCATATGCCACATTTTTATTAAAAATTCATCTGTTTGGTTCAAAATTTCTGTTTTTCCGTTGAAATGTCATGCATTTTTCGGAGAATTTATCTTCTTTGGCAGTGGAATAATCTTCTTTGATAAAAATGCATGGTTTTGGTTAAAAATGCCTCTATTTAATTATAAATTATTCTAGTTTGTTGTAAAATTTAATAATTTTGTTAAAAAGTAATTTTTTGTTGAAAATTCGTCTTTTTTACTCGAATCCAACTGTTTTTTATTTAAAATTAAAGTATTCTTTGATTTCAATATTCGCTTTTTCGAATATTTTTAATTCACTTGAATTCTTCTAAATTCTCTCAATTCTACTAAATTAAATAGATTTTTAAAAATGGTTCTTTATTAATTCACCTCAAAGTCTTTTTAACTCAAATTGATTTCTCAGGAATTTTATAAAAAAAATTTTAATTTCCTCGAATTTTTCTCGTTTCCCTTAATTTTTTTCTAAATTCATTAAATTTCATTTAAATCATTTGTATTTTTATTTTTTCACTTTTTTCAACTCACTTCAATTTGTTTGAATTTGCCCTGAATTCTGCTCACTCCCTTAAATTCTTATAAATTCATCCTAATTTGACTGTAATCAGTGGAATATTTTTGATTTAAAAAAATCAACAAATTTAAATACGTTTGAAGTCAACCCTTAATTTTTATCAATTTATTTTAATTTCTTTAAAAAAATGCTAATCTTTAGAATTCTCTTGACTTTCCAACTATATCGTTGAATTATTCTCAATTTATTCAATTCAATGGATTAAAAATTTTTTTTCTATTCTTTTCACCCTGAAGTCTTCTAAAATTATCTTGAAATCTCAGGCATTTTATCACATTCTTCCAAATTCCCGGTAATTTCTTTAAATTCACTCGAATTTTATTCAAATTATTGTTTTTTTATTTTTTATTTTTTGAATTTACCTTCAATTCGCTAAAATTCACCTGAAAATCTTACAAATTTTATCGAATTATTTTGGATTCCTCAGAGCATCAGTCACATTATTAATGCACATTAGTCACTTTTAATTAATTTTAGTCAGTTTTTGTGTTCAAAATTAGTAGCTTTTGGTCACTTCCTCAAAATGTTCAATACGATTCTGGCCATACTAAAGAATCTTTCAAAAACTAGCAACCACAATTTTAATATTGAAAATGAAAAAATAGTTTTAAAAGCAATAAAACATATTGATTATTATAAAAAAGACTTATGAACTTTATTTTGAAAATAGCTAAAAAAAGTGAAAAATTTTATAATTCGTTACTTATTTACAAATCTAAATTCCTCACTTAAGAAAATAACTATACCTACTTCATAGAAACTAGTTAGTTCCCATCACTGAATTTTATTAGCAAATATTAATATTTAGTCATGAATATGTAAAAAAATGTCTTTTTTTTGTAATATTTCGAATAATTTTTGTATATTCGTTCAGGAATATCAATTAGGAATATTAAAATCAGAAACATTTTTTGTTTCTTTCAAGATTTTCAACATTTTCGACACTAACTTTTAAATTCCACCAGTTGACATAATTTTCCTTGAATGCATTCGGATTAGAAAATAAGTGTTCAACAGTTCTCAAACGTTACAACATAGGAATAATAAAATATAAAGGAAATAATAGATTGCCTACTGGATATGAATATTATTACCCATTAAAATACTGACATCTTAATTTACTCTTTACTGACATGAATTTACACTGTATTTCAACTTAACTATTGCACCTCTCGTAATATTATAGCATTTGCAAACAACTTCATTTGATAAATGCCTATGATAAAACACAAAACGAACAAAAAATATTTGAACAGACCCCAAGCCAGAATGCTCTCAAAATAGGGCAAATCGAGGAGTTTTTGACGAAAAAGTTGAGTTTTCAAACTACAAAGCAGGAATTCGAACGAAGTTAAGGGGAATTTTGGGATATTTGCCAATTATTTTGTTGAATTAAAAATAATTTGGTCTTAAACTAAGATTATTCCTAAAAAGTATCAAAAAATAATCAGGTGATAAAGAAGAAATGTAAAAATTATGTGGTAATTATATTTTATATAGAAACGGAACGAAAATTTCGTTACGTGCCTTTTTGCTTCATTCAAAATAAAACTTCAAAGAAACACAATTTTGATAATGCACCTCCGTAGCAGTATTAATTTTTAGTAATTTTTCATAGAAATATCCAAAAATGCCCCTTAATTTCGTTGGAATCTTTGCTAAAAAGTAGAATTTTTTTGAAAACAGTTGACGTTTAAACGAAAAGATGAAGTTTCAACCAAGAAAGATGATTTTCAACCAAATAGTAGAATTTTCAACAACAAAAAATTGATTTTAGTCCAAATAGTTGCATTTACAATAGTTGAACTTCCAAGCAAAAGAGAGGAATTTTCAACAAAAAATATGATAGTTGATATTTCAACCAAATAAATATTTTAATTTTAAATAAAAAATAGTCGAATTTAACCGTAAAAGATTACTGTTCAGCAAAAAAGGTAATGCTTGAATTTTCAACTAGAGGTGGATCTTTAACTGATAAAATTAATTTTTGAACAAATTAGTTCAACTTTCAACAAAATAGTCCAACTTTCAATCAAGGAAATTAATTTTCTACCAGAAGAGAAAATTCACAACAAAATACATAAATTTTCAAACGAATAGTTGAATCTCCAACCAATAAAATAAACTACCAAGTAGGTTAATCTTTAACTAAAAAAGATGAAAAATGTAATAGTTGAATTTTCAAATAAAAGCGACCAAATTTCAACCGGAAATAGAATAGCTATATTTTCAGTTAACAAATTAATTTTTAACTAGATAAATAGCTAAGTCTTAAACTAATAAAATCTAGGAAAGAAAGATGAATACAAAATACATCAAATTTTACCAAATAGTTGTATTTTCAACTAAAACGATCAACTTTCGACCAAAAATGGAATAGATAAATTTTCAATTAAAAATAATTTATTTACTAAAAAAACTAATATTAGCACAATAGTTAAATCTTCAACCAATAAAATGAATGTCTAACAAAGTAGTTCAACTTTCAATCAAATAGTTTAATTCCTAACTCTGAAAGATGAATTCTCAATGGAACGTTTAATAGTTGAATTTTCAACTAAAAGCGATCAGTTTTCAACCAGAAATGAACTAGCTTTTACAAGTAAAAAAATGTATTTTCAACTAAAATGATAAAATTCCGACCAAAAATGAAATCGTTCAATTTTCAGTTTAAATATGTTATTTCCGAACAAAAAAAACTAATCTTAACAAAATAGTTCAATCTTCAGTCAATAAAATAAATTTTCAACAAAATAGTTCAACTCTCAAGTAAATAGTAAAATTTTCCAAAGAAGATTTATTCTAAATACAAAATTGATTAGTTTAATTTTGAACTAAAAACGATCAATTTTCTTATTGGGTTTTGTTAATTTTTATTGTTAATTTTACATGTAGAATGAAATAAAAAATTTTAATTTTTTCAAGCGTTTAGAAAAATTGTTTGAAAATTTTATAGTTTCCATGTATGATGTCACATTCTGCGTTAACTCCTTCCCTATGTTACAAATGGTCACAAAACATATTACCCCCCCCCCCCCCCTCGTGGAAGTGTGACGCAATTTTTGAACAGTCCCTAATGACCTTAACGTCGGTTTAATAGGAAAATTACATTGTAGTCATCCCAGGTAATCCATCTGTAATTCTTGTTGGTTCATAGTAATCCTAGGTAATCCACTTGTAACCCTAGCTAATCCACTTGTTATCCATTTATAATCCTAGGTAATTTACTCGTAATCCTAAACAATCCAGTTGTAAACCTAAGAAATACATTTGTAATCCTATGTAATCCACTTGTAACGCTAGGTAATCTACTTGTAATCCATGGTAATCTACTTATAATTCAAACTAATCAACTTGCGATCCGGAATAATCGTAGTCATCCTAGGTGATACACTTGTAGTCTTATTTAATTCAATTGTAATCCGCGGTAACCCTTCTGTAATCCACTGTAATCCGAAGTTATCCAGTTGTGATTTAGATAATTCGACTAATCCTAGGTCTAATCCACTTTTAATCATATATAATCCACTTGTATTCCTGGGTAATCCACTTGTTATCCAAACAATAATACAATTCTAATCCATTTGTAAATCCAAATTAAATCATTTGTAATTCTACATAATTAACTTGTAATCCTAGATAATTCAATTGTCCTAGGCAATGCACTATTAATCTTTTGTAATCCCCTTGTAACCCTAGGTAATCCAATTGTCATCCGCCATCATCCTTTTATGATCCTCGGTTATTGAAAGTAATCCACTTTCAATCCGGATAATTCAAGTCATCCTACTCATACACTTGAAATCCTATGTAAGCCACTTGTAACCCGAGGTAATACACTTGTAATCCTAGTTAATCCACTTGTAAACCTAGGCAATTTAATTCTAATGCTAGGTAATCCAGTTGTAATCCTCTGTAATCCGTTGTAACCCCAAGTAATCAACTTGTCATTTGAGGTAATCCATGTGTAATCCAAAGTAATCCACTTGTCATCTGGTATAATCGTAGTAATCCTAGGTAATACGCTTGTAATCCTGTGTAATCCACTTGTAAATTTAGGTAAGCAGGTAAAAAAATGCGAGTCGGGCGCTGACCGGATTACCTAGGGTTACAAACGGATTACATGAAATTACAACTGGATTATCTAGCATTAGAAGTGAATTGCCAAGGATTACCAGTGGTTTACTTAGAATTATAAGTTCATTGCAAGTGAATTACCACGCATCTAATTGTGGATTACCTAAATTTACAAGTGGATTACACAGGATTACAAGCGTATTACCTAGGATTACTACGATTATACCAGATGACAAGTGGATTACTTTGGATGACACATGGATTACCTCAAATGACAAGTTGATTACTTGGGGTTACAACGGATTACAGAGGGGTCAGCGCCCGACTCGCATTTTTGTACCTGCTCAGTATACCCCCACCATTGCCCTACGGCCTACGCGAGTTACCCCTAACTTGCTTTTGCCAAGCATATCTGACGTCGGATTAGGATTAGATGCGAACATACCTGGGATCTTGAAATGAGTATCCATTGTACTTATACTCCCTTTGTATTAAACACTCATTCATAGATTGCCTATATATTACTCTAATTTCGAAGGCTTAGAATTTTAATTTATTCAGTTTTGAAGACTGTTAAATTCTTTTAACACGTATAAATTACTGGAATATTTTTGAATTAATACTTAACTATGATGAATTGTTTCGAAAAATATTTATTAATACATTTTTATTCATATTTGTGACTAACTTAGACTTTCAACTTAATCGCAAGCTATTTGAATGGAAGGCACAAATTCGTTGTACTTGAACTTCCAAAATATTTGGAAATTGTTCATCTAATTTCTTTGTGAAAATATAAATTGTTGTATTTCACCAAATGTTATCAAACTTCAAAATCAGCCATAGGATACGAATGAGAAATTTATTTTCGAATTTCACCCCTATAAGTCTATTTCAAAGGGTTTTAAATAAACCTCATAAGTTAAAAGTTGGGTATTGCAAGTTTCTGGCGCTAAATATTAGTTTTTTGAGGTTTATTTTAGTAAACATTGTTTCTAGTGCATAAAATATTATTTTATAGTGATAAATAGATTTTCAAATATATTGTTAGAACAATTTATTATATTTTATAGCCATTTTCTCTGAGAATAAAGTTAGAAATTCACAGTTTTATCTGATTTTTTCAACTTTTCAGTTAGACCGAGGCAATAATCAACTGAATTTAATAGACAAAATTGTTGGAACTATTTATTATTTATAATAATATTCTTTTAGAATAATGCTAGGAAGTTACATTTTTTTCTAATATTTTCCACTTTTAAATTAAATTAAATTCTAGTGAGGTAATAATTAATTCAATTTAACAAAAATAATTGTTTAAAGAATTCATTATTTTTAATAAACATTCTCGTTGAATAATGCTGGAAATTTGCGGGCTTTTATGGAATTTTCAGCTTTTCTTTGACTTTTAAGTTTTCGGTAACTACTTCAAGAAAAAAATTCACATTCATATACTTTATTCCATATAGAAAATTTGAGGAATATTTCAAATACCTGTTTTATTTCAGAAAAACATATTCACAAAAAGGAAGATTGTTTGAAAAATTATTTTCTCTGTTGTTTATTTATTATTTCTTCGTAACTAAAAAGCCAAAGCAAAGTTGAAAATTTCAGAAAAAAACGCCTTTTTCTAGCAATTATCTAAGGGAAGATAGTTATAAGCAATAATACATTTTTCGAACAATCGTGTTTGTTAACTGGTCTTTACATTGTTATTGAAGTAAAAACAAACAACTAGATTTCATGAAAGGTTCTAATTAACGATTTAGCTTTTTAAAGTCATGAATTATTTGTAATAAGACGTACTTTCACATTACCATGAATCTTAAGAAATTTTTCTATTCTTTTCAATCATTCCAATATTCTTGGAAAACTTATAAACTTTGTTCAAAATCTTCAAAAAATAACATTTTTTTACATTATTTCAAATTTGTAATTATTTTGAATCTTTTCAAATCTTTTAAACCTTTTAAATATCTTTCAAAATGATTCAAATTTTTCCTAAAATTGGTAACTAGAAAAGTGGAATTATCAACAAAACAGTTAATTTGCAACAAAGAAAGATGACTTTCCTACCGAAAAAGATGAATTTTCTACCAAAAGACGAATTTTAAACAAAATACTTGAATTTTCAGCTAAAAATGGAATCGTTACACTTTCTGTTAAAAAATTAATTTTCAAGTAGTCGTATTTAACCAAAAAAGACGAAGAAAACGAATTTGAGAAAAAAGTTGAATTTTCAACAAAAACTTAATTTTCCACCAAGAAATTTAATTTTCTACAAAAAAGACCAATTTTTAACAAAATACATCATTTGTTAACAAAATTGTTGAATTTTTGAGCCAAAAAGACAAATGATCTACAAAGCAGTTGAATTTTCAACCCTAAAATATGATTTTTTAACAAAAAAGTTTATTCCTCACAAAAGAGTTGAATTTTTAACTAAATAGTTCATTTTTAATCAGACAGTTAAATTTTACACCAAAAGTTATGAATATTGATCAAAAAAATTAATTTTCAACAAAATAGTTACATTTTCAACCAAACAGTAAACCTTCATTAAAAATAAAAATCAAATTTTCAACCAAGTCCTTCAATTTTTACCCGCGCAAATGAATTTTTAATTAAGTAGGTCAGTTTGTTAACAAAGTCTTTCTATCAAAATTTGTAAACAAAATAGTCGAATACTCAAGAAAAAAAGAGTGCCTGGTAAGAGATAAGTTTAAAAAAATTGAATTTTTACAAGAACAAATTTTCAGCTTGACTTTTTAACAACAAAATATAAGTTTTGAATGAGAAGTACATTTTCTATCAAGATACTGGAATTTTCAACCTAAGAAGTCGATTTTTCAACAAAACAGATGAATTTTCAATCAAACAGTTGCCATTTCATCTAAGAAAGATGGAATTTCTATTAAAATAGATAAATTTTTTAATTCAACCAATTTATCAACAAAATAGTTGAATTTCTACCCAAAAAAAGTTTCAGTTTGACTATTTAACAACTAAATATGAGTTTTAAATAAATTTTATTGAAGATTTATTATAATAATTTTTTTTATTTAATTTTATTTCACGCGTCTCTGAAACTAAAAATCTTCAAATTTTAGGGTAATAAACTCCATCCGAATTTATTTCTAAACTGGAATTTAAAGGGAAAACAGCTTAATGTTACTGTCGGGAATCCCCGTAATAAAGTTTACGATTCTATTTACAATGTCCAGTTTAAATGTCTTAAGTACGCTAGCCTTCCAAGATATAATCCCAGACGAGAGAAGCAAGCGAGGGGTATCTCGCGTAGCCCAATGGTGGGGGTATACTTAGCAGGTAGGAAAATGCGAGTCGGGAATCGGCCGGTAATCCACGCGCAATTCGTATAATCCATAATAATCCACTCTAATTTACTTGTTATCCACTTTTCATTCTAAATAATCCTCCTCGGAAAAAACAAACACGGAACAATTGTTTTTTTTATAGATTTTTGAACATTCCTTCAACTTTTTTTTATAAACTTTCACGAAATTAAAAATTCTATGATAGTGGTAGACCTTGAATCACGATTTGTAATTTCCATGACAGCTGGGCATTCGAGAAAGCCATTTCCGCCAGGATTAAATGAAATCCTCCTGGATCGATACTTTCACGATGGAAAGACCAACGATGTCGCTGTTGACTATGCAGCTCAGATGATTCAACAAGGCAGAGATCATGGCTTGCCTCCATACATCAAATGGAGATCCTACTGCGATTTACCCAATGTTAATGAGTTCCATGACCTTCAAGAAACTATGTTATCAGAAACTATTGATAGATTACAACGAGTTTATAGGTGCGAATCAAAGATTTTTACCTCTTATCTACGACTTCTAAACACCTGCACCTAGATGATGAGATCTCTTTCAAATTTAGAAAAAAAAATGACACTCTCCTTGAGACTATTCTTGCAAAAAAGACTCATTTTTTGAAATATAAGCTTCATTGGTTCTTTTTCTTTAAAATATTGAACTCAAATTCTGCCCAGATTTTTAGACAACTTCCAACTACCTGTACCTAGATGATAAGATCTGTTTCAAATTTCGAAAAAATATTTAGACTCTCCTTGAGACTATTCTTGCGAAAAAATACTCATTTTTTCAAATGAACGCTATATTGGTTCTTTTTCTCTGAAATATTGAACTCAAATTCTGCCCAGATTTTTAAATAACTTCTTACTACTTGCAACTAGATGATAAGATCTCCTTCAAATTTAGAAGAAAAGATTTGCAATCTCACTAAGTCTATGATTGCAAAAATATTCATTTTTCAAATAAACGCTCTATTGGTTCTTTTTCTCTGAAATATTGAACTCAAATTCTACCCAGATTTTAAAAATAGTATTCATCTGCCGCGGAGGATCACTATCATCTTTTTTTGATTTTATGCTCATTTGTAACTTTTCTAAAAATGATTTTCTTAAAGCATTTCTAAAATTTTCCTATGAATTTGCGATACACATCTATCTTTTAATTCATCTAAAAAAAGTGGTGTAATGAAATGTATCCAAAATCTCCCATTCACTGTTGTCGGAAATCTGATTGGCTTTTGAATGGCTTGAAATTGCACCATGTATTACATTTGAAATTCAAATATGAAATCCGCTCCTAAGTTTCAATTTGTTTACAACTCTTAATTTATTAAAAAATATTTAAAACAATTTCTAGAGATTGTGAAGATTGCAAAGACTTTCAGAGAGTATTTATGAATTTGAAACGATTTAGGAAGATTTCAAAGGATTTTTAAAGTTAAAAAGATTTATATCGTATTTTCATTGGTTTTCACAATATTTCAGGATATATCACGAAACACGAATTGTAAAGTATTTAAAAAGATTTTTGGAATTTTCGCAGGATTTGAAAATATTTTACAGCACTTCCTGAATAGCAAATAACTTAATAATATTTCAAAGAATTTCCAAAAATCTTTTTAGATTTCATGACCTATGAAAGGATTTTAAGGGATTTCACAGGATTCTTATGGATTTCAACTAAATTTAGAGACTATGCATGACTTTACCTAGGTGTCTATAATTTTAGACTTTATTCATATTTCATTTATTTGTCGATTTTTTCAGCAAGGTGGAAGATATCGATTTGGTAACTGGTGCACTTTCGGAACTACCTGTGGAAGGTTCAGTTCTTGGTCCCACTTTCCTCTGCTTGCTAGGAAAAACCTTTAGAAATGCTCGCCTAGGTAAAAAAAAAATTATTTAAAATATATTATGAATATTTTTTATTATTGCTTCCTCATAGAGGGCGGTTTGTAAAGACCTTCATTTTTAAATCTACTTTTGGGTGTGTGTGTGTGTATGTAACTTTTCTGTTCGCCATATCTCGTAAACTAAACGATCTATGATCACGCAATTTGGAAATTTTACCGTGTTTATATGAGAAAAACTTTTTGGTATTCAAAATACAGCAATACGATATCTAATGTATTTGTTTGCGTCTTCGAGATGCATCGATCGGCCTATTGTTGAGCCTTTTATAACTCGTCTGTAACGATTTATGAAGTTTCAAAAAAATAGTTTATTCTGTTTATATGAGAAAAACTTTGTTCATATTAGGAATCCTAAAGTACTGTATTGGACATGTTTGTTCGCGTCTTCGAGACTCGTCGAATGACCTATTAATGAACCTTCTATGACCTCTTACCATCTAGAAATACCGATATATAAATTTAACAAATATATTGTTTATCTTCTTGATACAAGAAAAACTTTTTGAATACTGTAAATATAATAGTAATGTATGTTCGCGTCTTCGAGACGCATCGATTGTCCAATGGAAGAATCTTTCACAACCTATTCTAACCTATCAATATCGTTTTTAAATTTCGAAACAAAATTAATCAATTTTTTTAGAGGATTTTTGTTTAATTGGGTATATAAGAGTATTTGATGTAATTGCTCGGGTCTACGAGACGCGCGGATTGACAAATACACCCACAGTGAATCCATCCATAGTACTTTGCAGCGGTATTTTTTCATTGAGCCAATTCATACAAATATTTTGCTTGCACTATTTAGGAGACAGATATTGGTATGAAAATGAACATACTCCAGGATCATTTCTTCCTGACCAATTGGAGGAAATCAAGAAAACCACAATGGCTAGGATATTATGTGACAATGGCGATAGATTAAAACGAGTTCAGCCCAGAGCTTTTATTTTGAAAGACCCATTTCTGTAAGTAAAGATGATTGAATAATTTATTTATCTTTTGAAACACAACACTAATTTGATAATCTTATGAAATTAAATAAAATTCTGACAAAAATAATTTCATTTCAGAAACGAAATGACTGACTGTTCGATATACAAGATCGAAGACCTCAACCTGACCTACTGGCAGGAGACAAAATCATCAAATTAAAGATTTAGGATTTTTCATTGACTTACAAGGGGAAACCACACCCTTCGAAAATTTTTTTAGGATTCATACTCATTCCAGTAATAAGCCATTTCCAAACTTATAATTTGTTAAAGTAATAAGATTTGTTTTCCAACAATTCTTGAGAAAAAGTAGTTCAAAACAATTTTACGTTACATGGACCGCGATGCAGGAGTCTTTTATCTCTCGGTTAGATCAGGCGCTAGCGCTTCGAGTCTGTAACCGCATGTACGGGCTCGATTCCTACTGCTGGTATTTTTTTCCAATTTATTTTAATTCAATTTCTGTATTGCAATTGACTATTGAATTTATTTAAAGCAAGATATTCTCGAGAATGGCTGAAAATCAAATCTGACCACTTTAGCATATTACAGGTTCCAAATAAAATTAAGAGGGTGTAGGTTCTTCTTGATAGATTGCCTTATCGGAGGTCAAAGTGCCAACAATATCAGGTCAATTGACTTGATTCGAAAAATACAATTATTCATTAGTAAAACTAATAAAATCATATTTCCGTCATATCCGTTCTGATTAATGGAGAAGAATCAGACCGGAATAACCAAATTCTGACTAATCAAAAACTATAGTTAGATATAATATTAAAATATAAGTTTACGTGATATCATAGGCTTCCGGCCTTGTCACCAATAGTGTACCTTGCTGCAATCGAACTCATTTTAGAAATCCAAAAAAATCGAATAATCTATATCTTGTAGCATAAAATTCTACAGGAACGCGATTTCTATCACTTTTTGCCTTTCATCCAAAAATTTCCTTGATAAAATCTCTAGTTACATTCTGATGATAAAATCATTTTGAAATTAAGTGAGACATGTGTAATGTTTTTGCTTTTTGCATAAGGGACCGTACCCAAATTATGTAACAGCTCAAAGGGGGGGGGGGGGGGGGGCCCCCGTCGATATATTTTGTTATGATATAATTTTTTACGGAAGGGGTGGGGGTTCCTTCATTCATGTGAGTGATTTTTGGAAATTCGCACGTGAAACAAATAACTCGCAGTAATTGTACAGAAATTTAATATTAATTTTTACGCGTAAAAGAAACCTGGTGAGTGAAAAACAAACCTAAAAAAAAACAACTAAAAAAAAAGTGCGGGAATTTTAGTGGCCAGGGAAAAGTTAGAGATTTAGCAAAAATCTTGCGAAAGTTAGAGAATTTTTATAACTTGAAATAGCTGTCAAACATAATAAATTTCAAAATTTGTTTATTTCAATTTGAAATTGTTTTATTCCGTTCGTAAAAGATTCTTGGTTAAAAATGTTACAAGTTTAGGAATCATTTGAAAGTTCAACAATATTGTTAGAAAGTCATGCTTTTTGGTTGAAAATTCATTCATTTTGTTAATGAGTCATTCTTTTTTATTGCAAAATCAACTATTTTGTTGGTAATTTTCGTTTTGATTTTAAAATTCATTTATTTAGTAGAAATTTCATCTTTCCTGGATTAAAATGCAATTGTTTGATTGAAATCTAATCTTATCAGCTTGAACCGTTTTGTCAAGAAATCATTTTTTCGTTGAAGATTCATATTTTTAGTTAAAAATTCATCTCTTTGGTTGAAAGTTTAACTATTTTGTTGAAAATTAATTTTGTTCCTCTGAAAATTCATATTTTCTAGTTGAAAATTCGTCTTTTGGCTTGAAGGTTCAACAACTTAGGTGAACTTTTTTTCATTTTTTCTGAATGAAATTTATTATTTTTTGCTTGAAATATCAACTATTACACTTTTTTGTTGAGAATTAATCTTGTTTGGTTTGAAGTTCAATAATCTTGTCAAAAATTTAAGTATTTTGTTAAAAATTCAAGTATTTTGTTAAAAAGTCATCTTTAATGGCAGAAAAGTCTTTTTTTTGTTTAAAATATGTAAATAAATTTAAAAAATTTAAATTTGTATCTTTTGAAAAATTTTAAAAATGAAGTTTTCAACATAAAAACCATGGATTATCTTAAATTCAAAAAATGTCCATCAGTTTCAAGTATCTTATTTTATATCTTATTTTTTCTAGTAACAATAAATTACGTACAATAAGAGGAGGGATAGGGCCTATGATCTGTTACATAATTTAAGTACGACCCCTTAGTTACATTTTTTTAAGAAATATAAAATAAAAGGCATTACTTTGATATTTAAGGAATTTGCATATAAATACCTTTAAATTTGGAATGAGGTGTGAGAGCCCTTAATTTTTAACAATTTATGTGTATATTTCTGAAAGGTGAAAAGAGCGAATACAAAAAAGAAACAGAATTCCGGTCGTGTTCTGAATGAAAATATAATTACGATAATGAGCCACTTTACTGAAAACGTTATTGCTCATGAAAATCGCTCTTTCTCGCGAAATTTCTTCCTCGCAAAAAAAGTCATAACGATACTCACCTCGTGCTTGAAAAATAAGCCATTAGCATGGTTTTATTGTTCTTTTTTTGTATGACTCTCCATAATATTTAAGAGGATCCGAAATGTAATTACTGTCTTATATTTAACAGCATAATGCGTCCTAGACTTGCAGCTTTAGTGTTTTCTACAATTTAAAACGAAATTATAGTATTTTTTATGTATTCTTATTTGCTGAAAAATTAAGTTATTAACTTATCCTGAAACAATATAGAAAATATAAATTGATATTCCGTGAGAATTCTTAAGAAAAGAAAAAAATGATTTCATTTATAAACAGTAAGGTGGTAAAAAAATTATTTTTCTGATTACTTAAAGTCCCCCCTCATATCGTGTCTTTTGGTGAGAAAACAATTTCCTAATTTTTTGAGATTTTCAAAAAAATATTTATAGTTAAGGCATGACCTTTAAAGTACCAAAAAGTGTTGAAAATTTAGTAAATCCTTGAATTTTAAAAATAATCGTAAAAAATTTACAAAGATGATGTAAGACTACCATGTGAACAGTACGAAGCCTTAAAAAAATTTGTATTTCAATTTACCCCCAATTTACCCCTTAAGACCCTTAAGACACCAAAAAGTAATTTTTAAGTGTCTTCTGAATTTTATGAAAGTGAAATAACAATTTAAGTGGCAAATTATAGAAAAAAATTTATTATACGAATATAAAAAATATTGCCCTTAAAATAAACATTTTTCTCCATTCACCCTTAATAATTCACAAACAATTACATTTTTCTTCTCAAAAACTTTTTCTTTAATATATATATATATAT
>CAKNXH010002033.1:23947-94476 GCA_932178445.1 Andricus quercusramuli | reverse complement strand
ATAAGCGTGCATTTGCGTAGCCCTATATATGGATTTGAAACTTTTGTAATTAAATATAAACAAACCAAGCGTCTGATCAAAAAACCATAAACCCCTTTGGATTCAGCTTCAAAGTATCTAGGAGATCATTTTTAAACAATTTTTTGAACAATTAAACAATTTGTTAATGATTTCCTAACTTTGTAAACCATGATAAAAACGAAGCACCCAATCATAAAACTAAAAACACCTTCGGATTCTTTTTCGAATTATCTAAGTGGGCTTTTTTTAAAATGTTGATAACGATTTTTCGACGTCATTCAAGATAATTGTGCATTTGCGTAGCCCTATATATATATATATATATATATATATATATATGAATTTGAAACTTTTGTAACTAATTATAAACAAAACAAGCGTCTGATCAGAAAACAAAAATTTCCTTTGGATTCATCTTCAAAATATATAGTAGATCCTTTCTTAAACTATTTTTTAAACAATTAAACCTTTTGTTAATAATTTCAAACTTTGCAAAGCATGATGAAAAACGAGACACCAAATCATAAAACTGAAAATAACTTTGGATTCTTTTTCGAATTATCTACGTGAGTTTTTTTCAATTTTGTTAACAATTATTCCAGGTCATTCGGCACAAGCGTCCATTTTCGTAGCCCTATATGAATTTTAAACTCTTCCAATTAATTATAAACAAACTAAGCGTCTAATCACTAAACAAAAATCGCCTTTGGATTCGGCTTCAAAATATCTAGTTGATCCTTTTTTAAACTATTTTTCGAAAAATTAAACTATTTGTTCCTAATTTCAAACTTTGTGAACCATGATAAAAAACGAAGCGTCCAATCATAAAACAGGAAAAACCTTTAGATTCATGTAATTCAAGTAGTTATCTTGTAATCCAAGTAACTCGGAATAATTTACATAGGTAGTCCAATTTAGTTATGAACCATTTTGTTGAAAATTTTTTTGAGAATTAATTTTCTTAACTGGAAATTTAACTTCTCCATTTTTTGTTAAAAAATTACATTTTTTAGATGAAAATTCTTTATATTCGGTAGATAATTGAAAAGATAATTTTTATAAAAATACATACATTTTTCTTGGTTGAAAATTCACGTTTTTTGTTGAAAATTCAACTATTTAGTGAAACCTTGATATACTTTCTAGAAAATGTAACCATTTTGTTGGAAAAGCATTTTTTTAACTGAAGATTTAACTAATCCATTTTTTATTATGAATTTATCTCTTTGGTTGAAAATTCAACTATGTGGTTTACATTTATTGTATTTTGTTAAAAACTGGTCTTTTTGGTAGAGAATGAATCTTCTTTGTAAAATGTGCCTTTTTTTAGCTAATTCGACTACTTGGTTGAAAATTGAATTTCTTTGTTAAAAGTTAACTTTTTCGTTGTGTTAGGGGAGCGGCGGCGAATGCGGCGCATATAAAGGAAAATGCACGATTAAAATTAAAATATAAAGTAAAATATTGTAATAAGATATATTCTGTTTGGGCTAATATCTTTCCAATGCTATATGCATGGAGATAATTCAATTGCAGTTAATTAAAACAGTTAATTAATGTGTTTTCCAAAAAGAGCATCTGCGTCAAGTTGTCCTACCTTGTTTGGTAATGTGGCGCGTTCCGATTTCAGTTCATAATTATTAAATAAAAAACAAATTATGAAGAAAAATTAGTAAAATTTAATGAAAATAAGATGAATGTATTCATGTTTAATATTATTGACATAATTGAGGGATTATATCTGCCCAAATTTCAAGAAAAAATGTTTTTTTCACCGTACAGATTGTCTCACAATAATTTGAGGAGTACTAAAAATGTTGTATTTTAAGATAAGCTTACAGACGTTGTATAAACAATAGATCAAAATTATATTAAAAATAAGTAAAATTTATTCTTTTCCAAAACAGTTATAATGATTCAACATTCGAATAATATCACTATTGTAAACCCTCTAAATATTTATTCTGTCAGAACAAACCTAACCCGAAAACTGGTGAAACGATTTCAAAATACAATTATTCTAAAACAACTCTAAAATACACGATAATAATTAGGATGAAACTTTTTTATGCATATTAGAAACGAAATGTTATTACTTTGAGTAAATATTTCTTACCTTCTAACCAAAAACCGGCACTTTATTTCTACAAAATTCCCCGAGCAAAACAAACCACAAACTTGTGCGCCAAGTTACCTGCCGATTTTAGTCCCTAATGCGCCATATTAGTCGCATGTGAAAAGTATTTAATAAAGATTTTTTACATAAAAGTTCAATAATTTTAATCAAAATGTTGAACTTTAAAGCATTCAAGAAACTTGAAACAGAATATTCCCAAAAAATTGTATAAGTTTACACGAAACTTCTGTAATTTTTTACTTGTTTTTAGCTACTCTGACAATACAAGCGAAATAACCAAAACTAACTTTTCGTCATAAAAATCAGGCAATTAATTTAATTATCCCAATTTTTTAATAATTTAAGGTTGAAAACATATATACATGTAATGAAACTACCTCCAAAAGCAGAAAATGCGTTAATATTCGAAAACTCGAACGCGCCACATTAGCCACCGCGCCACATTCGCCGCCGCTCCCCTATATGCATAATTTCACTCAAATTTTCGTCTACTTGGTTGAAAATTTAAATATTTTGTCGAAAATTCTTTTTTTATAATTATTCCATTTTTCGTTTAAAATTGATCTTTTGTAGTGGAAAATTTTTTACCAAATCGTCGAATTTTCAAACAAGAAGTTTAATTTTCTAAAAAAATACAATTTTTCAACAAAATACGTAAATTTGTAACCAAATATTTGAATTTTCAACCAAGATTATTAAGATTCTGCCACAAAGACGAATTGCTTACCAACAATGTAATAGTTATATTTCCAGTTTAAAAAATAAATTTTTACCATACAAAACAAATTTCCAAAAAAGCAGTTGAATTCTGAACAAAGAATATGGATTTTTACGAAAAATATTTGCTGTTGATGTTCAGTTAATGTTCCAACCAAACAAGATTTCAATATTAAATTTAGAAAAGTTGAATTCAATAAAAAAGACAAATTTTCAACAAAGTATAAATTTTCAATCAAATAGTTCAAAGTCCAATCGACAGGATTAATTTTCTCACAGAAAAAGTGAATTAACAACAAAATACATGAATTCAAACCAAATAGTAAAATGTTCAACTAAAAAATATAAATTACCTACCAAAAACGAAATAGTTCAATTTGCAATTGAAAAAATTAGTTTTTACAACAAAAAACGAATTTTCAACCGAAGTCGTTATTTTTTAACTAAAATGATGAATCTTCTAATACAAAAAAGATTTGTTGATAAAGTGGTTTAACATTTAATAAAATATTTAAATTTTCTAAAAAGATATTTAATTTTACAGCCAAAAGTACGAATTTTCTACAAAACAGTTGAATTATGAACCTAAACTAAAAGAATGATAGTTCAAATAAACGTTGAAGTCCATTTCTAATACTTTTCAAATAATTGACAAAAATACGTCTAACCAGAAATATTATACTCGTAACATTCATAAACTGTATAATTCATCCTAAAAAGTAATAACTCTCACTGTTCACAGGCAAGAAAAAATTGTTTGAAAAAAAAAAAATTGTTTAAACAATTCAAAATAACGTGAAAAATACTTTGAAACCTGTCCTTAACAAATAAAATTAATTCATGTTGAACAAATTTAAAAAAAAATCGTATTTAGCATGCATTATACATAAAACTGCCATTCTTCATTTTTGCGGTATTTCCTGATAAGCTAGGAAAATGATTTGTTTAAATTACAGGCTGATATTAATGTTTTATTGTTCAGTTGCGTAAGCCCTCATTTTGAAACAGGAAGTAGGTATAACGTCAAATTTCTTTAATTTGAATAGTTTATAATAAAATAGTTAATAATCACCAGAGGTAATGTTGTTAAAAATTTAGGTGCAGCCTATAAGTCACACACAAATTACATAAGGTGTTTTTGACACCCTCCCTCCATTTAAGATTCCGCTCGATTTATTCGCCCCCCCCCCCATATTATTATGATTTCATAAACTTTTTATAAACTATTAATTATGTTAATTGAATAATGTGGAACCTTAATTAAATTAATTTTAGAAAATAAAATGCGTTATAATAACAATAATTTCTTGAAAATATTTTGTACAATAAACTGCATTAAAAACTATTCAACACAGTTTTTAATAGAACTGTTTTTAAATAATTGTGAATATATAAAACGAGGTGGAAACAAGACAAAATAAAATAGTAAATATAGATAAAATAAGAACTTTAAAAATCTCTTATAATCATCATTAAAACTTACCTGCAGCATAAATTTTCTTGAAGAGAAAATTCAATTTTGGCATGACAGATCGAATTTCTGCTATACACTCAACTCCTGGTGTAAGAACTGTTTCAGGCATGGCTTGCAATAGTGCCTTGATCCTAAATCGAGGGAATCCAAGCGTAAACAGGCAGGCACGCAAAAATAATTCCTCTTGGATTTGGACGCATGACGCAACCTGATGCAACTAACGCGCTGAAAGTACGGCCCTAATGTTATTTGTCACGCATGACTGAGCACCGGCCGCCCTTCCAGCCTTGTGGCTCCTCTCCATACAAAATTGCGGAGGACATCAGTTCTAGAAATATTATAAGCCGGGGGTTCTTATATCGGAACTTGGTTGTACTTTCCTTTGAATTATAATATCTTTGGATTTATTATTTCTTTTAGCAAACCTTTTTCTTAACGAAGATAATTTAATACCCCCGCCCTAGCAAGAAACTTTTCAAAATTTCAAAAGACTACAAAATATGTCAAAGAATTACAAAATTGTCACGGAATTTAACACGATTTTAAAGTTTTTTAGATATTTCAGGGATTTCAAAAGATTGCATGGTATTATAGAAGTTTTAGGGTATTTCAAATTATGCCAAAGGATTACAAGAGGTTTCACATATTTCCAATGATTTTAAATCATTTCAAGTGTTTTAAGGAATTAAGAACGATTTCCGCGGATTATAAAGGATTTTAAGGAATTTTAAAAGATTTTGAGATATTTTTGAAGAAGTCATGGGATTTTAGAAGGGTTTCAAGTGACACTGACAAATTTGGAAAAATATCAGGGTATTTTAATGGGATTTTGAAGACTTTGCTGGATTTCATAAGATTTCACAGGATTTCAAATAATTTGCAAAGGTTTCAAAGGATTTTAAGGAATTTTAATGTATTTTAGGAAATTTAAAGGTGGTTCAATGATTTCATGGAATGCCAATAGGGATTTACAGAAATTTCGAAACATTTAAAAGTATATTTATGGATTTTAGAACATTTCATAAGATTGTTGAAGATTTCAATAAATTTTTAAGAAATTTTAAAGGATTCTTATGGGATTAAAGGATCTTTATGGGATTTTAAAGATGTTGAGCGTTTTCAAGAATTTCAAAACATTTCATGAAATCTCAAAGAATTTCAAGGAATTTCGATAGTGCTTAGAGGATTTCGAGGGATTTTCAGGGAGCTCAACGGCTTTAAGAGATTCTGAGTCATTATGTATAATATCCACGAAATTCGAAGGATTTCAAGAAATTTTCACATAATTTAAAACATTTTAAAAAGCACCCATGGGATTTCAAATGATTGCAAATATTTCAAAAATTGTATAGTTGAATTTTCAGCTGAAAAATACATTTTCAAACAAAGAGATGAATTCTCAGCTAAAAGGATGAATAAAAAATTTAACAAAAAAAAAAGACTTTTTAACGAAATTCTTGAATTTTCAAAAAAGTAGAATGATACCCAATGGAATAGTTTAATTTTCAACCTGAAAAATGAATTTTCAACCGAGAAGATAAATTTTCTACCGAAAAAGACGAATTTTCTACAAAATACGTGAACATTCAAATAGAAAAGATAAATCTTCAAACAATAATGATATTTTTATACATTTTCAATTCAAAAAAATAATGTTCACGAAAAAAAAGTGAATTTTCAACAAAACCATTACAAAACCTTAACAAAATTGTTTTATTGTCAAGACAGTAGAATAATATCCAATCAGATAGTTGAATTTTCAACCCGAGAAATCAATTTTCATCCGAGAAGATTAATTTTGTACCGAAAAAGACGACTTTTCTATATAATACACGAACTTTTAAATAAAATTGTAAAATTTTCAAATAAAAACAATAATTTTTCAAATGAAAAAGATATTTTTTCAAACAAAAGTGAAATTGTTAAATTTTCAACCACGCAATAAATTTTTAGACTACAAAAAATACATTTTGAGACAAATACTTGCATGTACAACTAAAAAGGATAAATCTTCAAACAAAAATGAATTACTTGCGTTTTCAATTTAAAAAAAATTAAAGTTTCACCAAAATAGCGAATTTTTAACGAAATAGTTGAATTTGCGAACAAGAAGATTAATTTTCTACCAAAAATGACGAACTTTCAACAAAATACATAAATTTGTATCCAATTAGTTGAATTATCAACTAAAATGATCAATTTTTACCCAAAAACATTTTTCAGTTTGAAAAATTAATTTAAAGCGCACACAAAAATCGTTGTTTGCAATAAAATAGTTTATTTTTCAACTAAAGAGATGAACTTTTAACTAAAATGATGAATCTTGGACTGTGATAGTTACAGTTAAAAAATTACTTGTGAACAACAAAAACGAATTTTCAACCAAAGAGATGACTTTTAACCAACGAGATGAATTTTCATTTAAAATGATAAATCTTCTAGAAAAAAAGATTTTTTAAAAAACCTTCAACCAAGCAATTTAAAAAAAGCGGTTTCCCTAAACCACAAAATAGGAACTTTAAAAAAAAAGTTGAATTTTCAACCAAAGAAATGAATTTTCAAACCGAAAAGATGAATTTGCTACCAAGAACATTATTTTTTACCAAACAAGATGAATTTTGAACAAAAGACATGAATTTTCAACCAAATAACTGAGTTTAAAACTAGAAAAGATAAATTTTGAACTTGGAATAGAATTCGCAACCCAATACCGAAATTTTCAACTAGAAAAGTATCAATTTTCAAGAAAAATGGAACAGTTAAATTGTCGGCTAAAAAAATTAATTTCCAATAAAAAACGAATTTTCAACAAAATAGTTAAATTTTCAGTCCAAGAAATTAATTTACATGCGAAATGCTACATTTTCATCTAAAATGGTAAACCTTTAACCGAAACAGCGAGTTTTTAACAAAATGCTTCAATTTTCGACCAAAAATATGAATTTACAATAAAGAGGATGTAAATGATACTTAAATTTTCAATTGAAGAAATTAAGATTCACTAGAAAAAGGGTTTCCAACTAAAATGATTAATAATGAATCAACCAAACAAATTAATTTTTAACAACGTAGTTCCACTTTCAACTTAAAAAAAAATAATTCACAATGAAAAATGAGATAGTTGACATTTCAACTAAAAATATTTTAATTTTTAATCAAAAACAGTAGAAACGGACCAAAAAAGAGGAATTTACAACAAGAATTGAATTCTCCACGAAAACAGATTAACTTTCAACCAAACAGCTGAATTTTCAGCCCAAAGAAGGCAAAACAAAACAGTTGAATTTTCAACCGAATAATACAATTTTTAACTAAAAATATAATCATCATTGCAAAAAGAAATAGAAATAAGGCAAATAAATTACTAACAAGAATATTATATCAGAGTGGTCGCAAAACTTCAGTTTCAAAGTTCTTTAATTTTCCCCTGACCAATTTTTCATTTTCCCTGACCATTGAAAAAACAATTTTATATTAAAATTTCAAAAATTCGAATTTCACATTTACTTAAAGTGTCTCTTTTACACGGAGAGAAAAATCCAGGCATTAGCGCGTGAACATTTGTCACGCATTAATTCCAAGAGTGCGAGCGAAATTTCCAAGAGGCTCCACGGACTTTTTCGGTGAGTCTCCTTGCGATTTGCCTTTAGGCCACGCCTCCTGCGAACATTTAGTGGTGAGAACGTATCAACAGTCAGGAGGAGTGGCCTAAAGGCAAATCGCAAGGAGACTCACCGAAAAAGTCCGTGGAGGCTCTTGGAAATAAAGCAAGAGGCGCTAAGCCCCGGAGTTTTTTCTTCGTGTGGAAAATTTCTGACTTTTCCATGATTTTCCTGACCCACTGAACCTGCTAAACTAAAGTAAACGACAAAGCCAAAAACAAGGATAAATGTCGAAAGGAATTTTCGAAAATAATCGCTCTAGCGTAAATAAATTGCCAAATTATTTTTAACAAACTCATTTATTAAAGTACTAAAAGGGTTTGAAATTAACAAAAATCGTAAATTACACATACCAAGTAGAATAGTAGTACGAAATGAGTACACGTGGGAGCGCGACTTTTTTCGTTTGACGAAATACTCGTGGAGGTTTTTCCTCTTTCTTTAAAATCGTCTATATGCATAGCAAAAACTCGAAAACTACTTCGTTTTGCTCTTAGACGGGAGTCTCTCGGATGGATTTTGCAGAACTAACAGTAAGATGAGGTTTAGGCGAAAAAGCAGACGATTCTCGTGTCTTACACGCAAATCGTTCGCTCGGCAAGGTTCAGACAAAATTCAAGGACTCTCCATGAAAGAATCGATCTATTTTATAGCATTTCATTTCAAGAAAAAGGAAAAAAGTAATGAATCTTATAATTAATAACAAACACGTTTCAAATTACGAAGGAGGTTCACACATTCAACGCTCGCAACAACACCATCTGTTTCAATATTGCTATTCGTCAATACATTCATCGACTCCCATCTACAATTCTTTATTCAATATTCACCATCGCTCTCGTTCCTCTATCTTTTTTTTTCCATTCCCAGCGTTTATTTATTTTTTTGCAGCTTGTTCCTAAGAATTTTCACTTTTTTTAATACAAAACATAAAAATCATCGTCGATTATTATTTATAATAACACGCAGTAACACTACGTGGTAGGATTTAGGAAAAAATCTCCCCCTCGATTAAACACAGCACGGACAAACGGACAGACAGACAGACAAACAAACATACAATGGACCAAGTCATCGACGTCCGCGACCTTTTCCCACAATTTTTTCTTTCTTTCTTTCCTCTCACAATTTTTTTCAACACACACACACACACTCACAAACACTCAAACTCACACTCTCACGCATATAAATTTTATGTCGCACTTCTTTTTCGCCACCGTCAAATTCGCCGTTTGAACACTTGGGGGAGGGGGTGCGCAGGATTTTGGGACAAGGGGAGGAATTTTCAGGATTGGGTCAGGAGAAAGGACAAGGATATATCGGGAATTCCAGACTTTTTTGCCATTCTTTCCGCTAAGGATTATTATACAAAATAATTAGAAAAATGTACAAAAATTCATAAAAATAGTAATAGTTACATAGTACAAATTACTTCTGTTAGGTAATTATAATAATGTGTTCATGTGACGTGTGTAAACGTGTGTGTATATGTATGTGATGCGTCTGTGATCTGAGAAAACGAGCACGAAAGTACAATCCTAGTATATAAATATATATATCTTGTGTATTGTATATATTTATAACGTCATGCGGGACACGTGTCGGAGAATGCAGCGCCACCAGTTTTGCATTGCCCAAGTCCCGTCACGGATTCCTCGTGCGCTAATTATATACTATTACATGCATGTACATACAAATATGCCATCATCTAACGATTTTCCTTATCTTCGCTTTTTTCCGCCTCTCCCTCACAAATTAATATGTATATATATATATATATACATACACGTATACATATATTGTATATTCTGCACAAGCTGATATCTGACTCCTTCCAACATGGACACAACAATACTCATGACTATTGCTCAATTAATTTTGAGTCCCAGTCAAGAAGAGTGTTGTCTCTCTGTTGCATCCCCTCTCCGGATCGACGTCTTTGACCTTGCATCGACAAAAAAAATTTGAAGACTTGTTTGGTATATCAGAGTTGTGATGCCTAGTTCGGCTGTGATGCACAAAACAAAACTCAAATCAATTCTCTGGATGCTTACGCGGGAAAGTCACGGGCTTCGGAACCCTAACGACTACAAATACAAAAAGGCTTTCCAAAAAGGTCCTCAGAATGTAAAATGTGTCGTAGAAATCCCGAGTGTTTCACAGCCTGAATGCGTTCTCAGGTGGGCTGTGTCCTGAGAAACTAACGGGTTGATCAAAGACGTCAATCGGTGAACGACAGCAGCGACACAGCCAATTATCGTAACATCTCTTGGTTTCGTTAGCGTGCCTTAATTTAATTAATGCCACAGTACAGCCACCGCACGATACCAAGGTTCACAGAGTTCTTTATCATATCCAACCTCGATGAACCTAAGATAGACCCTGGTTCACCGAGTTTAAATAACATCAGTGTAAGACAATGGTAACTGGGCTAAAAGTTTAACAACAATGAGACCCTGATCCACCACCGTAATGTTACATAACTATTTATACCTTTTCATACAGAGTACGCTCGATTTTCCATTTTAAACTCAATAGAAGATGCCCTCACTGATCCCCAACACGTTCCGCTTTTTCTGTTTCTTTCGTTCTTAAACTTTGCTGTGCTCGTTTACTCCATCAGCGCAACGACTCGACTCCTTTCCCTCTACTATACTTATAACAATATACTGCGAGCAAAAAAATAAATTCTATGTATTATTTGTTAATAATTAAGCTACAAGGTATTCATCGATTAGAGGCTACGGTTATTACAAGAATCGACACTAGAAAAATGGTTGGCTTGGTGCGGTGGCTTCGTAGGATAGTTTGCACACTTCTCCTCGAAAGACCGTCCCTCAGTTTTTCTAAGATGGTCGGTCCTTCGAGATTTACTCTCCGATGCATCACTTTTTTTCTTTTGATATAGCGTGGCTATCGATACAGTCAATCACAGTGAATTGTCGGTCGAATTGAGCGATCGCTTTTCAAAAAACATGCTGGCGAAGCGAGCGCTCGATTTTACAGCAACAAACGATACGCGAATCGCTCATCTCGAAACGAAGCTCTATTTTCAGTTATAACTATATCATGAAGCTTGGAATACAAGGTTTTATTACATATACTCGGGAGATCGGAACAAGCGAATACATACATTGCTCTTCTGCTGGCCCATATTCAATATTTACATTCCCTGAAGAAAAATATCACAATCATGTTGTGTTATTTGTTGCGGTGATCTAAATATTGATGGAGCAGCTCGAAGCAGAGTAAATTCGAATAACCAACGGAGTTAGATTGTAAATTAAATTGACATTGAAATAGTTTGAAAATCGAACTTTTTTTTTCTTATATAGTTGAACTCTAGTGATTAGTTTCATGCATATTTTTTTTGGAAGTTGGTTTTTTGAGATTTGCTCTGCTCGTAAGGTATAGGAGTGAAAAGAGTGGCTTAAGCGTAAAAGTATCAAAGAATATGTATGTATGTAAGTCATGTGTATTAGGCATGTGTCCGTGTAGAATTTAGTGTTTCCCTTTAAATATAGATATGGGATCGGTAGCAATCGCAATCGTCTAAGTAGTTCAACAACGAGAATTAATAATATAAATCGTATCAAACGCGTGCATGTTACAACGTGTTAACAATGAGAAAAGAAGCATACGCTGATACCTCCAGTACTCGAGTAATACTGTTACTGTTCAGCTAACGATTATCTAAGATTTGTCTAAAGCTCGAAACGGTCGATTGCATTGCGCACGATTTTTAGTCTATTCGTTCATTCGAGTGAGTCGCGTATGTATCTATACCGAAAATAAACCTCTCTTAAAAGTGAATTGCACTCCTCTTACAATGTAATCAATAATATTCGTCTAATACGTTTCATCGCCATGTAGATAATAACGTAAATAGTAAAAAAATACTTTAAATTAATTTATAAACAAACAAAAAAAAGAACACCTGGCATTAAATAATGTTCGATGAAAAAATACCATCGGCTCGAAATTCAAATTCATTGACCGAGTGACGATCCAACAATTTTCTTTTATATTAAAGTACTCTATAATGACTAGTACACTCATGGAAAGGAGCGAGGAGATTAAAAAATCGAAATGGACAAAAGCAGCTTTAACGTTGTACTGATATGCACAAAATTTGACTTCGAGGAACAGTTCCACGAAAAGGTGGTTAAACACGCGATGTACAAGACCGATGTAAGCAAAAAAAGGTCTGTAAAAGTGGGGAAAATACCTAAATACTGGTGCTCGATTCCGAAAGTCAAAAGACGCAAAAATAAGCGGAAGCTCAGCGCCCCTAAGTCTATATATACGCAATCACGTTACGTGAATATACAAAAACGCTAATCGAAATACTAATTTTTCGTCTTCCTCCGTGTAATCGATCTACGCGAAAGTCTCAAAAGTGCCAAGTACAGTCAACTACAAACATCTTAGGTCAACCGTTGTAATTTTTTTTTTTTAGAAAAAGGTAAAAAATCTCCCGCCGAACGTTTTTTTGCCAATGTTGCTTCACTTGCGCTCGCAGTCTCTATCTCTTACTCCGTAACTAGCTTCACATGCCACTCACGCTTCCGTTTTCCTCTTGAGCATTCATTCCATCTCTCTTTCTCTTTTTCTCCCAGTTTTCTCCCTGTTTCACTCCTCCCGCATTCATGTCCTGCTACGTGAAAAAGGCTTAACATTTATAGCTTTAAAAGGTTACCTCGTATTTTCTTTTAACGCCTAACTAGGTACATGCGAAAAACACCTAACTTATGAAAAAACAGGTATCTGGTCTTTTTCACCCTCACTTTCCTTCGTTCTGCGCTTTTTCACTCGAGAGCCTTCCCCTCCCGACGGTTTTCGTCAAGTTGCTCGAAAACGGTTCTCGACTTTTTCTCCCTAGAGAAGAAACTCGCACGTATAAAAAATTCTAATAATTTACCAAACGACTCCCTACTTCGAGCACCTCGTTTCAAAAACCGAATCGCGTCATCCACGTTTTTTTCTTTCTTTTTTTTTTTGAAAATCGCATGACCCGATCGACGATCAAGAACCTGCGTTCGTTCCAAAAGTCACTAACAGTGTGGCGTTAACGCGCGCGTGTATGTGTATCGGGTGTAGAAAAACTTCGTCTAAGCGTATATAGAAATACACGTTAATGCTAATAGTGATTATTTAGAAAAAAGAACGGTACAAAAGACTGTAGGAGCAAATTGGCTAGCGAGCGATCTTTATCGGCTCGTCGATTATTTATATCCTAAATATATTCAATATATCAATACGAACTACCACTAAGAATAATTAAGAAATCAGGTTTAACCTCTCGTTTCGCACGAAACAGCGTTTTACAAGTATAATTACAAAATTTCATTATCCGCCTCTAATAGCTCTTCTATTACTCTCACTGCTTCTCACTCCTCTCCTACTAAATGTACACATTACAAAAAAAAACAAGACAAAAAATAAAGTAAAATTTATTATTTATTACTCAATTAAGAAGTTAACTCGTGTAATTGTAAGTGTATGTTTTGAATGTATGTGTCTTAATGAAACGCGAGTGTAACTTTTGCATATATGCGAATGCGTGCGCCACATAAAAAAAAGACGAACTTACAGATTTACAACATTAGACAGTCATCGAAACATGCCTCGTCACTAGAAAACACACGTAATATAATATTTAGGCTAAAATGTACATATCAAACGTTGGTTTTTACACATTCTCTCACTTTCCTATCATCTCTTTTTTTTTTGTTTTGCTTCCACAGAGAACTCTTTCACTTACTTCACGAATTTCTATCAACAAACTTACAGGAACCGGGGGCGGGGAGGGTTTTCTAGTATGAAAGAGCATTACGGGTACTAAAATGTCTTACAAGTGATATTTTGCATCTACCTGTGTCATTTTCACAACTATTTCGATGAATCCTTGTTTTCAATCGCGAAGAAAATGCACTTGAATCAGAACTCTTCAATTTATTCTAAACAAACTCGACGGGCTATGCCCATTTGACCTTTATTGACCTGCTTGCTTTATCCCCACTACTCTAATTCCCGTTTTTATATTTTTTGAAGACGCATGACGCTTAAAGACGCATGCCGCGTAAAAACGCATCACGCCTGCAGACGCATGACGCCTACAGACGCATGACGCCTACAGACGCATGACGCGTGGAGTCGGAGGCATTAGTCTGGCGATCAGAAGTTGGATAGCAAGGTCAAATGGGCATCGCCCAAACTCAAAACTGCGCAAAACAATGCTTTTTTTATGACGCAATATTTAATTGTGAACAATTTAAATTAAAATCAAGCCGCGTAGTTTATTTCTGTAGAATCGATACCGAAAAGTTAGCAACTAAATAAATAATTCAACCAAGAGTTTCTGTTCCAAATGCATTCGACTTTTTGACTTTGGTTTTTCTCGTGCCGGTACTTTCGTCGATTTCAGCGAGTTTTCTTGTTCGCGGTCTTTCCGATCTTCCCGTTTGCTCTTCTTTCAATTAAAACGCGATTCACGTTCAATTTATTTCTCATTTTGCCCTTTTCGCTCGACAATTTCCTACTTCGATTCGCAACTTGAACCCTTGAGAACTCGCGAATTGGTTTCCCGCTCTTGAGAGACAGACATCCCTTGACTCGTTTATTACGGTTTCTTTCTATTGGGTGTTTTTCTTTTATTTCAACCTCATCATCACCCCGCCAGGTCCATTTTTATTGTTTCTTAACATTGCACTACTCCCAGCTGCTTGTGTCTTAAAAAGTCTTAGCATTACTTTATACGTCTAAGGTCCTAAACAATTCGTGACTTGAATTTCTTCAGCAAGTGCGCGACTTGTCGATCACCAGGGCTTAACTTTAGATTTAATCTTACTCTCCACAGAGAACCTCGAAGGTTTACATAGTCGTCGATTTTCGACCTGACTCAGAAACCAACGCTTGCTTTGATACTCGGATATTCATAAAACGTCTCCACAGAATTCTTAAGCTACTTGGGATTTTTCTTTCTGTTTAACTATGCACGTTTGTCAGTGTTGTTTTTTTTTAGCGTATGTGTGGTTGATTATGCATTACGTGTGATGCTTAATTTGGCGTGTGTGTTGTTTCCGTGTCTCTTTGGTACGTGGAGATCTCTATAATAGTGACAGAAATCATAGCGATAACGATCAATGATAATAACAGCGTAGTAAGTGGTAATAGCGATTAGAGAAAAACGCAATAGTTACAGCGACAATAGTGCTCTACTACATAGAATAATATTAGCGGTAAATAAATTCATTAACCAAAGCTAAAAAAAAAGGGAAAGGGAAAAACAATTTTTGGGTTATTATAAACGCTACGGATTTATCTACAGCTAGAATAATAATATAATAATAACTTTTATATAAAAAAATAAAAATCATTTGAATCTTCCTCGGAAAACGGTATATCGGAGGGTGAGCAGGGGTCATTTATATTACTATCGTTATCATTAAATAATAGGTACGGGTTTGTAGGAAGTACGCACGATCACGCACGTATCACTTCGAATTTGACTTTGTGTTTATCGCCCCAATTTTCGCGCCATTAGCAGATCCTTTGGATTTCTCGGAGGGGTGCACTTGACACGTTCTTTTCAACCCCTAAAAGTGCGTTTTCAATTTTTCTTCCCTTTTCGCTCGACTCGATCGCTCTCTCGCAAAATTGTCCCGAATTGTATTGTTACTTTCTTAGCTTACGGATACAAAAATTTCACCAATTCTCTTTTATTTTATTTTTTTATTTTGGACGACGCCAAATATTCATCCCCCCTCCCCCCCCCCCTTCACATTCTCTCCCACACGTTTTCTCTCGCTCTCATTCTCACCCTTTCTCTCCCTCTCTCATGCACTGAACTAAGATATTTAGACAAGAATATAACAGCGGTATAAAAAACTTTTCAACACTGAAAAATACAAATCTATCGTAAATGACTACCATTGTTACTCTTTTCCCCCTCTCGTTTTATCATCGCGTACTTAATTTTTTTCCCCCTCGTTTTGCCCTTAATTACTCATTCAGTAAATCGAACAACAGAGTTCGGTCGAGATGCGTTTATAATTGCTGCCATTAAGGATTACTTTTATTATCATTGTTATATGGTATGCCGTTAGATGTGTTCGTGTGAGTGGCTGTTCTAAGTTTATTTTTGGATCTCTTCTTGTTTCCTGATGCACTAGATCTTGTCTGCTATTTCTGTTGTTACTGTTTCACTGTCGTGTCGTGCAATTAGTTCCTACTGTCGGGCACAAAAGTAGATAAAGATTCTACTGCACAGTAAAGAAAAATCCTTAAAAATTGTACAACTTTTAACGGATTTCATTTTTCTGAAGTAGACCTGCTCAAGAGCTAGCTCAAAAGTCAGCTCAAGAGTTAGGGAGCTAGACTGGACTTTTGTCCCTGAGAGTAATTCACTTACATCCCCTTTACGGTCTGTCAGAATATATTAGATATTTTAATCATTATTATCAATTATATATTAGTACTTTATATATAATATTTATATTTATATATATAATAGTCATTATATTATATATATACTATGCTTTATCACACACATTACAAAGGAGGTGAAGAATCACACCTAACATATTGTTATTGTTTGTTTTTGTCATACCGATCACTCGATATCATGAGTGTGTTTCATCCGTGTTTTGCGTGCGTATGTGTACTGTGTATTTTGTGTGACGTTTCACGAGAACTTTTTTTTTTCCAAACAACGCGCCTCTGCAGCTCCCAATTCACGCACCCAGATTCGCATCCGGTTGTTTTTTTTGTTTGTGCGAAAATCGTTTGATATGTGGTTGTCAAGTGACGTGGAATTTCGATTCTGGCAATTAAGAGAAGTAGAGAGTCGTTGTCTCCTGCGGTGGATTTGCAATAAGAATTATTTGCAAAAGTTGAAATTCTTGTACAGGGAGATGTCACGGTATTTTTGTTGAAGACGCAAGACACGTGAAGACGCGCGGGATTGATGTCTATGTTATGTGTATTATAACCATCGTTTTTAGACCATAGAGCATGAGCAAGGATACAGTAAACAACAGGACACTTCGATTTATTTTTTTTTTTGAACCACTACTACGAAAACAGCGTTTCACACATCGGTTTATTTACACGACGTCTAGAACAGTTTGATTCACGTACGAAAACAGTACCGCCTTTTTTTCGGAACCGGACTTTATAAAAAGCACGATAACACAACTGAGATTTTTTTGTTTATAACTACATATTTATATTCATGTTAAAAAGGTACGATCGTAATTTCGAATATAAGAACGCGCACGTAGTGTGCTTGCGTGTTTTGTGTTCGTGTCACTGAATCGTGTTCAACTACTAAAAAAAACAGCCGTTCTTACTTGAAAATTTCAAAGACGCAAATCTCAGGGTCGCACTTTTTCTACAATTTCACTAAATATCTACATTAAAAAAAAAAAAGATTGCAAGAATTTTCAGATAAAAAAATTGTTTTATTTTCGACAGTAATCACTCTTACAATCACATTGGATTTACAAAATATCTTTGGGATAAGGAATTAACTAAAGTACTAATTAACATTAAATAAAATATGCGAAAGTGTGAAACGGCTGGTGGTTTTAGTAGAAAAGTGTGTACGAGATTGGAACGGGTTCGGAGAAAACCCGGTGTACGTCATAAAAATTAGACAAATTTCACTAGAAAAATCGGTCCCCTGTCCACGTCAAAGTCGTCGGCAGTCAGGTATATTGAATATAATGCTATTCTCTATATAATATATATTATTTATAATATGTATATCAATATATATTTTTTTAATTATCAATTGATTTAGGTGAATTGGTACCTAGGTAAGTTTCGCTACAATTATACCGATCGGCGTGTGTCGCGCTTGTGTTTTCATGTGTACGTGTACATTGTCGTGTAGGTGTGTCCTTTCACGTTTATAGCCCTTATATCGAGATATCGAATTGTGATGTATGAAAACGTACACGAACAAATCGCGTGTCGTACTTTAATGCGAGTTCACGCCATTTATACGAATTGCATTATATGTATATTACGTACAATATATATTTATAAATTCAACCGCGAGAGCGCGGTAAATTTTTCTTTATTATTATTTTTTTTTGGAACTGTTGATAAACTCCAATCATGAATTATTTATTTAAGGCGGATAGGCAAGGAAAGCGGAGACAAGTGAACACGAAAGGTGAGATTTTAAAAATATTAGCGTTGGATTAAAATTTAAAAATATCTCCTCCTCTTTTCCACTTGTGTTCCGCATTCAAGGCTTCTTATCCTGTTTTTCGCGCGTCACGTGAAAGGTCGTCACTCGCGTTAAAATTGCACTAACTAATGCTCTGTTTTGCCCGCCTCGTATCCTTCTCATTGTACAACGATTTTTATCGTAAAGAATTTTGCTTTAGAAAATCTAACATATCACGATTGGGAATCGCGAATTATTTGAGGCCAAAAACCTCGAATTGGCTACCTATCGAATTTTCCTTAAAACTAATGTGATTTGTAAAAAAAAAAAAAAAATTAAAAACAATAGGAGTAACTTGATCAAAATTAATGACAAAACACAATTTGTCGAGATTTGTTTATTTATGAAAAAATATAAATCGTTGCTGTATTATTCATCAAACTGATACAGCATAAAGCTTCAATTAAAGATTAAAATTTTAATTCTAACAATTTCAAATAAAAATATATATTCACAAATCATCCGGTTTTGATGTCGGATCTTCATTGCTAATATTGCACGATTTTCCTTCGCGAAACCCAATCGCGACTTCGCGTTTAATTTACAGCGTCGATATTCGCCATTTATTCCTATTATTCTTTGTTGAGAGCGTAGCGTCTTTTTTTTCGAGCAGTGAATACCGTGAATCGAAGGGAGAAGCTAAGTTCAGGCGAGACTCTTCTAATTCTTTCCTTCGTCTCCGGTATCTAAACGCCACCTACATCTAAGGTGGCCAGAGTTATATACAAAAAGGAGACCAAAAAAATAAATATATATGTTTATATATATATATATATTATATATAGATGTGGAGATTACTCTGTCTTTCTCTTAATCCTTACGGGTCCATATTGCGGATTTCTTTCCGTGTTATGTTGTTCGTGCCTGTCTGCGAGAATGTGTCTATATGTACATTCAAGTTTTCTTTTTGTTTTTTTTTTGTAATTGAATGTTTGTGTAGATGTAAGTGTTGACGTTGTGTTTATCGCATCAGTTATAATAATCATGCTTCAGAATCGTTTACTTGCCCAGCATTACCGCGGGAAGAAACACGACACAACACGTTCTCGACTCTGCTTCTAATTAATTAGAATAATTGTCCCACTCAGTCGGGACAGTGGCTTTTTTTTCTTTCAATTTGAACTACGCGATTGCATTCGTTTGATTATATACACCGAGAGAAGAAATCGTGGTTAAGAGTGCGCACTCGAACGCTGCCGGCGCGGGCAGGTAGCAAATAGAAGGTTTTACACATTTATGTACAAAAGAAGCCCCACTATTGAGAGCGTTCACGAGCGAGCTCAAGGGTGTTGTTTTTTTGTCGTTTCTAGCTCTGAGACGTGTACCGAGATCGTTTTTCTAAAAATTATTACCTTCATTTACAACCCATTCAACGTCCAAGAGAAACGCGATTTTCGACTCGGAACCGAAAACGATAGATTCGTTATTGTCGGCGTTTCAATTAACTTTGGACACCCTTATCCTCGATCCCTCTCCCGAGCCTCGGATTTAGGTAGAAAAAAATACAAAAATAAATCATCGATCCGAGCGACATCATTCAGCCAATTCCGGAGAAAAGTTCTGAAAAATTCGAAAGTGAGTCTAATACTCGAGAGGTATTAGAGTAACGTTCAAATAAATTCTGCGATTCCAACAAGTCAAAGCTTTCCTTCAGTCGTCAGACCTGGACGCGCCCACAAAAAGCCGCTCTTACACTGCTAGTTTAAGAGTTAAAACACGGTCTACCATAGCAAAAGTTGGACAAAACTTTTATAAAAGTAGGATACGAAGCAACGATAACGCCAACTTCTCGTGAGCGCGTCACAGATTCGAGCCTGGGTGGATGTCGTATTCGGTGAGCATCGAGGATGCTCGATCTCGTGACTCGCCTTGTCAAGCTAGCAGAAAGATCTAAAAAAAATCTATTCGTCATTGAAAAGTATGCATTTGCCTTCGGCAAACGTCGAAAACTACGAGATAGTAGCAAAAGTCCTCTATCCTAAATGAAAATAGATCGTTTTTTTTTTGCGTCGTTAAAGTCAAGGACGATTTACCGAATTCCTACGTTTCTCTACTCTACGGATCACCTCTACCTGTACCAATGTGAGATTATTCCGAAGATTTCTCGCTGCAACCAGGAAACGATTCGGAACTATAATCTGAAGGCAATAATTGAAGGACAATTATCGCGTTCACATCATACACTTTTCTGTCATCGATTGCTGGTTACCGAGTGATATTTGCTTCCGAAGAAGCGTTGGCAAAAGGGTCTCTTTACTTCAGGCTTCACCTGAAACCTCCAAAAACCAGGGGGCTGGTGAAAAAAAATAATTATCGATGAATTTGTCCCCTAAAAGTTCGCCCCTCGCGAAACAATTTAACTATCAAAAATTATTGACCTTCCTCTTCACGCGTATCCTCGCTAAGTGTCGAGAACAAGATCGGTGAAAAAAATCCTCTCTTTCCGGCTGAACACGTATTATAATTAACGTACCTATTTAACGCAATTAATAAAGATTCTTAGTTGCTAGAGACTGTGATACCGAGAATTTTTCTAATACACAGCGATAAAGCGTGGATTTTCCATTTATCGATTAATAACACTCAGTCGCGCGAGGGCGCGTGTTTCGTTATTTCCATATATTATTATTTTCTTTAGTTCTCTCCCTCTCCCTCTTTCCCTCCTTACTTTTTTTACTCTTTCTCTCCTCTCTCCCTCCCTTACTTTCATTCTTTTCTCCTCTTTCTCACTCGATTTTCGGCTCGACCAATCTATCAACTAGTGAAATCTATCAATCGAGCCGAGAAATCGAGAACTTACAACTACCGCTCTCTGCGTTCTGAGATTTGTTTCATCTACTCGAGAGAATTAGTTCGCAGTAACGAATTCTTGAACATAAATCATTAGACGCGATCTTGATCGGGACGAGTTGTCCGGCGAGGTACAAGAATTCAATTAACGATATACGGGTTCTATCCACCTGACGTGTCCATGATCGACGTCTGGCGACTCGATGATCCAACTTCCTGAACTTGTCGCTTGAACCGGGTTTAAAAACGGTTGGGCACTGATTGCATGATAGCCTGGACAAGATCGGAGGGAGCAGAGGAAGATCCTGGGTTCCTTCTTGCTTGACGGGTTTTTTTTTCTTGCGAGTAAAATCGGTGGTAGTAGGGGTAGTAATGGAGTAATAGTAGTAATAGTTTCGTAATAGCATATTAGTGGTAGTAGTAGTAGAGTAGTAGTAGTAGTAGTAGTAGAAGAGTGGAGTAGTGACGATCGAGTAGTAGTACTTGTGGTTGGGTAAGGTGGGTAAGGTATAATGGGTTCGGGCATTGTAGAAGTGGTAGTTAATTAGCTAGGGCCGCGAGATAATTAGGGGCGACGCAGTTGGGGTTAACACCAGCGAAAAGGCACGGCGCGTGGCCGATCCGCACCCTCCTTCACCAGAGGCTTGTGGAACTCCCGTCCTGGCCGGGAGTGGATCGTTGCCCAACAGTGCTCACAGTAGTACTGAAAACAAAACGAACAACATTAATATGCTAATCTCCTAAGGGCAACCCTCGAAGGTCGAGAAAACACGAATAAAGTAGACCGTTAGGTGAGATCAATATTTCATCTCCTGCATTTAATAAACTTGGGAGAACAATATGTTCCTGTAACTCATTGTATCAAACACCTTGAAAAGAATACAACCTGGATATCCGCGAGAAAAATATAGAACCTTGTTATTCAATTGGTGTAAATAGTAAACAAGGCCGATTTTGTAAAACAAAGCAAACACTGGTGGAGAGCTACAGATAAACGACTAGGCGTTTCTTATTCACGTAATCAACAATTAAACTTATCTCACGATAAATCATCAGCCTTGAATTACTCGTTAAAAATGAATTAAAAAGTAGCTAAATAACGTGAATAAAATGCTGTGATTGGAAGCACTATAATGATTCTAGAGAAAATGTCATTTTACTCATAACGCAGTGATATTCCTGATAATTTTTTATCATCTTTCCTCTAAAAATCATGCTTTGAAATATTTAAAAAGAACGTTATTGAGGAAAAGATTTTTTTTGCAAAAGAGATGGTATTCTCAAGAGTAAAATAATGTATTGATTATACCTGAAGGCAGGTGACGTTGGCGCAGAAGAAGGGAGCGAATTTTCCGCCGCAGCGTTGACCTTGACATTCGTCGCACATCTGATCGTCCAGGACGTACGGCTTGACTTCAACCTATGAAGATTCAAGATTAGACAACTTTCCTTAACAAGAATAAGTATACAAGTAGTAAAAATATTCCGAATCCTCTCATCAAGACGTGCATAAAGATAACATCTGAGAAAAGCGTAAAGCACCCATTTTTCTGGTTTCATCGCCTTGTTTATGTTAATTTATGTCCAAACTTTTATGCAAGATTTACTGTAAAGTTTCCTTAAAAAACACGACACAAATGGCTTTTGAAACTGAGTGAAAGTTTGCCTGAAATTAAGCCTTCATTGGCTGACACGCCTGATGGGTAGGTACGACAGCGCCACCAATTTCGAACTATTGGGAAGAAATGTGAATTTAAATACATTATACACCAAAAATCGTATAGTAAACTAGAAAACAAACACGCGCGGGATTATTTTTTGTCTCGAGTAATTTTTAAGTTAAAATATAAAATTCATATTGATACAAAATTGTTGTAATTCATAGTATCTATTTTCTGAAATAATAGAAAAATAAGGACAATATTTTTGATATTTGATGAAAATTGATGGGTTAACTTTAAAATTAATATATATTGGGTTGAAAAATATATGGACGATAAATATTAACATAACCTGTTATTGTAAAAAAAAAAATATTGTCTAATATTCTTTAAATCTAATGATTTTTTTTATGAATAACATACTCTTCTTTGAAATATAATTTTTCTGTTAAAAGATTCTAAATCTTGTTCAAATTATAATAATTTTGTTTGAAAATGCAAATTTCCTATGTAAAAAGGAAACTTAAAAGTGTACAAACTTGTAAATATTATTTAAAATCTAATGATTTTTTGATTAAAAATATCCACAAATTCGGACATAACATGACAGACATAACATAACATAACCCTTTTTTATTTGTTATTAAAAATACAAATTTCGAACAAAAAACACTCAAATATTTTAAAATTCTTAAGATTCTGAATTTTTGCATATTATAATCATTTTGGTTTTAAAATACCAATTTTTGGTCTAAAACGCTGACATAAGCTAAAAATGCTTAATTTTGTGCACCTTCTTTGAAACTTATTATTTTTTTTTTAATTCAAAATACCTATTTCCGAAAAAAACACTAATCTAATCCAAAATTGTTAAAACATTCTAAAGCTTGTTCAGACTTATAATGATTTTTGTTTGAAATTACTCATTTCTTGCGTGAAACACTACAACGTAACCTGAAATTGTTGAAAAATATGAACCTTTCAAATCTAATTTTTCTTTTTGAAAACCCGACTTTATGGGAAAAAGATTAATATTACCTGAAACTGTTAAAAAATTGAAAATCTTATTCAAATTATAATAACTTTGGTTTTAAAATACCAATTTTCTGTGTAAAACTCTAACATAACCTAAAATTGTTGAAAGTTGTAAATCTTCTATGAAATCTGATTTTTTAAATTAAAAATGCCAATTTCGGACGAACAGCACTAACATAATCCAAATTGTTAAAAGATTCTAAATCTTGTTTAAATCATGATGATTTTTGTTTCAAATTACCCATTTCTTAGAGTGAAACGCTATAACGTAACCTAAAAATGTTAAAAATATGAACCTTCAAAATCTAATGATTTTTATTTTTTTTTAAACCAATTTCTTTTGAAAACTCTTAATATAACCTGAAACTATTAAAAAATGCAAATCTTGTTCAAACTATACTGATTTTTGTTTTAAATTAACAATTTTTGGTATAAAACGATAACAAAACCTAAAATTGTTAAAAGTTGTAAATATTTGAAGTCTAATTCTTTTTAGTAGAAATAATCATTTCTGACGAAATAATACTGACATAATCAAAAATTCTTACAAGATATTGAATCTTGTACTAATTATAATATTTTTTGTTTTAAAATACCAATTTTTGGTGTTCCCTAAATTTTGGTTTACTCTAACGTAACCTAAAATTGTTCAAAACTATCATCCTTTAAAATCTTTGATTTTTGTTTAAAAACGCTAAAAAACCGAAAAGCGTAATTTTCTGAAACATTATAAATCTTTGAAATGTAATAATTTTTTATTAAAGATATCCATTTCCAGTACAAAACTGACAACCTAAACATAAAAAATAAAATTAAGTCCTCTCTGAAACTTTATGATTTTATATTAAAATTCTTTGTAAAAAATATTAATTTCTAGCGAAAAGCACCCATCATAAAATATGTAGATATAAAATTTACAAAAATTTACCAGATGATTTGAAAGTCTTAATTTAACCGCAAAAGTGTATTAAAAAGCACAAATCTTTCTCAAATCTAATAAGGTTTTTAATGATTTTTTTTTAATAAAAGGGATATTATTTGTAGATTGAACTTTCCAAACATTAAATTTAAGATACAAAATAATTTCAAGTAATAAAATAATTAATTTGCGACCATAGCATATTATTTTTGATTGAAATGAATTACTATTCACTGCTCTTTTTCACGAACATTGCTCTAATAACTTGGAGATACCCAATAGTTCGCAAGCCAGATGGCGCTGATGAGACTTATCCTCATTTCTAATAAGAAATAAGGTGATGGCGAAAGAGAAAAGGGGCCAAAACTCACCCTCTTGTCGATATCACCGTGCTGCAATTGCACGAATCGTGCGGAGATGGCTGCAATGTAACTTTGCTGATTGCTGAAAGCCACCCTGCCTGCACCCTTGGGATACTTTAGTTCTGGGTCGGTATCGATACCGGCATAACATACACCTCCGTACAATCGATCCATGATCATGGCGAGTTCAACAGCTTTCAGAGGTCGTGGTACGCCGCCAACGAAGACTGTTTTTCGTGGATCAAGTGGCATTGATGCATCAAGCACAAAGTCTGCATCGCTCAAACGCCAAGGTCGGATCTGTACAGGTTTGTCCTTGATTGTGGGAGAACTCACGCAAAGATAAAGCTTGTCGTCGTCCTGAATGCATGCGTCAATCAACTGCTGCACCGAACTCTCGTCCTGGAATCAAAAAATCATTTTAATTCAAAAGAAGTAGGCTTGCTTAACAAGGTCACTATTCAAGCCTTTAAAACTAAACTTTTTTTTTTTAAATTTAAGGCCTTTGGAACTAAGAGATTTCAGAATTACAGACTTCACAAGCCCAAAATGCTCTAAAACGGGCGAAATAGGGTGATTTTTCATGAAAATAGGGGAATAATAGGATAGATTTTCAACAATATAGTTGAATTTTCAACTAAAAGTTGCATTCATAACTAAATTTGAACTCACATACAAAATAGACGAATTTAGAAGAAAAAGTTGATTTTTTAACTAAATAGTTGAATTTTCCACCCGAAAATATATATTTTCCAGAAAAAATTTCATTTTTAACCAAACAGCTGAATTTTCAGTCGAACAACTGAATGCACCAAACGGTTGAAATTTCAAGCCAAAAAGACGAATTTCTTACAAAACAGTTGAATCTTTAATCCAGAAATATGAGTTTTCAACAAAAAAAAAATAATTTTTAACCCAAACAGATGAATTTCCAACTAAAAAGATTCATTTTCTAACAAAAAAGACGAATTTTCAACAAAACATACATTAATTTTCCACAAAATAGTTGAATTGTCAACTAAAAAAGATCACACTTTAACCAAAAAATTTAATAGTTAAATTATCGATTAAAAAATTATTTTCAAACAAAAAAAAAAAGAATTTTTAACAAAGTGGTTCAACTTTCAACTAGGTACATAGTTGAATTTTCAACTAATAAATATGAATTCTTAACATTAAAGATGAATTCTCAGCGAAAAATGTAATAGTTGATACTTTAACCAAAAAAGATTTCAATTTTGAATAATAAAAAAACCAGTTGAATTCTACTAAAAAAGACGAATTGTCAACAGGATAGTTGAGTCCTCATCCAAAACAGATAAATTATTAACCAAAGAGTTGCATTTTTATCAAAAGAGATCAATTTTCAAACTAAAAAGACAAATTTTTACCTAAGAAAGATTTTTCAGTCAATAAAGAAAAAAAATTGCAACCAAACAGTGGAATTTTTTAGCCAAAAGGGCAAATTTTCTACAAAACAGTTGAATCCTCAACCCGAAAATATTCATATTCAACAATAAGGCTAATTTTCAATTGCATAGTTACATTTTTTTACCGAAGATGAATTTTCAATCTAAAAGGAAGAATTTTCTATCCGAAAAGACGAGTTTCCACAAAAAGAGTTAAATTTTCGAACAAAAAAAATGGATTCTCAAAGAAAAATGTAATCGTTGATATTTCAACCAAAAAATACGAATGTTCAACAAATTAGTTGAATTCCCAACAAAAACAGATTAACTTTCAAACAAACTATTGCATTTTTAACCAAAAGAGATGAATTTTGTACCGAAAGACCAAAAAGATGAATGTCCAACCAAATAGCTTTTTTTAAGACGAATTTTTTAACAAAATAATAAAATTTGCTCCTAAATAATAACATTTGTAAACAAAAAATGAATTCTCAACCGACAGCATAATAGTGGACTTTTCAATTAAAAAGAATTAACTTTCACAGAAAAATAGTTGGATTTTCTTATTGGATTCTATTAACTGATCCTGAATTAGGAGTTGAAAATTTTGCAATTTCAAATTGAAATCGTACCTATTTCAACGAATTTTTAATCAAACTCATTGTCAATTGCATAGTAATTTAGATTAAAATTATGACCTCCATGTCAGAAATATAATTAATTAAATAAATGCAAATAAAATAATGTTAATTATAGTTTGTACCTGGAACAGCAGGAAAGCGTAGCCCTTTGGTGGAAAATAGGATTTGCTTTCAGCTTTGTGGGGCCAATCGACGACTAATGGCCCAAAACGGCGAAAACTGGCTGTGATCTCATCTGTAAAAAAGTTCAAAAATTAACAATCATCTTAAAAGATCATACTCTCATTTTTTATTGCATAATTTTTTTCATTAGAGATCAGTATATTATCTTATGATGCAATCTTTTCAAATTAATAATATTATTAACAAAGAAGTAAAATATTTTCTCATTTAGAAGAATATCGTGAATCGGAAATAATAAAAAGATGCCTTGCAGAGAAGTTTCTTTTTAATTTACACCTGTGCATCTAGTTGAAGTTTGAGGAACTTTGAGAAAGTTTAGTGGTTGATTGTGAAAGTATCGGATTATACATTTTTTTAAATTGAAAATGTACAATTTCGATAATGAATAGTGTATTAATAATGTTGAAGACAAATGTTTGGCATTATAACTACCACGACATTTATGAAATCACAAATTTAATTAGCTATAAAAAAATTGAAGTAATGACAGCTATCACAAAAATCCTATTACAGAAATAATAACTTCATGAAATCTAATTTAAAATTTATTTCACGCCTTACGAAACTTTTGACAAAGTTACAATTAGAGAAATTATTTGGCAGAGTTTCTCCTGAGTTGCACTATTTTTAAATTGCAAATAAAAAAGTTATTTTTCAAGCGGATAGTTGAATTTTTAACCAAATACATGAATATTCTACTAAGAAGCATAATTTTCTGCCAAAAAATACGAATTTTAAACTTATACTTATAAACTTTTAACAAAAAATGTAATAGTTGATATTTCAATCTGAAGAGATGTTAATTAAAAATTTAAAAAAACCCTTGAATTCATAAAAAAAGGAATTTTCCTCAACCAACAAATATTTTTATTCTAATCCACATAGTTGCAATTTTAATAATAAAATGATGAAATTTCTACCGAGAGATGAATTTTTAAACCAAGGAGACGAATCAAAAAAAAAATCGTTAAATTTTCAACCAAAAAAAGATTTTTCAGTCAAGAAAAAAATCTTAGGCGAATTATAATTTGCAGGGAAAATAATCTTTTCTACAAAATAAAAATTCCATTTTTTAAGTTTCTGTATTTATCAGCTTTAAGGTTATATAAATATGATTTTCCTCAGTTTCTCAAGAAAATTCAATAATATTTTTGAAAATTTCAAATATATCGAAAAAGTATCTGAAAAATATCTAAAAATAAAATTTTTCTTACAGGATTTCAGAAATAGTTTGTAATCTTTTAAAATTATTTTAAATATTCTCTTAAACTTAATTTTTCAAACCTAAGACTCACTTTAACTATTTCCAAGGTGCTTAAGAAACTTTATTTACCTTGCAAACTTTCAAAACCTTCAGAAACTTACACATTGTATTTGGAAATCTTCAAAAATCTACATCTTTTTTTAAGTTTTTTGAAATATTTTCCAATTTTAAATTATTTTCGTAATTTTTGCAAAACTTCTAAATATCTTTTAAAAGGATCCGCATTTTTCCTTGAAAGTTTGAAAAAATCTGCAAACTTAAAAAATTTGCCTTTAATCTTCCAGATTTTTTTTTATAAATTTCAAAATCTTTTGAAAGGTTTTTAAATATTCTCTTAAAATAAATTTTAACGAAACATGTAAAAAAATAAGTAAATAAAAAATACAATCAAATAATAACCAAAATAAATAATAACTAAATAAACACATTTTAAGTATTCTCAGAAATCTTAAGACAATATTGTTATTCTCTTGAAACCTTTGAAAATTCTTGAAAAGCTCCTAATTTTTTGTTCTAAATTCTCAAAAATATATATTTTGTTTTAAATCTGTTGAAATCATTTTAAGTTTAATATGATTTTCATATATTTTCAAAACGCCGAGATATCTTATAAACTTATTTTAATTTTTTCTAACATTTTGTAACCTTTCAAAACATTCTTTTCCGTAATTTTAGGAAAATCATTTGAAATGTGTGAATATACTTTTAAATAATGTCTTAAAATCAATTTGTCAAAATGAAAAATTAATTATAATTTTTCCTTTAAAAATTTTTCAGATTTTAAATTATTTCTTTATTTTTTTCGAAACAGAAACAGACCAGAATTTTTGTATTTATTATTAAAGAATCATTTTTTTGAAAAAAGTTTTCTTCTAGAAACAAATTTTTTGAAGAAAATATTGCAAAAGTATCGCAAATTTCAATGTTATCTTAAAATTTATATGAAATCTAATATAATAAACATTTTTCATTGTATGATGCAACATATTTAAAGTTGAAAGACAAATGTTAGAAAAATTTTAATATTTTTTTCTGCTGATTCGTTTAAAATACATATTCATTTAATTGTTATTATTAAGTTCCTAAAGGTGAAACGTCTTCGAATTTTTACATTTTTTTGTACCAACCTTGTAAAATATTTATTAATATTGGATTTTATTTAAATTTTAAGAAAGCATTGACATTTGCACTAGTCTTCTTCTTAAATAATGAACAAAATTCCTTCATCCCCGAATGTAAATAAAATTCCCGGGATTTCCCGAGATTTCCAAATTTCCTGGTCCACTGGACACCCTGAAATAGTATTAAAAATAAAATTACCTTCGTCAATATCAGGTGGCAGACCTCCGACGAAGACTTTTCTGGAAAATCGTTCGCCGGTTTCGCTACCTTGACTGTGAGGACTGCTTCGGCTTGGAGATGAAAGTGGTACATTTTGAGGAGCATTCATGCCAACTCCAACACCTACTCCAACTCCAACTCCGACTCCATCCAACTGGCCAGTTGGATCCTCTAAAAGATTGCCACCCTGTTCATCAAGGCTCGGGAAAAACGGAGATTTGCCTGAAACAATAAGATTAAAACAAATTTAGATCATAAATTTACATAATCCTTACAATAATCAATAAAAAAAATTACAACATCAATAAATAAATTATACAAATTATTGTTAATTCACATTCATAATAATTTCATCAACAACATTAAATTCTTAATTAACAACTGTAAAGTGTATTTGTGCAAAAATCCAAGAGCTGTATTACTAACTCATTAAATTTTAAAAACATCATTAACTGCGATGCATGATTCTCTTTTGAAAGCTCTGGCATATGTGAATCAAAATCGTAATTAAAAATTCAAATTTCAATGAAAATTTTATTTTCAAAGTTTTAATTACAAGCACTTCGTGTGGTTGGTAATTAAAAGTAAGTACATTCTAATAAAGCTGAGATCTGTCTCCAAATACAGAATTCAGTGTGCGACCCACTCATTTATTTCGATCGAAGGAGATTTATATTTACTAGTTCCAATCAACTGTGCAAGCCTACACCCTCGAAAAATTAAACAAAGGGACACAACACACCCGAGTATTGCAGATTTCCCTAATTAAAATGCAAATTTTTAACATTGAGCCTCGCAATACAAAAAACAAATCCCATCGACAGAGGGATTCCCGAAAAGATGAATTCGTTAAATAAAATCCGATATGCGTAATCCAATTAAATAGACACGATGGTACCTTTCACGAAATTCTGCAAAGAGAAGTTATTTTTTTCATAAACCTATCTCTTGTAGCATTTTTTGAAAAGAGCTTTTTTATGGCAAAATTGAATACTTCTGAAATTTCCACTTTCCAAATTAAAGCTTAAAAAAATTTGCATTCAAAAACTCTTAATTCAATCGTTTAGGGGAGCGGCGGCGAATGTGGCGCGGTGGCTAATGTGGCGCGTTCGAGTTTTCGAATATTAACGCATTTTCTGCTTGTGGAGGTAGTTTCATTACATGTATATATGTTTTCAACCTTAAATTATTAAAAAATTGGGATAATTAAATTAATTGCCTGATTTTCATGACGAAAAGTTAGTTTTGGTTATTTCGCTTGTATTGTCAGAGTAGCTAAAAACAAGTAAAAAATTACAGAAGTTTCGTGTAAACTTATACAATTTTTTGGGAATATTCTGTTTCAAGTTTCTTGAATGCTTTAAAGTTCAACATTTTGATTAAAATTATTGAACTTTTATGTAAAAAATCTTTATTAAATACTTTTCACATGCGACTAATATGGCGCATTAGGGACTAAAATCGGCAGGTAACTTGGCGCACAAGTTTGTGGTTTGTTTTGCTCGGGGAATTTTGTAGAAATAAAGTGCCGGTTTTTGGTTAGAAGGTAAGAAATATTTACTCAAAGTAATAACATTTCGTTTCTAATATGCATAAAAAAGTTTCATCCTAATTATTATCGTGTATTTTAGAGTTGTTTTAGAATAATTGTATTTTGAAATCGTTTCACCAGTTTTCGGGTTAGGTTTGTTCTGACAGAATAAATATTTAGAGGGTTTACAATAGTGATATTATTCGAATGTTGAATCATTATAACTGTTTTGGAAAAGAATAAATTTTACTTATTATTAATATAATTTTGATCTATTGTTTATACAACGTCTGTAAGCTTATCTTAAAATACAACATTTTTAGTACTCCTCAAATTATTGTGAGACAATCTGTACTGATAAAAAAACATTTTTTCTTGAAATTTGGGCAGATATAATCCCTCAATTATGTCAATAATATTAAACGTGAATACATTTATCTTATTTTCATTATATTTTACTAATTTTTCTTCATAATTTGTTTTTTATTTAATAATTATGAACTGAAATCGGAACGCGCCACATTACCAAACAAGGTAGGACAACTTGACGCAGATGCTCTTTTTGGAAAACACATTAATTAACTGTTTTAATGAACTGCAATTGAATTATCTCCATGTATATAGCATTGGTAAGATATTAGCCTAAACAGAATATATCTTATTACAATGTTTTACTTTATATTTGAATTTTAATCGTGCATTTTCCTTTATATGCGCCGCATTCGCCGCCGCTCCCCTAATAATGAACAAGTTATATAATGGAAACCTTACAATCATAATATTTGCATTTTTAACCAGAGAGATGAATTTTTGAATCCAAAAGAATTTTCAATCAAACGGATGACTTTTCTACCATAAAAGATTAACTTTCAATCTAAAAAGACGAATATTCGACAAAAAGAAATTATATTTTAACAAAACAATTGCATTTTTCACCAAATAGTGGAATTTTCAATCTGCAAAGACGAATTTTGAATCAAAAGGTCAGATTTTCAAATAAAAAAAGATAAAAATTTCACCATAAAAAAATAGGAAGATTTTGAACGAAATGGTTAAATTTTTGAATGAAATAGAAGAATTTTTTAGAAGACAGTTGAATTATCGACTTGAAAAGATTAATTTTCAACAAAAAAGATAATTTTCATTCAATAAAGATGAATTTCCAACCTGATACTTGAATTTTTAAGCACAAAACAAATAATTTACTGTCAAACAGTGGCAGTTAAAACTAAATAGTTTAACTTTTAATCAAAAGAGAGGAATTGTCAACAAAAAGATGATTTTTTAAGAAAAAAGATTCAACCTCAACCAAAAAAAATAGTTGCATTTTCAAAGGAATAGTTGAATTTTCAAGCAGAACTGGTCAATTTTTTAAAATACACTAGTTGAATTATCAACCTGGAAAGGTACATTTTCAACCAAAAATGTAACTATCAACCAAAAAACAAAAAATTAATAATTTCCAACTTAGAAAGATGAATTTACAATCCAAAAGGACGAATTTTCTATCCACAGAGACGAATCTAACGAAATAGTTGAATTTTGGACCAAAATAAATTACTTTTTAACAAGATGATTGCATTTTTAACCAAGCGGTTCAAAATTGTACTACAAACAGTTGCATTTTCAACCAAATAGTTCAATTTTTGAACAAAAAATACGAATATTTTAGAAGTGGTTAAATTGTCAAATTTAAAGGTGAATTTGCATAAAAAAATGTCATTTTTAGCCAACGAAAATGAAATTTCAACCAAATAGTTGAATTTTCATCAAAAAAATAATTTTCTATCAAACAAATGCATTGCAAACCAACCAGTTGAACTTTTAATCAAAATAGATCAATTTTCAACAAAGTAATTACATTTTCAATCAAATACTTGAATTTTCAAACCAAAAAGACGGATTTTTAACAAGGTAGTTGAATTTTCAGTTCAAACAGACAAATTTCCAAACAAAAAAAATCGTTAAATTTAATATTTTTAACAAAATAGTTAAATCCTCAACCTAATGATGGATTTTCAACAAAGAAGATTAATTTTCTACCCAAAAAGAGGAATGTAAAAAAAAAGTTAAGTTTTTCAGATAAAAAGCCGAAGATAAAGTTGAAATTGCACCAAAAAGTTTCATTTACAACCGACCAGTTGATCTATCTATCAGTCAAGGGAGATGAATTTTCAACAAAGTAATTACATTTTTAACCAAATAGTTTTCAAGCCAAAAAGACGAATTTTCAAACACAAATGGAACCGTTAAATTTTCAGTTTAAAAAACTTATTTTCAACAACGAAAAAAAAAAACAATTTTCAACGAGTTCAATTCAACGAAAAAAGGATTGCTTTTCAAAAAAATAGTTGAATTTTTAACAAGATAATTAAATTTTCAACAAAATAGTTGAATTCTTAGCCAAACAAAAATTTAATATATTGGATTTTCCTCACTCCATAAATACTTTTACATATATTTTTTACCATTAAGGACCTTTTATTACGTGCTCCCATTAAAATTAATACTAACCATTATTTTATAAACTTTAAGGTTTTTTAAATTGAAAATTAAACAAAATTCCCGGTCCAGTGGCTACCCTGGTTTTTGCCAAAAAAGTTTTTATAAACATATAAATCTTTCTCCGGGCCGTTTTTGATTTGATAACGTTTTAAATAAAATTTAGGAAAGTGAGGGAATAAATTGAAAAAAATCGTGGAAAAGCATTTATAAAGGGTCTAAAAATTACTCCTGCTGCGTGTTAGTTTGGTGTTTAGAGTAGGAGAAAATGAAATTAAAGTTCCCCTTTTTGAGATAGTGGCTCTCGTTGCACGTACGCGCAATTGAGATAAGGCATGATGCATCGCGTGTAATTAGACGCTCATCGAGATAAGCGACGAATTAATTCTACGGGGAAGGTCCAGGTGGATTACTTGAAGACTCTCAGGTTTAAATCCACCCCCTCGTCTCAACAATTGAAGTGAAAGAGGTATTTTTTTAGAAAATTTATTATTTCAATAAGAAAGAAGATATACATTTTTAACATTTTATAACATTTAAAATATTTTTTAACAATGTATTTATAAACAATGCAAATAAACAATTTTAAAGTAATAACAAGCCCTAAGGAATGAATGATTTTTTTAATAATTTAATTTAAATAATGTCAGATTTCAAAGCAAAATATGATCTCAAAAACACAGGGAATAGAGTGACTTTTAACGGAAGTAGAGTAATAATCGGGGAATGAATTCTTTTAAATAAAATTAATGTCAAATAAAATTAATGTCAAATAAAATTAATGTCGATACCATATTAAATTCAATATCAAATGCTTCAAACTGCTAAGATTTCAAGTCAAAATATATTACAGTTTAAAAAAAAAGTGGAATAGTTAATTTTCCAAAAAAAAAAAAAAAATGAATTTTCCATCACATAGTTGAATTTGAAACCAAAAAACTAATTTTCATCCAATCGGTTGTATTTCAAATCAAACAGTTAAACTTTTAATTAAAAGAAAAAACTCTTCAAGAAAAAAGTATATTTTTTAACCAAATAGTTGAATTTTCAACCTAAAATTTGGAAGTTTCTACCAAAACAGATTAATTTTCAACCAAACATTTAAATTCTCCGACAAAAAAGAAGATATTTCTACCAAAAGAGATAACTTTTCAACAAACAAAAAAATGAATTTTTTACAAAGTTGTTCAAATTTCAAACAGGTTTAGTAGAATTTTGAACAAAATAATTAAATTTTTAACCAAAAGAGATGAATTCTGATCCAAGAATATAATACTAGACTTCAAAATTAAAAAGGAATTAAGTTTCAATAAAAAAGATGAATTTTCTACCTAAGATGAATTTTCAATCCAAAAAAACGAAGGGTCAACAAAACAGTTGAATTTTCGACCGAAAAATGTGATTTTTCAACATAGTAGTTGAATTTTCAACAAAATAATGTAACTTTCAACTCAAAGAGATGAATTCTAGACCAAAAATATAATAGTAGACTTTTCTTTAAAAAGCAATTTAGTTTCAGCCAAAATAATATAATAATAAAATAATATAATAATAAAATAATAAATGAAATTGACAAAAACAATGAAAAATTAAGCATTTATTTTTACATTCAGAAAAGAAGGAACCATCTTTTCATAAGAAATGTTATATTTTTCAATAATGTTAAATGATTTTTCAAAGTTTTCTTCAATTAAAGAATTTTTTTTATTGGATAAAAGTACTTAGGTCGTTGGAAACCCATGCACGGCGACACAAAAAAGAACGAAAACTATAAAATGTGTTAGATAAACAATTTCCACCTATTCGAAATCTTTCTCATAATAAAAAAATTGTTTTCCTTTTAAAAAATACCATAATTGATAATCAAATCGTGATAATTATAGTTCAATTAAATATTTCTTTCTAAGATTTATCGTTTCGTCTTTACATTAATTAATAGCTGTAAAAAATGTAATTTTCAGTTATATTAATTATAATAAATAATTATGTAAGTTCTAAAACAAGGAAATGTTATTGCAGTTCTTATGCATATTTACAAATTTGAAAGAATTTCCCGCGTAATTCAAATATTGTGTTTTCAAATATCGTATACTTCAAGATAAAAGAGGAAATTGAAAAAGGGGAAATGCAGGGGAATAGGGGAAAGATCCTTTCAATGTCTGAATGCAAACTTCTTAAGAACTGAATAATTTCAATCTAAAAAATTGTAATCTATAGGGAAAGTAAAGGGAAATAGGAGAAAGTGAATCTCTGGCAGGGTTGAATTTCAATTATCCTAAATTTGAGTGTCACTTTTAATAACACAGAATCTAAATATAAATTAAATGTCGCGACTGGATAATAAATAATAGCATCAAACCTTTAATTAAAATTGCGCAAATTATACAGGTGCTTTGAGATTATGATTTATGGGAAGAGCTAGATACTTATTTTGAATTTGATATAAAATTTTTTTTCAACTTTTATTATAAATAAATAACGTACAGCTTTCTAGATACATTTTAATAATATAAAATCACTCCATATCTTTTTTCAGTTGTAAAACCGATTTGAAAAATTCTCGAATAATAAAATTCATGACAGTTTATAATATTACCGAATTTGAAAATTACCGAATTTAATAAAATTGAAAATTGGTTAGATAAATTTTATTTATTTATTGAAAATAGAATAATCAGTTGTTTATACAAAAAAGGATTTTTAATGTTTCTACAATTATTGTTTGAATTTAAAATAACTATAATTGAAAAACAATTTTATCGATAAATATATTTTTTTACATCATTGTTTAAATTGAAACAATAAATTTAGAAACATTAAACACTAAAAATATGTTATTGTTGTATTTTCAATGAATGAATAATATTTACAAACAAAAAAAGTTAAATTGTTTAAATTCGGGAATTTTTTTGTTCAGACATTTTATAATTCGGAAATTTCTTTTGGGAATTTCATTATTCGCGAATTTTCAAAAGGACGAATGAAAAATCCCAAAAAAGAAAATTCCCGAGATTGTAAAATTTTTGAAGTGGAAAATTCGCGAATAATACAATTCCCGAACAGTAGAATTCCCGAATTGGAAAATTCCTGAATAATAAAATTCCCGACAGTTTATAATATTACGGAATTTGAAAATTCCCGACAAAAAATTGCCAAATCATAAAATATCCGAACTAGAGAATTCCCGAATTTAAACAATTATAATTTTTTATAATATTCAATAATAAAGAATATAATAAACAAATACTTTTATTATAAAGAAAATGATTTCTTCTGTTTAAAGTTTCTAAAATTATTGTTTGAGTTCAAAATAACATTAATTAAAAAAAAGATTATCCAGAAATATAGTTTGTTTCAATTAATGTTAATTTAAAATCAAACAATAATTTTAGAAGCTTTAAACAAATCATTTTTGTGATAAAAATATTTGATTATGGAATTTTTAAGAAATAAACAATATTCATTTTAAAAATGGAGACGAGTGAAAAATCCCGAAAAATAAAATTCGCGATACAGTAAAATTTCTGAATTGGAAGATTCCTGAATAATAAAAATCGCGAATATGAAAATCCCAAATAAAAAAATTCCGAATTATAAAATATTCTGACTAGGAAGTACTCGAATTTAAAAAATCAAAAATTTTCTTCAGAAATATTATTCATTTAACAAAAATACAATAATCAAATATATCTATGAAGAAAAATTTTTCTTTTCTAAATTATTTTTAATGTTCAAACTTTCCAAAATTATTGTTTGAATTTAGAAGAACAATATTTGAAAAAAATTGTCATCCAGAAATATATTTTTTTCAATTATTATTTTGAAGACAAACAATAATTTTAGAAGCTAGAAACATTGAAAATAATTTTTTTCGTGACAAAAATATTTGATTATGGTATTTTTAAGAAATAAACAATTTTTTTTAATGAGACGAGTGAAAAATCCCGATACTGTAAAATTTCCGAATTGGAAAATTCCTGAATAATAAAATTCCCGAATATGAAAATTCCCAATCAAAAAATTCCGAATTATAAAATATTTTAACCACGAGGTTCCCAAATTTAAAAAATCAAAAATTTTCTTCATAAATATTATTCATTTAATAAAAATACAATAATCATTTTTTGTTATGAAGAAAAATTATTTTTAATTTTTAATGTTTCTAAATTATTGTTTGAATTTACAAGACATTTGAAAATAATTATCATCCAGAAATAAATTTTTTCAATTATTATTTCTAATTCAAACAATAATTTTAGAAACTTTCAACATTAAAAATAATTCTTTAAATAACATTATTTGATTATTGTATTTTTAATAAATGAGTAATATTTATTTTTAAAAATTTGATTTTTTAAATTCGATCATTTTCTAGTTCGGATATTTTATAATTTGGGACTTTTCTAATTAGGCAATATTATCAACTGTTCGGAAATTTAATTTTTCGAGATTTTTTAATCGTCCCGAAAAATTATTCATTTTCTTGAAAAAAAACTGTTAACAATTTATGCTTTTAAAAAATCGTCAAAACATCAAAACTAAAAAATTTCAATTCGGATCCCTTATCGAAATTAGATTTTAATCAGACGACAAGATAATTTTATCCTTGAATTTAAAAAAATAAGAAATGGAGCTAAAATTATTTGTATTTCCACTCGAATGACAAACTCACTGTAACGTCTCTTGATTGGAAATCTCGCTCTTCGGACAGAAGTTGCCATTATCGTAGGTAAATCGTTGACGAAATTGAATATAATTGACACAAATACTCCTGGCTGATAAATTAATTAAAAGTATAGAAGGCTTTAAAAATATTTCGGCTATTAACTATTTCTACCGTGAAACTGAAAATCCAAAACAGACTATAAATGGCGTCTCTGCTTTTAAAAAAAGAGCATCTCCGACTCTAAATTGTTTTTAAAATCGGAACCTTGAGCTTCAGATTTTTTGCAAGAATAGATGCAGCAGTGAGTCATTGACCTCGATGACAAACAAATTTTTGCAGACTAAGAAATAAATCAAATGAAACAAAACATCTAAAAATTATTATAATTAAATTACATCATACATCAACAGGGTGCAAAAGTAGTTAATATTTATAATTTATTTTGGAGCATTTGTTACCGAATCGACAATCTTTCTCCAAACGTATTTTAGAATTTTGAAATAAATTTTAAAGTGACATTGAAAATAGGACAATAACAATATAAATGAAAGATGTGGCAATTGTTATCACTAAAAATCATACCTGTCAAACAGAAGTAGTAAAGCGTTCCATTATACATTGCCATCGCCATTGGAAGAATTCAATAAAAAAGGATGATTAAAACAAAAAGAACGACACGTGGGTCGAATAGAACTGATTTCGCAGAATCAATATTTGTAAAATTGAGCAAAACACTGGTCTTCTCTCGTGAATGAGCAGAGTACTGACTGACTGACTGAAGTGTCAGATTGCAACTGAAGGAGATGGATTCAACATTCAAGGCTTGAAGGGACCGTGCCAATTCACAATCGATAGTCCTCTGTTTACTATTATACTCATTTCGCTTTTCGCTCAAATTCTGCCAACCCGAGAGCAATGGCCTTTCGGAGAATTTGCAGTTCGGCGAAGGTTGTCTGTGAGCTCGTCCACCGTCAGAGCATCAGGAATCCTGGAATCCTCGGTGACCATATGGTGGGGGATTCCTGGGGTTGAATCCCCCGAATTATTATTCCCTCTCTTCCTAGCTTCCTCTCTTTTCTATTATAATCAGAATCCTATTCATTCCATTTAAACTTGACAAATTTCCCCATTCCCCATCACTATTTTCATTTTCTTCTTTCGGTGGGCGGCGGGGATGATTCGGAATTTGGTTCTAGGTAGTAGGGGGATTATGGGAATTGAATATGTCAAGGTGAAGGGCGAGGGGATAATTACTCGCCTTTTTTTAGCAGTGTATGGGACGGCTGAAAAATCCCGAAAAATAAAATTTCCGAATTTAAACAATTACATTTTTTTCTAAGTTTTATTCATTGATTACAAATACAAGTCCAATATTTCAAAATAAAAATGATATGAATAATAACAATAATTTTAAAAAAAGGATTTCTGAATGAAAATTTTTTTCGATTATTACTATTTTAAATTCAAACAATAATTTTAAAAACTTTAAATATTGAAAATAATTTTTTTTATATAAATATTTGATTATTTAATTTTTAATCAATAAAATATATTGGCCGTGTCTACGTGTACCGAAATTTCGGTACAAATAGCCGAATTTTTTCGGTACGTATAGCAACGTATAGGCGGAGCTGAAAACTTCGGTTTGAATAGCTGAATTTTTCTGTAGACATACCCATATTTGTACCGAAATTTAAGTACACGTAGACAATTCTAATATATTTATAAAAAAATTTTAATAGTGTAAATTCGGGAATTTTATAATTTGGCAATTATCTGTCGGGAATTTTATTATTCGGTAATATTATAAACCCTCGGGGATTTTATTATTCAGGAATTTATTCTCCTATTCGGATATAATAATATAATAATAATTAAATGATAATAAATATATTAATAAAATAATAATAATATAATAATACATATTATAAACTGTTCGGGAATTTTCCAATTCAAGAATTTTATTATTCGGAAATTTTATTATTCAGGAATTTTGTACTTCGGGAATTTTATTATTTGGGAATTTACAAATCCGGTAATATTATAAACTATCGGAAATTTAATTATTCGGGAATTTTATTTTTCAGAAATTTTATTACTTGTGCATTTTCCAATTCGGTAATATTATAATCTGTCGGGAATTTTATTATTCAGGAATTGTCCTATTCGGTAATATTATAAACAGTTCAGGAATTTTAATATTCCGAAATTTTTCAATTCAAAAATGTTATTATGCGGGAATTTTGCAATTCGGGATTTTTATTATTCGAGAATTTCGCAATTCGGGAATTTTATTTTTCGGAATTTTATTTTTAGGGAATTTTACTATTCGGGGTTTTTCCAATTCTGGAATTTTACAGTGTTGGGAATATTATTTTTAGTTTTTTTTTCAGTCGTCCCAAATACAAACCCCGACACTGTACAATTCCTGAATTGGAAAATTCCCGAATATAAGCAACTAAATTCTTTTATGAATAAAAGATGTTATTTTAATATAATTTCAACTGTATAAATAATTTAAATAATTTTATAAATGAAAAATAATTGTTTAGATTCGGGAATTTTCTAGTTCGGATATTTTACAATTTGGGAATTTCACATTTTTTATCAATGGAATTTTCAGGAAATTTATGGAAAATGTGGAAATTTAAATTTTCTTGTAATTTTGGAACTTTAGAACAGGGAAAATTAAAAAGTAACAATAAAATAATAATACAGCATCAAAAGACACATTTAAATGGCTATCAGAAATTTTACTTTTATTTTCGAATTCTCTTCAAACAGTTAAATTTTCAACCCGAGAATATGAATTTTCAACGGACGAAATTATTTTCAACCAATCAGCTTAACGTTGAATGAGATTGTTCAAATTTAAGCTTAAAAAATTTATTTTTAACAACAAAAAATTTCAACGTAGGATATTAATTTTTTACCAAAGAAAACGAATTTTCAAGAAATTACATACATTTTCAGCTAAATAGTTTGAAACATGGATGTGATACCAGTTTCAAAAATTTTTAAAATAAATAGTGGATTTTTTAAACTGAAAAAATCAATTTTCAACCGAAAATGTAGTTAAATTTTCATTTGAGAGAATTAATTTTCAATACAAAACGAATTTTCTAGAAAACAGTTTACAGTTGAATTTTTAAATCGTGAATATGAATTTTTAACAAAAAAGTTAATTTTACACTAATCAGAGGAATTGTCAACAGAACAGTAAAATTTTCAGTTGAAAAATTATTTTTAACAAAAAGAAAAACCACGAATTATCCACACAGATCATTAATTTTCTACCAAAAAATACAAATTTTCGACAAAATACATACATTTTAAACTAAATTGTTTAAAGAATAGTTGTTATGCTAGTTTCAGTTGAATTTTCAGTTAAACAAATTAATTTTTAACAAACAAACAAAAATTTCAACAAAATAATAAAATGTTAAGAAAGTAATTCAATTTTCAACCGTATAGTGGATTTTTCAATCTAAAAAGATGAATTTTTGACGCAAAATGTAAAAGTTGATATTTCAACAAACAAAAATATTTCAATTGAAAATTTAAAAAAAATTTAGATCGGCCAACCGAGCAGTATGAATTTTCAACCAAACATCTGAATTTTAAACCAAAAAATGGATTTTCTACCAAAAAAAGATTAATTTTATACTAAATACATAAATTTTGCACCAAATAGTTAAACTTTCTACCAAAGTCTTGAATTTTCGAGCCGAAAATAGAAGTTTTCGACAAAAAAGTTCACTTTTAACCCAAAAGGATTAGTTTTTATCATTCAATTTACCAAAAAAATTGCTTACTCGAGAAAAAAATCAGTCAAATTGTTAAATTTTCAAGTCAAAAAGAGGAATTTCCAAGAAAATAGTTGAATTTTCAACAAAAAAGTACGACTTGACAAAATTATAAAATTGTTAACAAATTAATTAAATTTTAAACCAAACAATAAGATTTTTTTAATTTTAACTAAAAAAGATGAATTCTTAATCGAGTCCGAGGCCTGTGATCATTCAATGAAAAAAATCATTAAAAAATCATTTATAATAATTAAATAAAGAATTATTCATAATTATTAATACGAACTGCAAGAAATTATTTACTTAAATTAAACCAAATTGCAAAATAAAAAATGAAGTGTTTACCTTCGAAACCTGTAAAACCGTGAAATTAAATTAAAAGCCTTTTTAAATATATGACATAAAATCATTATTCCTTTTTTTTGTAAAAGTTTATTTCATTGATAAGATGAACAATTTTTAATTTGAATAACATTTTATGTAGTGTCTTTTTATTCAAATTAATTTGATTTGACTCCTTCTTTTTGAATATTTAAATTAAAAAGTTGTCATATAGAATACAAAATTTTGTCCAATTTAAATCGTCAGTTTAGCGTTAAAAATATATTCTGAAATCTTTCAGAAAACGTATAATTTATATAGTGATGACCATGAAATTGTACAACGGAAAGAACCAGAGGCCCCTGTTTACAGTATTCTAATTGTGCTCTGGTGTATTTCGGGCAGCATCCACCGTAAAAGAAGGAAAAGGACTTTAGAAAAAAAAACATTATGCTAAATGCAAATTATAAAAAAATATATTTATTATTATATATGTATATTTAATTTTTTTATGAAAAACAGTAGAGTTATGAGAATGTCTACCATTTTTGATCCAACAAATTTCCGGTTCACCAAAACTAAGAAATATTTACATGTCTATTTTTTTTTAATTCGCGAAAAGAAATTTTCAACATATGATTTTGATTTAATAGCCGGAAATCATCGACGAGGCTGTTAAAAAAATATCACTAATCTAAATTTCCTGAATTGGAAAATAGTTTATTTTCGAAAATCATTATTTTAACAACATTAAAAACTATGAAATGCTTCAAACTAAAAAGGTCTTGCAAAATCAAGTAGAATTTTATTATAATTATTATTAATTGTTATTTAAAATGTTATAATTTCCGAATAATTTCTTTTTATCACATTTACTTACATTTTAAACAGTCAACATTCGAATTTGTCATGTTTTTTTCCAGTTTTTCGGTTTGTATAGACCCTGGATAAGAATGATTAAACCTCCAGCCGTTTGAAATGACAAATTATTGTTCTTTTTTTAATTAAGTATTTTTTTAATTTTCACAGTCACATAATTCCCTGATGTTTACGTTTTTAATTAAATTTCCAATAATTTTTTCAAATAAAAAAATTTTCAGGATATCCTTAGGAAACGTACAGTAAATATTTGACAAATATTTAATCAAATAGTAGTCACTTCCACATGAATTGCTTCAATGAAACGTCAAATAACTTTTTTCATTACTTGAATAGAGCTGATATATTTGCATGAAAAGTGTCTTGATTTTTCTAATCTCCTGCTCATTGGGCGGTCGGATTAAGTTTGCCCTTTCCGACAATTTTCATCTTTACTCTCTTCTGTGCTGAGGAATTTGCATGATAAAAAATCACTTCCGCCCCTCTCGCAATCAGAGTCCTGGCCTAAGGGGTTGTTCTACGAAAGGCTCTCGTAAGGCAATATAACGACGGCCGTGAATTGGCACGAAAGAAGGAAGACGACGCCGACGATGCCGCGCCGACGACGCGACGTCAATGATGATGATGATACGCGCGCATTCACTCTGATTGCCAAAAGAGGGTAAGAGACTGAATTCCTACAGCCCAGAATGTGGCATTTACGTTTCAAAGTCGTCACGTTTCTTCCATTTTCAGAAGATAGTTGAAACTTTTTTTTCTCTCTGCATAATACAATCTTAAGCTCACTTTATACTCTTGAAAATGAAACATATGGGTCTTTTTTACGTTCTTATTCTAATGAGAAGGTTTATGCAAAATTTGAATTTGTCGGTTTACATCAAATCTCCACGTTTTGAGACCTCCTGAGTCAGAAAAAAGGATTTTTACGAAGGAGTGAATGGTTCGATATTATGCAAGGCGTGAAACAAGGGTGCGTTATGTCCTCGTGGCTATTTATCATATTCATGGATAAGTGTCTCAGAACTGCCCTCTTCGACGAAAAAGGTGTAGATCTCGAAACCGTCAAGGTACGTGGGTTGGCTTTCGCAGATGACAAGATTGTTATGGCAGAATCAGTCGAAGACTTGCAAAGAATGTTGAATAAACTTAATACAAGGATGAAGAACATGGACCTCAAAATTAACGTGAATAAAATGAAAGTCATGGTGTTTGAGGGAAAAAGTGAGAAAACAATAAGCAAAATAGTCCTAAATGATGAGAAATTAGAACAAGTTGACAAGTACGTAGTACGTAGCGAGACATGGACCTGTCAAGAAAAGGACAGGAGTAAAATCAACGCGATCGGCATGAAACCTCTGCGCATAATATGCGGGAAAACACTGATGGACAAAGTACGAAACGAGACAATCCTCAAAGAATGTGGTACAGGGGAGACACTAGTTGACATATGGAAAAGAAATCAGCTAAGGTGGTTCGGACATCTTCAAAGAATGAAAGATGAACGACTGACCAAGCAAGTGTATAAAGGTAAAGTAAATGGCAGAATGCCCAGAGGTAGACCGCCGAAAGAATGGTTAGAATCTGTGAATGAGACACTAATACGAAGAGACATAAGAAGCCATAGAAATACAAGAGCCTGCATGAAAAAATGCATGGACGTGAATGAAGCTAGAGTAGTATGCCAGGACATAAATATGTAGCGACAAATAGTTTATAAACAGAGTGACAATAGAGTGAGTGATGCCTGAAACAAAGACCTTGGATACTAATGAGCCCAAGTGCGGAACTATACATAACAATTTTGTGAGGCTCCTCACTTGTGGTGATCGCTAGAGAGATTGATCAGCAACCTGGGTCGGAGCAGTGTTGCGGAGTGAACGTGTCATTTATATAAATAAGACGAGAACTCCAGATCAATCTAAAACATCTATACATAACAGCTACATACCCATCCACCCTATACCCATATACCGATCAACCTCATATCTATATACCTATTTCACTACTTTCCAACCGAGCAAGTCACGCCTACCCCGGAAGGGAAAAGGCTTAATGGAATAATAATAATAATGTCTGTCTGTTTGTATGTCTGCCTGTCTATCTTTCTGTCTGTCTGTAGTCTGTAGTATCGTGTAGGCACGGTAACTTTCAAAAGATTGATCGGATTGGATTGTGCTTTAGCACACTTTTTTAAGGCCTACAAAGAAAGAACTAGTTCGTTAACCAGCTATTTTGGATACAAATTCAAAAAGTGAGCACATTTTGAAAATTTTTGAAACCACTTATTTTAAGATTTGAAAATTCTATGTAAGATTGTTAGTAGTACTCAAAAAGACGAACAAAATATCCTATGACTTTTTTTGATGAAAAAAAATTACCGGAGTTGCAGCATTTTTAAAATTTCAAAAAACAAACGAAAATGAATATTTCAAGCCAAAAAAATGCACGATATGAAAATAAGTCAAGAGGAGAAAAACGTTGCTTTTTGAAAACCCTACAATATTTTCATAGCAACTTTTTGAATTTAAAAAAAATCAAAAATTCAAATTTTAAGCGCACAAAAAGAAAAGAAAAATCAAAAATTCCATTTTGCTGTCAAACTATGCAAGATACGACAAAAGATGAATTGAACAAAAATAGTGCATCCTACGAAAAAAATATCCGTAATAAAAGCTTTTTATTTTCCAGAGTGAGAAGCGACTTAAAAAAATTTACTCCGCCTCATCCCCTCAGGAGGCAGGAGGGGGGGGGGGGTAGTTTTTTTTTATCGCGGATCGAAAAAAAAGTTTCGAATAAAACTTACGTATTTCATAAAAGAGAATTTGAATCTGTGATAGAAAATTAGGTTTCCCATTTGAAATTACAAAGCTACCCCCACTCCTGCCTCCTGGGGGTAGGGTGGGGTACATTTTTTCAAAGTCGCTTTTCCCCTCGAAAATAAAAAGTTTTTATTATAATGACTCTTTTAAGAAGATTTAAATCTGAAAAATTAAAATTCTTTAATTTTAACAGACTTTAGGCTCTTTCCCATATTCCCCTATTTCCACTTTTTTTATATGATTCCTCTTTTTCCCCTCTTTTCAAGAAACTTCCCCCTTTTTCCACTTTTCTCGTGTTTTTGCTTAAATGGGAATAAGACAATCCAACTATTTTTGGTTGAAAGTTCATTCTTTTTGTTTGAAAAGTCTACTATTATATTTTTGGTTCACTATTCATCTCGTTTAATTAAAAAATCAATATTTAGTTGATAATTTAATTCATTTAATAAAAATTCAACTATTTTTTGAAAACTCAAAAAAATTCCAATAGTTATTAGATAATTGAATTATTTTTCGAAAATCCAACAGTTTTCTTGAAAATTCGCTGGGTTGAAAATTCAATTATTTTGCTAAAACTTTCATCTCTTTTGGCTAAAAATGAAAACGCTTAGTGCAAAATAATCTGTTATGGTTAAAAATTCATTTAATGGTTGAAGACTCATCATTTTAGTTCAAAATTCAATTATTTAGTATATAATTAACATTTTAATTGTGAATTCATATTTTAGACTTTAAATTTTAACTGTTTTGTAACAAATTCGTTTTTCTCACTTGAAAATATAATAATTCAGTAGAAAATTAAACTATTTGGTTAAAAATGAACTTTTTTGTTGGAAGTTTCTATTTTCAGGTTGAAAATTATGTTGTTTTGTAGAAAATTTGTTGTTTTTTTTATTTGGAAATTCATTTCTTTTAGTAGGAATTTTACTTTGTTTATGTAAAAAATGCAACTGTTTCGTTAAAAAAACATAATTGTTTTTGTCGAAATTTCGTCCTTTTTTTGGTATAAAGTTAATCCTCTCGCTTGAAAGTTTATATTTTTCATTAAAATTACAACTATTTCCGTGGAATATTCAATTATTCCCTGGTTGAAAATTGAAGTATTTGTTTGAAAATTCAACTATTTGGTATAAAATTACCCTTTTTGTTGGAAATTCAATTGTTTCATAAAAAAATGATCTTTTTAGTTTTAAAATAAAAAAATGTAATTCAAAATTCATCTCTTTTGGCAGTGGATTAATCTTCTTTGTTAAACATTCATTTTTTGTGTGTGAAAATTTCAACTATTTTGGTAGAAAATCCAACTATTTGGTTGAAAATTTAAGTATTAAGATGAAAATTTTACTACTTGACGAAAAATTAAATTTTTGTTGAAAATTCAATAGTTTTGTAAAAAATTCATCTTTTTGACTTGAAAACTGAAGCATTTTGTTCAAAATTCGTCTCTTTTGATTGAAAATTAATCTTCTTTGTTAAAAATATTTATCTTTTTGGTTGAGGATTTAACTATTTTGTTAACTTTTTTTTTAGTTAAAAATTCGTTTTTTTCATTTAAATATTTGACTTAAAGTCCAACTATTTTGATGAAAGTTCAATTATTTTCTTGAAAATTAGAATTTTTCATTAATTCATTGATACTTTTTGGATAGAAAATTGATTTTTTGTGGTAGAAAAAAATCATACTTTTTTGTTCAAAATGAACTTTTTGTAGCAAATAAAAATATTCGGGTTTAAAATTAAACTATCTTCTAAAAATTTTGATTTGCTGGATTGAAAATTCAACTATTTAGTTGAAAATTCGAACATCTGGTTGAAAATCCATCTTTGTTGGTTGGAAAGTTAACTATTTGGTTTGAAATGCAACGACTTTCTTGAAATTTCAACTGTTTTTTGAAATCCTTCTTTTTTAGTCTAAAATTTAATTGTTTTGTTGAAAAATCGTCCTTTTAAATTGAAACTTCAGCTTTTATGATAGGAAAGTATTCTTGTTTGTGCTAAAATTTATCTTTCTGTTTCGGAAATGAACTTTATTGTAAAAATTGTCAACTCCTTGTTTAAAAAAATCGTCATATTTTGGCTTGAAAATTCAACTACTCGGTTAAAATTTCAACTATAGTGTTGAAAATTCATCTCTTATGGTTAAAAGTTCCACTATTTGGTTTTAAATGCAACTGTTCAGTTGAGAATTAATTTTTTGTTATTAAATTTGTATTTATTTCATAATCAAATAACAGGAAAAATAAACATTTGTAGAACTAGTACAATATTTTTCGATTTGGACAAATTATATTTGAAATTATTTATGCTTGTAAAAAGTCTATAATGACCATCGAATTGCTAAACAAAATTGAATATTTAGTATACTTCATTCATGAGAAATTATGATTTCTGAATAACACTGAATTTCATCAAACAGTGGACTTAGTTAAGTGGACTTAGGAGCATTATTTACAATGTTTCAGGGAGGTGAAAACATTTGGTTCTTATAATTTTGATTGTTAATTAAAAATTCAATTTTTCGAGTTGAAGGAGAAATTATTTCAACATGCTCCTAATATGTATCGACTCTCACACAGCGCCCAGTTTTCGGTTCCAAGGTCCTCACTAAGCGCCCGCCAAGTTAAGCCACGCCCCTAAGGCTTGGCGGGAAATGCCTATGAGACGCATTGGCGGATTATTTGGATATCGTCTCTCGCATGCGCATCGAATCAACGCTTACCGAATTTAGAGGTAATGGAAGGGAGGGGTACTTGTCGAGATAAGGCACTTTGTGAGAAAAGGCGCTTTATGAGAAAAGGCGCTTTGTGAGAGTCTACTGTATTACTTGTTCCATAGAGTCCGCGTATATAGAGTTTCGCTGGCACTGTGTTTAATTAGAGACACTTATCAGTGACAAGCCAGAGATTCCTCTCTCTAATTAATGTTTGATAGTTGAAGCATATATTTGATATTAATCTGAAACTGGGATGCTAGAGAGAATGTATAACAGACGAGTAATTCGTATCTGTAGCGCGCTCGGTTTATGCAGCGTGCGCTCGGTTTAAGCAACGTTAAGGCGACATTACAATGCACCAACATGTTCGAGGAATCGCTCAATTTCATGGATAATATCACACCGTTATTAACCCAAGAAGCATGCACGCGCAAGCGGTATGACATCAAATATATTATGAGAAACGGCCCAGCAGGAAGTAGTTGATAATGATAAAGGTGCAAAATAGTATGGTATAGTATAGCGAGTATACTAACAAGATAAAAAAGGAGGAAAGGCTGCATGATACGTAAAGTGGGACACGTTAACTTTACTATGCACACAATGCATAATAAAGTTATGCAAACGAAAAAAGCAGGAGGTCTTACATATATACGCATACTAATTGTGATAGATGCAGACCTTGCAGCTCAAAATGCTCACAAAACAGGAGATACAGGGTGATTTTTCAGGAAAATATGGGAATGATAGGGGAATAAATTGTTGTCAATAAAATTAATATAGATTCCATGTTGAATTTTCAACCCAAAGACGAATTTATATCAAAAGAGTTGAGTTTTTATCTCAAAAAGATAAATGATTTAAAAAACAGTCGATTTTCAAATTTTAGAAGATACATTTTCAACAAAAAAGATCATTTTCAACCAAGAAAGATGAATTTTCAATTAAACAGTTAAATTAAAAAAAAATTAACCACACAGTTGCACTTGCAATCAAATAGTTCAACTTTCAGTCAATAGAGATGAATTTTTAACAAAGTAGTTGAATTTTCAAGTCCAAAATACGTATTTTTAAAAGACGATTGAATTAAAAAAAAAATGAATTCTCAACCAAAAGAGATAAATGTTCAACCCAAAGACTAAGTTTGGACTGAAGAGTTGAATTTTCAAGTTCAAAAGACGAATAATTTATAAAAAATTGACATTTGAACCCGAAAAGATTAATTTTAAACAACAACAAAATAACTTTAAGCTAAAGAAGATGAATTTTCAATTAAATGGTTGTATTCAAACAAAGAATAATAATTTTCATCAGTTGCACTTTCAAGTAAGAAATTTAATTTTCAACCAAGAAAAATGAATTTTCCACTCAAAAAGATGACGTTTTGACAACAAAAGATGAATTTTCAATCCAAAATGATCAAATTTCTATCCGAATAGACGAATTTTCGAACAAAAAAGATTAATTTTTACCGAAATAATGGAATTTTGAAACAAACAGTTAAATTTTCAACCTACAAAGATGAATATTCAATCAATTGGTAAAATAAAAAAAAATTAACTTAAATCAAAACAATTGCATTTTCAACGAAATATTTGCATAATATGAACATATTTTTTTCATTGATTTCAACTAAGAAAGATACATTTTTAATCAAAGACTCAAATCTTTGAAGCAAAAGGGCGAATTTTTTGAAAAGCAGAAAAATATTAATTGAAAAATTGAATTTTCAACCAAAAGGGATGAAAGCTTTAAAACATTGTTAAATTTTTAATAAAATACTTGAATTTACAACCAAAACTTTCAATCAAAATTGAAGACATTTTAACAAAATAGTAGAATTTTTGATCAAATATTAGAATTTTCAAGTCAAAAATATTAATTTTTTAGAAACTGTTGAATTTTCCAACAAAAAAGTAACTTAAGAAAAAGTAATGACATTTTGAAGCAAACAGTTGAATTTTCATTTCACGAATATAAATTATAAACCTAATGGTCGAATTTTCAAATAAAAAAGATTGATTTTTAGCCCTGAACAGTTGCATTTTCAACGAAATATTTGCATTTTCAAGCCACTTAGACTAATTTTTAAGAAGAAAATTATATCAATAACCTGAAAACTTAAATTTTTAGCAAAAAATATAATTTTCAACAAAGAAGGATGAATTTCCAACCAAATAGTTTCATTTTTAAAAGAAAAAACAAATTCAACCAAACAGTTGCATTTACAACAAAGTAATTAACTTTAAATCAAAAGAGATGAGTTTTCAACTAAATAATGGAATTTTTAACCGAATAGTTGGATTTTTAGGTCCAAAAGACAATACTTTTACACTCAGATAACAATTTGGATGAATCAACGAAATTTTTGTTAGTTCAACCATAGAATATGGTGATTACATGGTCAACAAAATAGCTGGTTAACCAAATTGAATTTTTTGGTCGTTTTGTTTGAATATTTTTTTAAATCAACCAAAATTTGTTAGTTTATATCAAATTTTCACGTATATCCAAGAAAGCAGTTCTTTTGGTTAAAGAAAAATTTTTTTTCTGAGTGTAGACGACAGTGTAATTTTCAACCAAGAAAGATGAATTTCTAACCAAAAAACATTACTTTTCTAACATGAAAGATTAATTTTCTATCCAAAAAGACCCATTTCCAACAAAACGGTTCAATTTTTGGACCAAAAACATGAGATTTCTACCATGAAAGATGAACTTGCAACAAAACAATTAAATTTTCAATAAAAAAGTAAAATTTTTAATAAAAAAATTTAGTGTAAATTACAAAAAATTATTACTATCCTGTGACCAAAATATTAATAATCATCATTTTTCCACAAGTTTACATACGACACGAAACATTGACTATAAGCTTCATCAAGTGAACAACAGAGGTCGACAACATTTTGCTCGAAATTGACTATAAGCCTCATCAAGTGGCCAATAGAGGTCTGTCGTTTTCTTTCACTCGGACAACGACCTCATCACCTTAAAATCTTGAATGATCCAGTCTAATATCTCGGAAATTTCATTTTATCATAAAAATTTGTTTATGCCTAATATCTCAAAAAGTTAGAAGATGTTTGATCATCCACTGTTCTCCATGAAGTGTCTAAATTTGGTTTTGTTGGAGATCAATTCTGGCGACCAACTCGAAACTTTGCTCTATCGATTAGCCCCCTTGAGATCCAGGCCCTCTGGCTATGCGATTCCCCATCAATCACAACTGAGAGCGCACTTCTCTGATACGAGTTGCACTATAACAGTATAACCATGTCGGTTGAGCTGCTTCACTCATCAAAGTTAAGACCTCGCTTGAGATGAGACAGAAATACGGCTTGATGGCACGCCACAATCCAGCTCTACGTCCATTCTACGAAGCGATGCGATGCATAAGACTTTATTTCAGGAAGCTTTCTAAATTCTATCACGTGATCAGTCTACTCAAATTCTCAAGCTCAATTCAGAGTCTCGACAAAAAGTCGACTTCAATCCAACTATAATCGAATTTTTACAATTGAAATTATATCGTAGCAATTCAAAATTTAGAGCTACCATTTGCAATTTAATTCTAGTCAAAAAATAGACTTCATTTCATATACAGAACAACTTAAACCTGATTCTCTGTGCAGGCTCATCGGAACTTTGATTCCATATTGTATGGAGCAGTCGATACGGTAGCCTCTCACATAGCGCCCGGGGCTCAGGGCCGAGGTCCTCACCAAGCGCCCGCATGGTTAAGCCACGCCCCTACGGCATTGGCGGGAAATATCTCTCAGACACACTGGTGGATTATTCGAATATAGTCTCACGCACGCGCATCTAATGCCACGTTCCAGGCGCTTACCGAATTTGGAGGTAATGGAAGGGAAAGATACTTGGCGAAAAAGGCGCTTTGTGAGATCCTACTTTATATGTATCTGAAAATGTTAAATGAAACTGAAGATCTAGTACGAACTATAAAACGGCTGTAATTCTTGTTTGCCCATTAAAAAGTGGTATCTGATATTTCTTGAAATAGGTTTTTTCTGTTTCTTTTTAATTTATTTTCTATAAGGTTCGTGCATGTGGCTATAACAAGAGTTATCGTAGGAGAAGGTTCACGTGACCACAGAAAACCCTCGGAACCGAGCTTGAGTTTGTAATCCCGGCTCACTCGGGCTACGCTCTCTCTCTCTCTCACTCGCTCTCTCTTTTTCTCTGATTCTCTTTCTCTCTCTCATTCTCTCCTCGAGCAAACCACATCCGCCGTATCGATTAAACATGCACCGAGTGCAACTCCGTGCTCGAGCATGCAGCTACGAGCTTGCGAGCTTGCGAGAACACAAGTTCGTCTTCACTCCCCTCAAAGAATGTCGTCTAAGTGCAAAGGATTGCACCCCTCTTAACATTCCGGAAGCAAGAACCGCGTACATGAAAGTCATGCTCTAGAAATTTTATATTCCACTTACGAGGCAATTCAAAGCTACCCAGTACCCACCATAGTTTTTGTTGAGCGTTTCTGTCTTCGCAAGTCATTTCGATTGTTATTCAAAATGTTTGGTAATCTATAATCGGGGACTATTTTCGAAATCGAGAACAAAATAATCTTAAAACAGGGAAATAGGGTGACTTCACGAAAATAGGGGAATAGTAGGGGAATAAATTCTTTGAAATGAAATAATCGGTTCTCAAGGAAAGAGTTGAATTATGATGGTACAAAATCGAATGTTTTATAAAACAAGTTTTTTTAAACCCTAAAAGATTGTTTTCAACGAAAAAGTTAATTATCAACCAATAAAGATGATTTTCCAACCAAATAGTTGAATTATCAACAACAAAAATTAATTTTAGACCAAACGGTTTCATTGTGAATCAAATAGTTGAACTTTAAAGCAAAAGAGACAAATTTGGAACAAAATAGTTAAAGTTGTAACTAAATAGTTGAATTTTGAAGTCCAAAAGACGAATTCTTTTAGAAGACAATTAAATTTTCAACCAAGAAAGTTGGATTTTCTACGAAAATAGATCAATTTTCAGTGCAAAAGGACGAATTTTCAATCCAAAAAGATAAGTTTTCAATAAAACATTCGAATTTCCGACCAAAAAATGTAATTTTTAACGAAATATTTAACTTTCAACCAGAAATTAAATTTTCTACAAATTAGTAGATTTTTGAACCAGATAGTTGAATTTTCAACCAAATCGTTGAATTAAAAAAAAATTAATAAACAGCTAAATAGTTGAATGTACAACCAAATAGTTGAATTTTTAAGCTAGAGGCAGGAATTTTTAACAAAATATTTGAATTTTCAATAAAATAGTTATTGTTTCATCTAAAAACAAAAGTAAATTTCAACTAATTAGTTGAATTCATAAACAAAAAGAAAAAGAAATTTCCATAATAATCTAAATAGATTGGTATCAGAATCGCCCACAAAAATAAAGTAGTTATGATACTTCAACTAAAACAGATTTTAATTTTAAACAAAAAACAGTTGAATTTAACACGGAAAAATTGCAACACAATAGTTGAATCATTAACCAAATGAAAAAAATTTTCAACAAACAGTTGTATTTTTAACTAAAAAAGATAAAAAAGAGATTTATTTTTAACAAAAGAGTTGAATTTTAAACTAAAAAAAAATGTTCAGTACCCAACAAAAAACCTTTCAACCAAATTGTTGAATTTTCAAGCAAAAAATACGAATTCTCTACGAAACAGTTCAATTTTTAATCGGAAAATATGAATTTTTAACCAAATATTTGAATTTTTTACCAAAGTAATGAAATTTTCAACACAAAAAAAACGAATTTTTAACAACACAGTTAAATTATCAAGCCAAAAATATCATTTTTCTACAGAACAGTTAAATTTGCAAACCGAAAATATGAATTTTCAACAAAAAATTTAATTTACAGCCAAATAGTTGAATTTTTACCCAAAATGATGAACATTTAATTTAAAAAAAAATGAATGTTCTACAAAGTGGTTCAACATTCAATGAAAACGTTATAGTTGTTATTTTAACCAAGAAAGAATTCTAAACTAAAAATATAGTAGACTTCTCAATGAAAAAGGATAATCTTTTAACCAAAATAGTTGATCTTCTTATTGAATTCTATTAATTCAGTTCAGCTTTACGTGGCAAAACGAAAAAAAGTTCAAGTTTCTTAAAATCAAGAAAAAATTAGGAACTCATTAAAAAAAGGGGAAAGACCCGAATACAGGAAAGAATATGAAGTCTGGGAATTTGACTGAATCAAGAACAATTTCATGCAAACTCAAATAAATTATAAAAAGAGTAATTGCCAGGATATTTATTTGCCTATTTCACATTTATGAGTTCGATCACAGAATTCAAGTTTGTCTCCCTTCTTGTTCCCTTAGCTCATATTTTCCGTACTTTACTTATCACGAGGACCCGATTCTGCCCGAAGCGTCGGATCCCCCAAAAGATCAGTGGATAACTGGGAAATTCAGAACCTACGTTGCAAGGACCAACCACTCGAAACTGACTTAGAGAGGGTCTTTTCCTGAAGATTAGCTCGTAAAGCCTAAAGGACCTAATTTTGGAGATATCTATTGGGGAAAAAAGCGAAATCCCACTATATACAGTACACATATATACGTATTAAAGTCCAGCGTTTGGCTGGGAAATGTGAAAAAAACTCGGTAACGATTCCACTGCTGAGTAGATTCGCAAAAGGGTCCAAAATTACTTCTGGTTGTTTGCCGGCGCGATATGCTCTTTCGAACTTCCCGCCGTATCTTTGACACCACCCTCCGCAGTGCAACCACTACACGGGGCTTTCCCTCTTTCGAGGCTCCTCAGACGGAAAAACGACGCGCTTCCCCTTCGCTTTTCATCCAGCAGACTGACTCGACGAGGTTAGGGCGTGCGGTTTATTACAAGCGCGAAATTCGACGTAAAGTCACGCTTCAGAAATAATATCACCCTGTCTAACTTTCATATGAGAGCATATTAACTTCAGGAGAAAATTATTCTTAATATTCGTTTATTTAATGCATTTTCTGCCTATGATAAAAAAGTCCATTATGCACCAAGGGGGAGGAGGTGGACTTGTTCGAGTGTAATTTTTTCAGTACGAGTCGTAGGCGAGCGAGTACGAGCCGGAGACGAGTACTGAAAAAATTCACTCACAAAAAGTCCCCTTTCCTTTGGTGCATATGATTTTTCATGGAGAAAACATACGCATGGTTTCAGACAAGATTGGCATGTTTTTTGGTAGATTACAAAATTACAAAAATTTTGAAAATTTTTAGAAGCGAGAATCGAACACGCAACCTTTCGGCTATGAAGGAGAAGCGCTACTGCCTGAGCTACTAACCTTGCGGAACTGTTTTCCGACAGACTCTACTATATAATCTGTGAATATTTTAAAGCCAAATATATAGAAAAAGGCGAAAAAACGCATATTACTTCTTCGGTAACATGTTTAGTACGTTTTCTGATGATAATTTGAACAAAATTTGCGAATTTTGCAAAAGATGATTTGCCCTTCAGCGGTGCAGTTTCATAATAATTTATCAAGTTTATAAATAACTTTCATATTTCAGAGTTTAAACCCTTTCCCATAATTCCCCTTTTTTGAAAAATTATTCTCTTTTTCCCTGTTTTCAAGAATCAGTTTTTTTCCCCTTTGTCTCGTTTTTGTTTGATTGGATTAAAACTGAATTAGTAGAACCCAATAAGACATTTTTTTCTAATTTTTGGTCGAAAAGTTAACTATTACATATATTTTTGGCTCGGAATTCATATCGTTTAGTTGAAAATTTTACTCTTTGGTTGGAAATGAAACTATTTTATTGAAAATGTAACTATTTTGATACGAATACATATTTTTTATCAAAAATTCAACACCATGGTTGAAAGTTGAACTACTTTCTTTAAATTTTATTTTTTGGTTGAAGATTCATCATTTTATTTGAAAATTCAACTATTTAATTAAAAATTTACCTTTTTGTTGAAAATTAGTTCTTTTTTTTGCGAATTAATTTTTTAACTATCTTACTTTCGGTTAAAAATTGACCGGTTCAATTGGAAATTGATCCTTTTTAGTTGAAAATGCAACTATTTGGCTGAAAATTCATTCTTTTTTATTAAAAATGTATTTTTTGTTTTGAAAATTATTCTTTTTTGTTTAGGATTCAACTATTTTGTTGAAGATTTGTCTGTTTTGTCAAAAAACTTACCTACTTTGTTTAAGCTTATGCTACTTTTTAAAAAATTATTTTATTTTTGGTTCAAGGTTCGTCATTTGAATTAAAAAGTCAGATTTTCGGGTTGAAAACTGGTCTTTTTGAATTGAAAATTCAACGATTTGATATAAAATTGAACTCGTGTGTAAAGAATGAACTTTTGGCTTGAAAATTCATACTTTTCGTTAAAAACTGGTTGAAATAAATGTTATTGAAAAATTAAACTATTTTTATGAAAACGAGTATTTGGTAGAAAATTAACTTCTTTTGTTCAAAATTCATATTTTCGTGTTGAAAATCCAACTATTTTGTAAATAAACCGTCTTTTTGGATTAAAAAATCAACAATTCTGTTGAAAATTTTGTTGAAAATGCGTGTTTTTTGGTAGAACATCAATATTCTTGGTGGAAAATTCATCTTTTTAGCTAAAAATTAAACTATTTTTTTTCTTCAAAATTTGTTTTTTTTTTTTAAATCTGAAAATGTAGCTTTCAATTTTTGGTTGGAAATTTATCCTTTATACCTTGCAAAACTGACATTTGGGTAGAAAATGCATGTATTTTTTTGAAAATTTGTATTTTTGGTTAGAAAATTAAGCCGGAGATTTACATTAAGCCGGTTTGTTCAAAATCCATATTTGTGGTTGAGGATTCAACTATTTCGTTGAAAATTCGTTTTCTTTGTTTTAACTCGACTAGTTAAAAATTCAATTTTTGTTATTGAAAATTAATGTTTAAACAGAAAATTTAAAGATTCCATTTTTGGTTGAAAAAATAAATAAATTTTAAGTTAAAATTCCAATATTTTGTTTAAAATTTATCTTTGTTGATTGAAAATTATAAATTTTGGTTGAGAATTCCACTATTTTGTCAAAAATTAGTTTTTTTCCGTTTAAATCAACTGGTTGAAAATTCGTCTTTTGGAAGAAAATTCATCTTTTATGGTAGAAAAGCCATCTTTCTTCGCTGGAAATCAAATTTTTTGGTTTAAAATTCAAGTTTTACTGTTAAAAATTCAACTGTTTAAAAAAAATCGTATTTTTGGCTTCAAAATTCAACGAGTTGGTTAAAAGTTCAATTCTTTTGTTTTTGCTTGAAAGTTCAAATATTTGGCTGTGAATGCAACTGTTTGGTTAAAGATTAATTTTGCTGTAGTTAAAAATTCGTTGTTTTGGGTTAAAAATTCATCACTTTTGGTAGAAAATCTTTTTTTGTTGCAAATGCCGACAACCACATCCTTTGTTCGCTGCGAACGCGATCGAGAAGCGAGGAGTGCGCAGTTGCTAACTTCGCACTTCTTCCGGTCACGATAACTTATATTTCTGTTACCATTTAGAAATTTTAGGAAAAGTTACTGAATGTCATTTTTAGCAACCTAATTTCGTAAATTTCAGTTACTTCAGTATTCTAAATGTACCAGAATTTTCCGAACATTTCTAACAGTGTATTTCCAAAACGAAAAGGAAAACTTTGCTTGAGTTTCATGAGCGACCATATCATCATATATCCTAGTTCTCAAGGGGGTTCAAAACTAAAAAAATAAAGCTGCAATCTTCCCCCTTTTCCATGGGGTTGACGAGATGAGATAGGGGTGGATCCTAGGAGATAGAACTTACATTAGTATAGTAGGGTATAGGTGTCGGCTTAACAGAATTTCCCAGGCGCGACGATGGAATGGCTCCCGTCCAGAACGACGAGAGGGAGGCTGAGGATTGGGGGATGAAAAAGTTGGTCCTTCATGGATAGCCTGATTAATTATTACCTCAGTAATTTTGCACGCAGCGCAAGTTCTCCTGCGTCGAGGGTCGAGCCAGGAAAGTTTTCAGAGTCATGAGAGAGGTGGAAAGACAATAAAACGATAAAGAAATGATAAGGGACAAAACAAGGTGCAAAAACATTCGCTTGGGCGAAAGCGTCGAGAGAACGGATGTAAAAAAGAATGAAGCTTTACATACAGCTTATAGAAATTTGCATATTAGAAATGGAAATGCTCTTTAGATTAAAAAATTCATTTCGTGGGAGAAATTTTTGCATCAGCGGATTGAAAGTGATATTTTTAATTACCAGTATTTTTCAGAAATAATGTAATTCAGGTCCCTGAATTCAGTAAATCCCAAAAAATGTATTTGAGACGATTTTTAAAAATATTTTCGAGTAGTTTTCATAATTTTCGTTTTGCCTCATTTTTCTCTGATCAGTCATTTGTGACATTTTTAGAACAGAATGTTCTATGAAAGGAATAGGATAACTTCAAATTAAAATTAAGAATGTCAAATTTAATTATTTTTTCAACCAAATAAGATGAGTTTTCTACCATGAAAGGATAGATTTGTAACTAAACAGTTAAATTTTCAACCAAATTGTTGAATTTTTAACCTAGAAAGATAAATTTTCAACTCAATGGTCGAATTTTTAAACAAAGGAGATTAAGCTTTAATCAAAAACAGTTGAACTTTCCAGCCGAAAAGATGAATTTAAAAAAAAAAGATGAATTCTCAATGAAAAATATAACAGTTCATATTTTAACAAAAAAACAACGAATTTTTAACAAATTAGCTTAATTTTTTAACAAAGATTTGAATTTTTTACAAAACAATTACATTTTTGATAAAATAGTTGAATTTTCAACGTAAAAAGATGAATTCTAGACCAAAAAGAAGAAATTTTAACTCAAAAGATTAATTTTTTACTAAAAAACATGGCTTTTCAATATAATACATAAATTTTCGAACAAACAGTGGAATTTTGAACTAAAAAAGATAAATTTTCAAACAAAAATGTAAAAGTACATTTTAAGTAATAAAATGAATTTCCAACTAATAACAGAAGAATTTTTAATAAAATAGTCAAATTTTTAGCAATACATCTTAATGTTCAACCAAAAAGATGAATTTTCATCTAAAAGGATGAATCTGCAATGAAAAAATGAATTTTTAAGAAGGTAGTTGGAAAACACTGATGGACAAAGTCAGAAATGAGACAATCCTCAAAGAATGTGGTACACAAGAGACACTAGTTGACATATGGGAAAGAAATCAGCTAAGGTGGTTCGGACATCTTGAAAGAATGAAAGATGAACGACTGACGAAGCAAGTGTATAAAGGTAAAGTAAATGGTAGAATGCCCAGAGGTAGACCGCCGAAAGAATGGTCAGAATCTGTGAATGAGACATTAATCCGAAGAGACGTAAGAAGCCATAGGAACAGAAGAGCTTGCGTGAAGAAATGCATGGACGTGAAGGAAGCTAGAGTAGTATGCCAGGACAGAAATGTGTGGCGACAAATAGTTTGTAAACAGAGTGACAATAGTGTGAATGGCGCCTGAAACAGAGACTTTGGATACTAATGGGCCCAAGTGGGGAACCATACATAACAATTTTGTGAGGTTCTTCACTTGGGGTGATCGCTAGAGAGATTGATCAGCAACCTGGGTCGGAGCAGTGTTGCGGAATGAACGTGTCATCTAAATAAATGACACGAGAATTCCAGATCGATCTAAAACACCTATCCCTAACACCTATAAAACTCCTATATACCTTATGCCCATATACCAACCTACTCTATACCTATTCACCTGTTTACTATTCCCCAACCGAGCAAGTCACGCCTACCCCGAAAGGGAAATGGCTTAATGGTATAATAATAATAATAATAGTTCAACTTTCAGACCAAAAATTAAATTTTCCAACCAGAAAGACGAATTTTCAATAAATGAAGATCGATTGAAAACAAAAAATAGAAAAGTTACATTTTCAGTTTGAAAAATTAATTTTCAACAAAAAAAAAACGAATTATCAAGTAAAAACTTGAACCTCAAACAGAAAAAATAAATTTTCAACAAATTTGTTCAACTTTTACGTATGTACTTTAATTTTCTATTAGAAAAATAATTAATTTGTAACAAAAGATGGAATAGTTACCTTTTCAGTTAACAACGTTCATTTCAACCCGAGAAAAAAAGTTTTTAAGAAATTAGTTAAATTTTAAACCAACGAGATGAATTTCCAAAGAAAAAAGATTGTTCTTCAATCTGAATAAGATCAAATATTTTCTAAAAGAGATGAATTTTCTACAAAACAGTTGAATTTACAACCCGCAAATATTAATTTTTTACCAAAAAGACGAATTATCAACAAAATAGTATAATTTTCAACCAGATATGAACATTCAACTAAAATGATAAATTTTTAAGAAACGAAAAAAATGAATTTTTCAGTAAATAGTTAAATATCAAGTAAATAGTAAAATATAATGTTTAAAAAAAAAGTTAATTTTCAACCAGTTGCATTTTTAAAGAAAAAAAGATGAATTCTCAATAAATAATGTGAAACTAGATATTTCAAGCAAAAATGATTTTAATTTTGAATCAAAAACAGTTGAATTCAATCAAAAAATATGACTTTTTAACAAAATAGTTAACCCTTGGTTAAATACTATAGTTTTATAACGAGGTATACACACTGGGTTAGGTTCACCCGGCAAAATTTAACAGCTCATGTTCCTAATTGAACAATTTCGCCTCTTCTTTTTTTGTTTTCATAGAGAAAATCCTCAAGAATTGAACAGCATGGGTTTCAAAGGATTAAATATGAAAAAAAAAATTTTCAAATAAACAAAGACATCTTTAAAATTTTTGTAAAAAGATCAAGTTTCTTCTAAAAGGCTGTTACTTACATAAAAATGAAGATAAATAGGCTAAAATACTGATGAATTTACTTACAGTTAGATTTTTCTGGATTTTGTAACACCATATACACACTGGGTGAAAAATACCCGAAGAGAAAGTTTCGAAGTGCGACACTGAAGCTGGTAAGGCATCTCCTCGTAGTACAGGCCCATAATTTTTTCCCCCACCTGTGTATAGACCCACAATTCTTCTTGTTTCGAAATAACAGATCTTGTAAAATCGCGCCGTGTTAGCGTAACCCAGTGTGTATACCAAGGGTTAAATTTTCAACAAAATGATCGAATTTTCAAATAAAAAAAGATTCAAATTTAACGAAAAACAGTTGAATTTTCAACAAATAATGATGAATTTTCAATTCAGAGTGGCCAATTTTCTGCCGACATAGACGAATGTTCAACAAAGCAGTTGAATCCTCTACCAACAAAGGTGACATTTCTACAAAAAAAAAGATAAATTCTGAAACATATAAGATGATTCTGCAACAAAATAGTTTGATTTTCAACAAAAGAGGAGAATTTTGAAATAAAATGGAGAATTTTTAACAAATTAGGTCAACTTTCAACCCAGAAGTTGAAAGTACCAACCCAAAAGAAGAATTTTCTACAAAATAGTTTAATTGAAAACCAAAAAGATGGATTTTGATTTGGAATGGTGAATTTTCGAAAAAAAGAAATTTCACACATCACATTTTCTAATAAGATGAAAGATATTTAATTAATTCCTATCTAAGTCTACTAATTTCCGCCCACTTCATTATGAAAGCATATTTCTCACAGAAATGAGAGAACTAAATGGGTCAAAGGGAAGGAAAATTATAGAGAGTTTGGAATTTGGAACTAGGCAACCAGACAACGTGCGTAATCTACAAGGACTTTTGACAGTATTGCGAATAACTCGACACCTCATTAATTTAGAGCGAGCATATGCAGAGTCAAAACGACAAGGACGAGGACATGCGTAGGTTTACATTAATAATTTGCTTTAAGAGGGTCACCAGGGAAACTATGGATCGACCCCTCAACGATTTATGTCGAAAATATTTCCCGATTAAACACAAATTATAAAAAATAGTGTCGAAATAGTGTCATAAAATTTTTCAAGTCTTAAAAATGAACTTCAATGTTTATTTAAAATGTTATTATTTAGCTCATTGGCCTAAAGTAAAAGTCTAATATTAAATTTTTGGTTAAGAATTCTTCAATTTTATTTAAAAATTTTATTATGCGGTTCAAATTGAATTATTTTGATGAAAAGTCAGACTTTTTGGTTGAAAATTCGACTGTTTTATTACAAAATTCAACAATTTTTTTTTAATTGAAAATTCTAAATATTCATGTTTGAAAATTCATCTGTTTCTGTAGAGATATTTTCTGGATTGAAAATTTAACTATTTGGATAAAAATTAATCTGTCTCAGTTGGAAATATATTGTTAAAAATTCACATTTTCGGCTCGATAATACAATAATTGGGAAGAAAATTTAACTATTTCGTTGGAAATTGATGTATTCTGTTGAAAATTCGTCTATTTTCGCAGATAATCAATTTTTTGTTTGTCAAAACACCCTCGTTTAAGGTCGAATTCCTTTTTAAAAGTTAGTGTTTTTGTAGAACATTCATATTTTAGTTAAAAATTCGTTTTTTGTTAAATATTAATTTTTTTGATGAATATTTTACTATTTTGCTGAAAGTTCAATATTTTGAAAGAAAATTGGTATTTTTCAGTTTGGAAATTCAAGAATTTGGTAGAAAATAAAACTATTTAGTACCAAATTAAATTGTTTTGCGAAAAATTATTTGTATTGATAATTAATTCTCCTCAATAAAAATTTAAATGCTTCATTTTTGAAAAAAATATAAACTAAAAATTAATCAAATAAAATTTGGGCTAACATGATATCCATTGTTTAAACTATTTAGTCGAACATTTATGTAATTTGTTGAAAATTCGTCTTTTCTGGTAGAAAATCCCATTGTATTTATGTTAAAAATACAACTGTTTGATCGAAAATTTATCTTTTTAAGTTGAAAATTAAACACCTTCGTCTCGAGTTGAACCACTTTCTTGAAAGTTTTTTTTTTTGTAGAAGATTCATATTTTAGTTTGAAAATGTTTTTTTTGTTCAATATTAATTTTGTTATATGAAAATTTAACTATTTTGTTGAGAATTCAACTTTTTTAAAAATAGAAAATTGTATTTCTTGGCTTTAAAATTCAACAATTTGGTATCAAATAAAATTATTTAGTACAAAATTAAACTGTTTTGTACAACATTAGTTTTTTTTTGCTGAAAATTAATTCTCCTCAAGGAAAATTTAACTACGTCATTTTTGAAAAAATATAAACTAAACATAAATAAAATAAAATTTGGACTAACATCATATCCATTGTTCAAACTTTTTAGTAGAAATTTCTATTTAATTTGTTGAAAATTCAACTTTTTGGGTAGAAAATCCATTTTTTGTGTTAAAAATGCAACTGGTTGGTTGAGCGCTGCTCTTCTCTCTTAAGAGTTCATTTTTTTGTAGAAGATTCATATTTTAGTTGAAAATTCGTTTTTTGGTAGAAAATTAATCTTCTTGGTTGAAGATTCATCTTTTTGATTAAAAATTCAACTGTTTTGAGTTCCTCTTTTTGGCTTGAGAATTCAACATTTTTGATGAATTTTTTCTCCTTATTGACTGAAAAATCTCTCCTAGTTGAGAATTTGTCTTTTTCATTTGAAAATTGATCTCTTTTTGTAGTTCATCGCTTTTGATAAGGGTTTCGGTTGAGGATTCGACTATTTTGTTGGAAATTCGTCCTTTTAGGTTCAATTCAACTGTTTTTTATTTCTTTTAAATTTAACAATTATGAGAAAATAGTGGCATTAATGTCATTTTTTTCAAAATTGTGGTAAAATAGTGTCGCCGCACAAAAAAGTGACACATAGTGTCAATAGTGTGGTGAATCCGAAGCCTGCCAGCCAGTTTCATACATTCTGTGCCTCTTCAGGTTTCGGAACCCTTTCCTCGATTATTCCCATACCCACGATTGATTTTTCCTCAGTGGTATAATTTCGTGACGTAATCATGGGATTATCAGCAGCTACGAACTCCTGTCTAATTGTATGACCAGTTGTTCAGGGAATTTCCAGGGGGATGAAAATACCCCCTGGATTTCATGGGGTTCAATAAACCCATATCGACGTAAGGGGTCTCAGATGACGTAAGAACTAATCGAAATTTCAGTGGAAACTCAGAAGGGTGTACAGTGAAATAATTGAGGGAAAAACTTTCTGAATTGGAAGTGATTGGGACCTTCATATATATGTCTTTCAAATTTATGAGAGTTTAACGTTTCCCAAAACCGAGGGCAGGGTGGCCACAAAACTTCATTTTTGAAATTCAACCAAAAAAAGATTACTTTTCTACCATGAAGGATGAACTTCCATGCAAAGATGAATTTTCAACCATTTAATTTTAAATATTAAAAATTTGGAAGTTCTAACGCTTTTCAATTAAAGTGTTTCAGCTATGCCATAATTAGAAGTCTGATGAACAGTTTGAAAATTAAAAAAAAATATGTAATAATTTTACCCGATGATTAATTTATCTCTCGTTATTATATCCCATTTTATTCGGAATTATTTACAACCAGACGGCGTCCTGATTTTTTACTTTGAGCAAAAATGTAAGGTGCCTTTAATCTCGAATCTTTTCTTTTACCGCAGAGTCAAGTAATTGAATTAAGACGAACGACTAGCATTTATGATCCCCATTTTTCACTCAAACAGTAGCTCAGAGCGACTCAAGCGGTGAAGGTAAATTAAGACGCAATGATGTCAGTCAGAAAGAGAATGCATAATTATAAATGATTATGCAGGCTTCGCGTAACGGCCTCCTTCTTTTGGCTCCGTAAACGGTTTCTTTGTAATAAAATTAAAAATCCAAAGTCGGTAATTTAAGCCTTAAACCGTAATCACATTTAATAGATTGGAATTTTGCGGTGATCAATAAGTTAAGTCCACCGGAAAAGCTTCTAGGCTTTGAGACACTGATTGATTGATCAGGGTGCCATCGGTCAATGTTTTTATAATCATTTTCTTTTTGCAGTAACGTGATTGGCAGAACCATTATATTTTGAGAGAGAAAAGAGAAAATCGGCAATAGAAGACTTATGTAAGACTATCAGATTCAGAATTATGTATATGTTTAAAATTGAATTTTAAACCATCTTTTTGAGAAATGTACACTATGAGGTTTCCAAACATGTAATATTTTTGAAAATTAGAACAAAAATGGTCGAAAAGTAGATGCGAACAATAAAGCATGTGGAAAACATGATTATGATAAGAATGCTTTGGTCGTAAATTAAGCTAAAACTAATCAACTTCTTATATTGATATATAGGATCAAAAAAAAAATAGACCCCTAGTTACTTTTTATAAATTTTTCAAGAGAAAGCTGAGGGCAAATGAGAAAAAAAAGATGCTCTAAAATGTAAAAAAAATATGTAACAAAATAATGTAATCAATTGACAATTTTATCGATTTTATAAATCAAGTTAAAGATAGAGGAATTTTTAGCTTGGCAGATCATCCCTAAAAGTTACTTTACGGAAGAAAAATGATTACTAAAAAAATTAATTAAAAAACATTACAGCTTAGAGAAAATTTCACCAGAAACTCAATTTACTTGGAAGAAGAAGCCGAAAAAACATTTTTTCAACTCTATCGATAATAGGCTTCACAGACGAAAATGTTCTTATAACAGGGGAAATAAGGAGATTTTTCACGAAAATAGGAGAATAACTTCTTTTCATTAAAATTAAATTGGGTACTATATTATATTGCTTAAAACGTTTTAAATTTAACCAAAAAGAAGAATTTTCAATCAGGAAGATCGATTTTGCATAAAAAATGACGAATTCTCAACAAACTATATCAGTTTTCAACTGAACAAGATAAATTATCGAAGACAAGTGTAAAAGTTAAATTTTCAGTTAAAAAATTAATTTTCAACAAAATAGATAAATTTGTAACCAGAATTGAGTTTTCAACTAAAATGATTAATCTCTAACCAAAAAACTAAAATTGTACGTAAGTAGTTCAACCAAGTATTTGATTCTAAAACCAAAAAAATATTAATTCCGAACGGAAAATGTAATATTTTTTATTTTCAACTTCCCAATTTTGAATAAAAAAACAGTTGAATTCCACCAAAAAGACGAATTTTCAACAAAATAGTTGAATCCTCAGCCAAAAAAAATGCTTCAATCAATAACGGAAACAAATTTTTATGCAAATGTTGAGTTTTCAAGCCAAACAGATGAATTATTGACAAAAAAGTTCAATTTTCAACCGGAAAATATGAATTTTTCCATAAAAAGTTCATTTTCTACCAAGAGTTGAATTCTCTACCAAATGTGTTTAAATTTCTGTTGAAAAAGACGAACTTCAACCAAGAAGATTGATTTTGTACCAAAATTGTTCAAACATCATCAAAATGATTAGATTTTCAAACAAATAATAACAGTTTTAACCAAAAAGATGCATTCTTAACCAAAAATATAATAGTCGACTTTTCAACCAGAAGTAATTAACATTCAACAAAAAATCTTAAATTTCCTTATTTTATTGTATTAATTGAGTTCACATTCAAGTCAAAAATCAAGAAAAAAAGGAAAGAGGGCAATATGGAAGAGACGGAAGAAAAATTAATCTTTTTTAGTTGAAAATTCAACTTCTTGATTGAAAGTTGAACTACTTTATTAAAAATTCATTTTTTTTGTTTCAAGATTGATTATTTTAGTTGAAAATCCTTCTCTTTGGTTGGAAATTTAACTATTTTGTTAAAAATTCGTTTTTTTTGTGTAGAAAATTGATCTTATTGGTTAATAAATCATCTTTCTGGTTGAAAATCCAAGAACTTGGGTAAATGTTGAATTAATTCGTTGAAAGTCAATCTTTTTGTGAAGATTCATCATTTTTAATTAAAAATCTATCTCGTTGGTTGAAAATTCAACTTTTTGATTGAAATTTTTTTGGAAATTTGTCTTTTTTGGTAGAACATTAATGTTCTTGGTTTAAAAATCATCTTTTTGGTTGAAAACCCGACTACTTGGTTAATGTTGAACTCTTTTATTGAATATTTACATTTTTTTTTAAAGATTTATCATTTTAGTTGAAAATCCATCTCCTTGGTTGAAACTTAAACTGTATTGATTTTAAAAAATCGTCTCTTTGGTTGATATTTAGTTTTCTTAACTCAAAATTCAACTATTTTGTTGAAAATTTGTTGCTTTTTTTGTAGGAAATTAATTACAGTGGTTGAAAAATAATTTTTTTGTTGTTGAAAATCCAACTATTTAGTTGAATATTGAACTCTTTTGTAGAAAATTCATTTTTCTGTTGAAGGTTCATCACTTTGGTTGAAAATTATTTTTTTCGTAGAGAATTAATCTTCTTTGTTCAAAACTCTTTTTGTTTCGTTGTAAATCCAACTATTTCGTTACAAATTCATTTATTTAGTTTGAATTTAGTTTCATATTTTCCTATTCTCATAAAAAATCTCCTAATTTTCCCTATTTTTAGAGCATTGAATAGGATAAATAAAAATTCGGATAATTTATAGACTGAACAATAACAGCATAAATAAACATTTATGTTTATTTTTATTACTTCAAAAATATTAGATTAGAAAACTGGAAATTTTGTTGAGAAAATAAAGTTAAGTTTCGACCGAATTGATATGTATGTTCGTTAGTTTTAATCTTAGTAGGATTTTTTTGGTGGGAAGGTTTAGAGCAAATCTTATGTTGGGGAGGGAGGTTGAAAATTTCAGAAAATTTGTTGATGACCCCCAAAGGAGACATATTTCGAAAGTGTTACAACGAACTGGGACAGATACTCCAGACATATTTTTTTGTCATGCCTAAAGCTTCTCTTCACACGATCATCATTCAAAGTACTTCGACAGCCCTAAATTACGAAGACTTTCGTATTTTGCCAAAGCCAAACTGACTATCCGGGAGAAAGTAAATCTGAAGAGAAGAAAAGCATGCCCTGCATACGGCCCGCCAGGTCGTAAAAGGGTTATGAATCTCTTCAGATGAGCTGAAGGTGCCCATTTGCATGTCTCAAGCGTCCGTTCAATTTGCAAAATTCCACTTGCACTTTGAAAGATTCGAGCTGGCTTCTCAAGATTTAAGAATCGAACATACTGCAAGTTCAAAATTCAGAATAAAAAATTTCCTAACTTCCCTAAATAGCCTTGATTTTTCCCTGGACAGAATTTTAATCTTATAACATTTGTAACACAGAGGATATTTTATAAGAGGAGTAAAAAAATTTCAAATTCAAATTTGAAAATATCTTTGTTTATTCATTTCAACCAAGAAAGATTACTTTACTACCATAAGAAATGAATTGCAAATCTGGAAGGACGATTTCTCAACAAAACAGTTGGATTTTCAAACAAAAAGATGCCCTTTTAGCAGAATAGTTCAATTTTCAATCTACAGAGATGAGATTTCAAGCAAATGTTCGAATTGGATAAAAATTCAACCAAAAACCGTTTCTGTCTAAATAGACGAATGATCAACAAAGCAGTTACATAAAAGATTAAATTTCTATCAGAAGAATGGAGATCATTTTTCGGAAAAATGTATTTAAAACAGAAGAGATTAATTCTCACACCAAAAAGGCGAATTTTACCCCAAAAAAGACGTATTTCCCAACTTATCACTGATTTCCAGCTTTTCCTTGATCTTCAGCATATCCCTAATTTCCATCTTCCCTCTGATTTCCAGCTTATCCCTCATTTGTCTGATTTTAAACTTATCCCTGAATTCTAGTTTTTCCCTGATTTCCAGCTTATCCCTGATTTCCATATTATTCCTTATTTCTAGCTTAAAACCTGGTTTCCAGCTTTTTCCTAATTTCCATATTATCTCTGACTTCCAGGTTTTCCCTGATACTAGCTCATCCCTGATTTCCAGCTTTTCCCTAATGTCCAGATTATCCCTGATTTATCTGATTTCCAGTTTTTTCCTGATTTCTTAGCTTGTCCCTCATTTCCAGCTTATCCCTGATTTCCAGCTTTTTCTTATTTCCAGCTTATCCATGATTTCCAAATTTTTCTTATTTCCAACTTATCCCTGATTTCTAAATTTCCCTAGTTTCCAGCTTTTCCCTGATTTCCACAGCTTATCCCTGATTTATCTGATTTCCAGCTATTCCCTGATTTGCAGCTTTTTGCTGATTTCCAGATTTTTTAATTTCCAGCTTATCCGTGATTTCCAAATTTTTCTTATTTCCAGCTTATCCCTGATTTCTAATTTCCTCTAGTTTCCAGCTTATCCCTGATTTCCACATTTTCCCTGACTTCCAGCTTATCCCTGATTTTCAACATAACCCTGATTTCCAGCTTCACCCTCATCTCGATATTATCCCTTATTTCCAGCTTATACCTCATTTTCAACTTTTTCCTGATTTCCATATTATCCCTGATTTCCAGCTTTTTCCTCATTTCCAGTGTATCTCTGATTTCCAACTCAACCCT
>CAKNXH010002033.1:0-13900 GCA_932178445.1 Andricus quercusramuli | reverse complement strand
TATTAACCAAGTGTTTGAATTTCAATAAATAAAATGCTCAACGCAAAATACAATTGTTGATACTACAACTAAAAATTATTTTGATTCTAAATCAAAAAAGTTGAATTTATTCAAAAATAGACAGAATAATTTTCAACTGAACAGTTGCATTGTTAACCAAAACAGATGAAATTTCTACGAAAAGTGATGAATTTTGAATAAGGTATTTAAATTCTCAACCAAAAAAGATTTGAATTGAATTTTCAACCAAAAATGATGACTTTTTAAAAACATTGTTTAATTTTCACCGATTAATAAAATGTGCAACTAGAAGTATGTCAGGCGGAAAATATGAATAAAAATACAAGGCAAATAAATTACTAACAAGAATATTATATCCCGTGATTTTTTCCTGACCAATTTTTTATTTTCCCTGACCAATAATATTCGAAAACCATAATCTTACTTTATAAATGGCATAAATGAATTCAAACTTATCTGACTTTTGTAAGATTTTTTTCAAAAATTATCATCTCAACAATTTTCTCGAATAAATAAATCAAAGTTTATATTCACCAAATTATTTTTTTGTGCAAAGTCGCTATTGTTCGTATCTCTTAAAAAAAAAACAATCCGTCAATGAAACGTGTCAATGAAAAACGCCATGCTTTTTCCCAAGCCGATAAATATGTTGAGAGGGCATTAAAAATAAAAACGTTTCTCTGATCGAAGGACACTAGTTAATTATTTACCTTCGGCATACGCCGCAAGGATACTTTTGTAGAAATCTGTTTTACAATACATCACAATGTTAATAACGTTGTTAGCTTGTAGTAAATGACGTTAGCAAAGTGACAAGGACACTGAACAGAAAATTAATTGGCAGATGAGTGAAAAGGGTAAAAAGGGAGAATAATATGAAAAGTAGAACGTGAAAATTTCATCGCAAAACGCTGTTTCACTACCTGTCAGAACGTTAATGGCGCCACGATGTTTTCCATCGTTTTTCTGAAACTACCGAAACGGTAATTTTCCGATGATTAATTACGTCGCGCGAAATCTCCCGCGGATGCTGCATCTATTCTGGCGGAACGCTGCAGTCCCCCCCCCCCCCTAACTCGTTTCCTGTAACACCCTCGCCAATACTCTTCTTCCTGGCCTTTTCAAATGTACATCCGTATTTCGTATGCGCCAGTAGCAGCGGAATATCGTTTTCAATTCCCAGGATATGCGAGATTTATTTGGATTTCCATTAGGGAAGATGAAGTTCATTAAGTTGAATTAATGAATCGATACTTCTAATTTGAAAAAATTCCTAAGGAAATGATTTTACCCTTATGATAACAGACAATGCGCTTCAAACAATCATAGGTATGGCGAAAATGCATCTAAAACTCAAGAATAGCCTAAATACCATGTACATATTCTGAGTGTTACAAAACAGTAAGGAGAAGGATACATTGATGTTGCAGTTTGCACATCGTTAACAATGAGTAAACTCGAAGGAGATGTTGTTCAGGTTGGTCAATTTGAAAAAAATATTAATATTTTCATGTCCTACTGTGTCAAAAGAATGTCTCCTGACACAAATGGTTTTTCCTCTGAAATTTAAGATGAGAGGATTTTCATTGTCTCCGAAATAATCTTTTTGCAGCAAACATTATTCTTTTGTGACAAACTTATTCATTTTTTAAGCCAAATAATTCTGTTTGTGTAAAAAAGATGTTCATATTGTTTAAAACAAAATAAGCAAGAGCAGCTCGCATGCCGTAGACAATGAGTAAAATTTTAAAGTCTTAAACAAACTTGATTGAAGGAAATGTTGTTCAGGTTCATCAATATGCATAAGGATCAATATTTTCATATGCTTCTTTATTTTAAGTGATGTGCAACCTATGAAAAGTGGTCAACTTTCCTTTCTTATCACCTTCGGTGTAGATACTCCTCGCTTTCATAGAAAAATTTTAATCTTTTTCTAGATCTTAGTGAACAACGCCACAATTTAATTCGGATAAAAAGTTTTCTGAGAGAACCGTCATGCAAATTTTGAAAAAACCTTGACCCAAACAGCTTCCAACAGTTCCTCAGCATCTGCCCAAATAATAGGTATTTTTTCTTTTACTGTCGCCTTTTCTGTGTCAAAATAAAAAATGCTATCTTTGTGAACATCCTGTACTGTTTGGGATTTTTCGGGAACCTGTACCCATAGTATATCTAAAAAATTTTGCCATCTTTTTCATCTAATTGGATGATGAACATATAATTCTACAAGAATGATTAATAACTTTGGCTATTTTTTAAAAAACACATTCTACATATCAGACAGTGGATAGTGTTCAAGCTATTGTTGAGTTTGAAATGCATCTACTATAATTTTAAATCATACATGAAGTATACAAATGAAGTAACGTAACCAGATTTTGTTGACATTTCCATCATACCTATGATTGGTTGAAGCGCACTATAAACTTAAAGACTGTATTTAGATAAAACCTTTCTATTTTAGATCCAGAAACAAAAAATCATATCAAGAGGTTTCCCAATAGACCTTCCTTTACACTGCACTATATATTGATACTTCTTAAAGTACCAAAACTTTGTTGAATACGTCTTTCCTATAACAATAGATAAGATTAGGCTATGAATTTAAGTGCAGCAGTTCTTAAGGAGATTATCCCGAGTGTTCAGAATTCCCTGTCCTATCTCTGAGGAAGTTTCGACTTCCTGTGAATATGCAAGATAATCCGAAACAGTTTCAAATCCCTTGGAAAACGTGACCCACATTCGTCTTTCCGTTTTACAACAGAAGTTCCATACCCAATTCTCGCGGGTTCGATAAATCTCATTCTTTCCTTGTTGAAATTCCCCTAACCCACTCCAAATCCTTACAAATTCCTGTATTTATCTCTTCATTCAGTCACTATCGAAATCGATCGAAATTTCAGTCAGTCGAAATCTTCACTGAAATTTGACAATTAGAACATAAAATCTGTTTTCAAGTCTTCTGTTTTTTACTTGCATTTTTGGAAGTTACTTGTTTTTAAGTTGTTATTCGTAAAGTTATGTGCTAACCAAATGAAAAACGAGTTCCTTCTGAAAATACAAGTAGGCTGTTATTGTATCCAACCGCTCAATCAGAACACTTTCAACACGATTTAGATATCAGAACGTCTTGTTGTATTCAGAAATTGATCCTTGTTTCAACTTCAACCAACATGATTTTCCAATTAGGGCATAGCGGTTGCAGAGAGTGATTTCTTATTCAGTTGCAATGTTACCCCAAGAGTAACGTAACTCTCACTACAAAGTTCACTCAACCGAGGTCAGAATAGGGTGAGGTGTTCAAGAGCAGGAGGAAAGAAGGAAGGCACTGTAGAAACACTGCTGCGAATGCAAAAGCATTCTGCATTTCTACAATTGGACGATTAGCATACAATGTTTAGTTCACCCATCCCTATTCCTTATATATCCTTTCCTTTGCACTCTTTCTCTTGTCATTCTTCAACTGTCTTCGTTAATAAATGTATAATGGTCAATGTCTCTATTACGTATGCATTCTGCTTACGACGTTCACCTCGTAATAGTCTTTAACAGGGCAATCAAAATTAATGGTAACAACTCGCAACAGGTATTTTCGTTCGAAAAATATATATAATCAAGACTTGAATAGGCAATGAGATGGATCTGTATGAGGCATTTTATTGCACATTAGAATTCCTTCCATTCCGTTCAATTGCAGTATCTTTTTTTTTTATTCTTTCATTTCTTCATTTTATCACTTTTTACTTACTTCGAGAACTTGCATTCTTGCATTTCATAGAATGTTTCAATTTCGCTTTATTTCTAGACTACTATTGCATCGGCAAATGCGGAAAGAATTCTCTTTCTCGGTAAAATTCATGAGGTCGAGCGTACATCCTGTAGAAATGACAATAATGACAGTAACTTAAGACGGTACATCTTTCTATTTCTATGAATGGAAAATGCGCTGCTATTGTGACGATAAAGCCCTTAAATAGCGGATATACGCATTGACACTTTTTCTATGATCGCGTGAAGTCAGTAGTTAGTGGACATTACTGATTAGATCAACTCGTCTTTATTGGTAGAAAATATAACATCTTGTTTGAAAATTAATCTTTTTGTTTAAATGCAGCTGTTTCTTATTTGAAATAAAAACCATTTTTCACTGAAATATCATCTAATAAATGTTTTATTGAAAATTAAACTTTTTTTAAATCGAAAATTCAACTAGTTGGTTGAAAGTTGAACCACTTTGTTGAACATCATTGTATGGTTAAAGACTCAACCCTAAAGTTAAAAATTACTTTTTTTTAACTGAATATTTAACTTTCACATTTTTTGTCAAAAACTGATCTTTTTTAGTTGAATACTTAACTGCTTGCTTGAAGTTTTATGAATTTTGTTGAAAATTCGTCATTCTTGGTAGAAAAAAAATATTCTTGACTGACAATTCATATTTTTCATTAAATCCAACTGTTTTTACATTCTCATTCGATTTTGTGTTTTGAAGTGTAAAGTGAGAGTTGATCGGTAGATATGACAACCAACGAAGAGTTGAAATCTCTCTTAATATCAGTGCAAGAGAGTGTAAAATCCACAGGAGCAAATGTTCAGCGAATGACTGAAGATATTAAAGTCTTAAAGAACTCAGATGAAAAAATCTTAGAAGAACTCAAGATCTACAAAACCAGATGTCATGTCTTAGAAGAGAAAAACAAAGCATTCGAAGAAAAAGTCAATATTCTTGAAAAAAAGCTGGAATTTTTAGACATAAAAGAGAGGTCTAGGAATATTTTTCTCTACAATGTGAAGGACGATTCTTCTAACAATGAGAATCTTTTTGAGGCGGTTAGCAAGATTTTCAAGGAAGCTAAAATTAATCTACCTATTGATTGCTTCGAAAAGGTGATTTGACTCGGGAAAAAAGATGGACCAAGACCTGTTCTAATTACATTTACGAACTCGAGATTTAAATATGAGATCTACAAGAATGCTAAAAATCTGCGTTCACTGAGGGTAACTTTCGCAAACGATTTCACTCTCGAACAAAGAGAAACTCGCAAGAAGCTTCGAGATTACCAACAAAAGCTGGAGAGTCTTGGGAAGTCCTCAATGATTAAAGGAACCCGATTATACATGGATAATCAGTATTTCGATGTATTTTCAACTGCTAAAATTGTGGCAGAGAAGAGTGAAGAAGGTTATCAGTCCGAAGGTGGAATCTCAGCTTCTTCTGTAAGCTCTACTGCTAGCAGGAAAAGGGCAAGAGGACGTCCTCCAAAATCACAATCTCCCACTACTGATTTAAATAAAAGAATCAAACATAGCCAAAAGGGAAATTCAATCAAAACTTTTTTAAAGGTAAAGCCGGGAGGAGAAAGCTCCAAAACGATCCCAAGTTCATAAACGGTTCGCCGACAGTACCAGAAAATCGAATTATATTTTGGAATGCAAGGGGATTTAACAATCTAGATGACATCTTTCAATACACTACCACAGATGACATCATTTGTGTGAGTGAGACGTGGCTTACTTCTTCACCTCAATTCACGTATCCACAACGTAACATCGATTGTCAAGTTGTCTACAGTGCAGCTACGAGAGAATACTCAAAAGGAAGAGCAAAGTGGGGTCTACTCATCATCAACAACGCAAGCAAATATAAAATGGAAACGTTATGTGCGGCAGAGTATTATATTTTTGTTAAACTCGAAGGTAATAGTTTTAATATAGTTATTGGATCAATATATTCTAGCCCGAATTCTAATTTTGAAAATTTTCTGCGCAACATAAATGAAATAATCTTTGACCTGTCAATGAAATACCCGGAATACTCGATAATTGTGGGAGAGGATTTTAACGGCAAAATTGGAGAAATGAATCAATTAGAGGAGGAGACTCTCTGTAACAATGTAAATTTGTATGACGTAAGAACAAGTCTAGTCCCTGATTTGGACACTAGGGGAAACCAAATGGTAGAAAGTTTTGAAAAAAATGGGTTTTTTGTCCAGAATGGGAGAACTAAAAGCGACTGCCCAGCTCAATGTACATTCCTAAGAGAAAAAAGTTCCTCAATTATAGATTTTGCCTGGTGTAATAGTGTGGGAATTCACTCAATAGAGGATTTCCAAGTGCTAAGGGTTCCAACTCGATCGGATCATTTTCCTATAGCGTTGACGCTATTAGATCACTCGACATTAAATTATGCGAACCATTCAAGCACCCCCTTTTTTAAGTGGAATAATGACTTTGCTGATCAATATAAAGAAATTATTCAGTACCCTCCGAATAATAACTCTGCAATGTTGTCGATAGATGACCTTTCAAATAATTTAATTGATGCAATTAAGGAGACAGCGACAGAAATTAACATGACTGTAAAACCGACTAAAAAACTGAGTCGTTCGAAGCCATGGTTTGACGCACAATGCAGAAAGAGTAAAAAAAAGCTAAAACAAGTACTTGTAAATTGTGAACAACAAAAATTCAATCCTGAGGCTGTGTCGATTTATACGAATTGTAAAAAAGTGCATGCAAAATTATTAGACTCCAAGAAGGAAGGTTATAAGAACTCCTTATTGGATTCTCTGGCGAATGCAATCGACTCCAAACAATTCTGGAGGATAGTGAATAGCTATAATTTTAAACCTTCGTATAATGATGATATAGACTTATTTATATGGGAACAATACTTGAAATCTCTTTACCCAGTTCGCGATCCAAATCCTTACTTGATAACGATTAATAATTTTCGAAATCCTTATCTTGATTCACATATAACTCTTGAGGAAACTATCTCAAGCTTGAAACAGTCAAAAAATGGTAAGGCCCCTGGCCTGGATGGTATTAGCTATGACTTTTTTAAAAATCTGCCCGGCAATCTGATCCTCTACTTAAACTCGTTATTTAATAAAATAATTGATGAAGAAAAGATTCCAATATCGTGGTCTCAAACATTTCTTAGAATGATACACAAAAAAGGGGATGTCACTGATCCTTCTAACTACCGCCCCATTGCCTTAGTTAACTGCATTACAAAGATATTTACGCAGATTCTTTCCAAAAGGCTGACAGCTTGGGCTGAAGATATGCAACTCCTTCCAGAGTGGCAGGCAGGTTTCAGGAGGGGGAGGGGTTGCACGGATCAGATATTTACCCTTAACACAATGATTCAAAATCGTCTGAGACTGAACGGAGGCAAACTTTTTGTACTCTATGTTGATTTCAAAGCAGCCTTTCCCTCAGTTAGTCATAATATCTTGTGGAACAAATTAATCTCGAAATGTTGTGGGTCAAAATTCATTAGATTAGTAATAGATTTCTACTCTAAAGCTAATGTTGCAATCAAGGGAAATAAGGGCATCTCTGGATCGGTAGATGTAACGAAAGGAGTCATGCAGGGGGAGGTTCTAAGTCCAACAATGTTTACATTCTTAATTGCTGATTTACAAGAATTTATGTTTGCCAGAGGAATCAGAGGTGTATCTATAGACCATTTATTGGAAATATTGCTCTTAGCGTACGCCGACGATTTGGCTTTCTTCGCGGATTCTTTGGTTGGAATGCGTAAGATTCTTGAAGGATTATTAGATTACTGTAGAATAAATGAGCTCGAAGTCAACACAGACAAAACAAAAATAGTGATCTACAGAAAGGGAGGTCATGGACATGATAAAAAATACCCACCTTTTATGTACGGAACATGCGAGATTGATATTGTCAAAAGTTATATCTACCTAGGCACTCCATTCACCCAATCTGCACTTTTTGTCGGGGCAAAAGATGAAGCTGTTCGTAAATCTAACCTCGCTGTAGGATCTACGATTACTCTGATTCACAGATTAAAAATTAATTCATGGAATCCTATTGTTCGACTTTTCGATAGTCTTGTATCCAGCGTTTTAATGTATGGCGCACATATTTGGAGTCTCAGGTATTTATGTTTTATAGAAAAAGTTCAAACCGCTTTTTATAAGAGAATCCTGCATGTTCCACAAAATACTGCTGGATATGCTATTAGATTAGAAACAGGTGCTTCCCACCTTGCAGTTCGAGTTTTTGGGTCAATTCTCAATTGGATAGAAAAAATTCTAAACATGTTCGACGATCGATATCCTAAGAAATGTTATTTAAGATTAAGAGAACTGGATAGACTGAAAGATGATTTGTCAACCCTAGAGAAATACAATTGGGCCCGCCAGGTTAGAAGTATATTTAAAAGGATTGGGATTGAGGACGACTGGGATTTCCTTTCTCTTGCCTCTCTTCAAAAGAATAAATCGACATGGATAAGAGCTTATGACAAAATTTTATATCTAGAAGATTTACAGAGAGCCCACACGTCCTCTGCTCTAATTCTTTATCCTCAATTAACCTTGCGAGAAGGACCTCAGAAATATTTAACTCTGACAAGAACACCACTCGGTTTCATCAGAATTATAGCACAATTAAGGTTAATAAATAAGTTCATTCCCAGACTTATAATCAAGAATAAAACCTGCAGTTTGAACGTTGATAGTTATTGTATCTATTGTTATGAGAATAGTCTTAATACAGAATCTGTGTACCATCTTTTAGTAGAATGTCAGTTTTTTAATACTGTAAGATTTTCATGTATAAGCGAGAGTAGGGATCTGTGTGAGATAAGGAATGCCTGGCTGAATATTCTAGACAACCCTGATAAAAATTCTCTCAAGAAAATGATTATGTTTGTTAGTAAGTTCCACGAATGAGCATTATAATTAATTATATAGTAAAATGTCTTTGGATTTACTTTCGATGTAATCATGGTTTAAATCCTCTGGGGTAATGTTTACCATCAGCCTTTAATTTTATTTTTTATTTTTATTTATTAGAATACCAGTTAGTTTTAGAATTGAACTGTAACCTATTTGTATGAATCAGAAGATTCTAAAACAAATAAAGCACTACTACATTCTCATTCATGAGACTGTATTGTATTCGTCCAAATTTTCGATCTCTGGTTTTTAACGGATCTTTATGTTCCGGCACTCCCAGAGTCCGAAAATCATAAAATTTTGTCGGTGTCTGTCTGTATGTCTGTCTGTATGTCTGTCTGTATGTCTGTCTGTATGTCTGTCTGTATGTCTGTATGGTTACCTGAATGTTGTCGCCACTCTAACTTTTGAAGGATTCGTCCAATCGAGTCAGCCTTTGGTAAACTTTTTAAGGGTCTTAAAATGAAGGTTAAGTTCGTTAACCAGATATTTCCAACCAAAATTAAAAATTTTAGCACATTTTCAAAATTTGAAAACAAAATTTTTTACTGTTTCAGAAATTTTTGTGAAAGTTTCTTACAGATGGGTGAAAGAATTGAAAATTATCACAATGAAATTTTTGATTTCGATGGAAATTAGAAAAGTTATATACTTTTCAAAATGTTGAAAACTTTCAAAAAGTAGAAAAATAAATTTTCTGGTAGATTGAAAAATTTTAATCAGAATTTTCACTAGTTTTCACATGGTTTTATTTTTCAAAAGCAATCGTCTGTATTAGCGCGAAGAACGAGTATCGCAATGAGAATGTAATCGTCAAGGCCGTAGGTGCTTTGAGAACCCTCTTCATAGTACCAGATCGAGGTACAGAAATAAATATAATGTACATTAGATATAATAGTATTGAACATAATGTAGAAAAGCTCACATTTTGGACAAAATCGAGTGCGAAGCACGAGATACGTGATAAGAATGTGTTCGTTAAAGCCGAAGGAGCTTCAACAAAAGAGAATTCACAACGATGAAATTACAGTTGTTCATGCATTGACCTTTAATTTCAAAAGGTCTGTGTACAAATGTGTGGGAAATATAAAGACCGAGCGCGTAGCGCGAGGTAAATACGTTATCGAGCGCGAAGCGCGAGAACCAACAGTCGCGCGCCCTAGGCGCGCTCAAGCATGCGAGCGAAGCGAGCCGCGCGCGCAGCGCGCAATGAGAATGTGCCCGCGAAGCGGGCATATTTTTTATCTAACATTAAAGTCATTTTTGGTTGAAATATCAACTGCTTTTGAGTTCAAATTGAAATATCAACCATTACGTTTTTTTATGAGAATTCACCTTTTTTATAGAAAATTTTGCTAGTTAGTTATCTTCAATTAACTTTATTAAAAATTTTGTTTGTTTGTTATTTCTTGTTAAAAATGAATTTTGACAATGTATATAATTCCTGAAAATAAAACAAGAATTCAAGGATCAAATTTGGACAACCAACACAAAATGCCCCTATTGCAATTGCTAAAAAATAAAATAAAAAAAATGTATTTCTTTGGACAAAAATAATTTTGATTGGTTGCTTTCTCATTTTTCTTTCCTCTTTTTTATTTTTGTCCAAAGAAAAAAAAATTTTGATTTTTTTTTGTAGCAATTGCAATAGGAGCATTCTGTGGTGGTTGTCCAAATTTGATCGTTGAATTCTTGTTTTATTTTCAGGAATTCTATACATTGACTTGATTATTGGACGTTAAATGAGATTTTGAATTTGATTTTTGTCTGATTTGAAATTCTTGAAATTCAAATGAATTTTGGTTATTGAAAATTTAACATTTTCATTTTTGGTTGAAAAATGAAATTTTCCAGTTGCAAATTCAATTATTTGGTTTAAAATTCACAAATTTAGTTGAAAACTCGTCGTTTTTGGAGACTTTTTTTCGTTTCGTTGAAAGTTGAACGGTTTTGTTAAAAATGCATTCATTTGGTTAATAATTCATCATTTTAGTTGCAAATTCGTATGTTTACTTGTTAAAAATTCATTCTTTTCGCCAATGATTCATCATTTTAGTTGAAAATTCATGTTTGCTTGAAATTTGAAAATTCACCTTTTCTAATAAAAATTCTTGTATTTTATTGAAAATTCGCCTTTTTGGTAGAAAATTGATCTTCTTGGTTGAAAGTGGAACTACTCTCTTAAAAAATTATTTTTTGGTTGAAGATTCATAATTTTTTGTTGAAAGTTCATCTGTTTGGTTGAAATTTGAACTTCTTTGTTATCAAAAATTCGTTTTTGCTTTCTTGAAAATTAATTTTTTTTTTTTAGTTTAAAATTCACATTTTTGATGGAAAATTCTTGACTTTGTTTTAAATTCGTCTTTTTTTATCAAAATGAATGCTTTTGTTTAAAAAACCATCTTTCTGGTTTTTGATCTAATTATTTGGTTGAATTCTGAACTCTTTCGTTGAAAACTCATTTTTCTCTTTATCACTCATCATTTTAGACGAAATTCCATCTCTGGTTGAAAATTCAACTATTTGGTTGAACACTCATATCCGTTGAATAAACATCTTTTTGTTTGAAAATCCAACCATTTGGTTCAATGTTGAATTCTTTTATTACAAAATCTCTGCTTTTTTAAGATTCATCATTTCATTTGTAAGTCCATCTCTTTGGTTGAAAATTGAACTATTTTGTTGAAAATTCGTCTTGTTGGTTAAAAATCACTTTACTCAACTCAAAATTGAACTATTTTCTTGAAAATTCGTCATTTTGGATGAAAATCAGTTTGTTTAACTGAAAATTGAACTATTTTGGTATCAATTAGTTGTTTTTTTTGTAGGAAATTAATTCTTATTCTAATGTAATTAATTAATTAATTCAACTATTATATAGAAAATGGCTTTCTTCTTCGTGAAAATGAATTTCCTTATTTGAAAATGCAACTATATCATTTTTAGTTACAAATTGCCCCTTTTAAGTTGAAAATTCAAAATATTAGGTCACTCAAAATGCCTGCTTCATCAGTGAGTCAAACTGACTGATTTGAAAAGTCACCGTTACCCAATTCGCTAGTCGTCGAATCCGTATTATTTGCATCAGTCAAAACTGACTTTGAATCACTCACTTTTCATTGATTTAAATTAAGAATGTGCTCTGTTTAATTAAAATGCTTCAACCACTATCACTTAATTTGGAAAATATTTGTTGCAAAGATGTTCAACATCGAAACTCTAATGATACCAGTTAGTCCAAAATTCGCAAGAAGTATCATCAATTTTGCTCAGGTAAGCGTCAGACTAACGGATATAAACATTAATATTCCCTAAAAGTAGAGTATTTTTCTCTTCTTGGATCTTGTCCGAATAGGAAAATGCACTCTAGGGAATCAGTGCCGACGCGCAAGGGGTCATCGTCGAGAAGAAGATGTTTTCATTTCAACACTCTGCGACAGTTATGGAACATCCCCCTCAACACCATGGAACGGAAGGTTGCTTTGGATCAATATTACAGGTACTACCTCCTCCTGACCTTTGACCTCGTCGCTTCACTCTGTCTCTCTCACTCTCTCACGCTATCTCTCTCACACACACTTCGTGCCGTCGAAACGCCCACCTTTGCCGTGGATATAACTCCTATCCACCTAGACCCTAGACCCACCGAAGTGAAGGCGAGTTTGATATGAGCGAGTGTGTGCCTGTATATCATCAAGTTCAGTGCATGTGCCAGTATATCTTCTAGGCGCAGGAGTACCGCATGTGTCACAAGCACGTGCTCGCGATGCTCGTGGGCGTATGTATGTACACTCGTAGCAATTATTTGCGGCTCGTGTATGATGTAGCCTTTGGAACCAAACAGGTCATAAAAATAGGGAGCAAATGAATTTTTTAGTGACAACATTCATTACGGTCGCCATGCCCAATTTGGGCGGCAACTCTCTTCCTATCATCAGATAATAATTCATTAACATGACATACTATAGGGCAAGAGTAGACCAAGATAAGTATCTTGCAATATTATATTTTGTGGTTACTTTATTCGAAATAAATCACTCAATATATGTTGCAAGTGTCTACAGTCCACACTCAAAAAAATATTTTTTCTTTAATTAAAGAAACTGTTCCTTTAAGATAAGTTGCTTCATTTATTCAAAAATAACTGTGAAATGAAGAAAATTATTCTCAATTATAGACAACATTTAAGTGAAACAGATAAACCATTTCTTTAAACCAAAGAATTTTGCTTTGGACCAAAAGGAAGTTCTTTGGTCCAAAGTTACTTTCCTTTTCTTTTATTGAGAGCCAACAAATTTTTTTTTTTTCGAAGAAGTTTTCTTTAAATCAAAGAATCTTTTTTCTAAGTGGATTCAGAGGTCAAATTAATAATTGAAAATGTAAAAAACTTAAACGTTTTTTCGTGAATTTACAATTAACAATAAGAAGCTTATTTTAAACAAATAAGGGTTATTATTTTATACAAAGTTATTTAATTTAGTCGAAAATGTATATTAATATTGGAGAATTTTCCGCTAGATATATCGATTGCAAAAGCTATATACCACTTTTTTTGTTTTTTCTTCAAAAAATACGTCACACTTCCAGGGGGGGGGGGGTAAAGGTTTTGTCACTGTGATGTGGGGTTTACGCAGTATGTGAAATTACACATCGAAAATATAAGTGTCAGTAACAATTTTTTGAAATGGTTGAAAAATAAAAATGAGTGATTTCATTTTATAAGTAAAGCATCTAAATGGCAGACTTCCCACTCTTTTCCATATTCCCCTCTTTATCTCTTTTTAGAGAATTCCTCTTGTTCTCCTGTGTTCTGTTTTGAAAATTCGTTTCTTTTTGGTTGAGAATCAATTTTTCGGCTGCAAATTTAATTATTCCATTTTTGGTTAGAATTGAACTTTATTGTTGAAAAATAACTTTTTTGTTGAAAATTCATATTTTCAGGTAGAAAATTCAAATGTTTCAAAGGAAATTCATTCTTTTGGGTTAAAAATTCATCTCTTTTGGAAAAATGAGTATTTTCGATTCAAAATTAATCTTTTTTGTTCAAAGTTAATATTTTTCGGTTGAAAATTCAACTGTTTTGTATGAAATTCTACTTTTTGGTTGAAAATTCATCTCTCTAAGAAAATTCATTTTTTTGGGTTGAAATTTAATTTTTT
>CAKNXH010002032.1:180165-190793 GCA_932178445.1 Andricus quercusramuli | reverse complement strand
AAAAAAAAGTTTTTAACAAAGTAGTTAAATTTTCAACCACAGAAATGAATTTTTAACCAAAATAAATGAATTTTCAAGCAAGAAGAATAATTTTCTAAAAAAGAAGTCAATTTTCAAATACATAGTTGAATTTTCAAATGAAAAGATCAATTTTCAAGAACAAAAACGATTTGTAAAAAATTAGTTAGATTTTCAACCGAAAAATGATTTTTCAACCAAAATGAATAAATTCATGAGAATTCAAAATTGAGAGAATTAGAAAGAATTTAAAAGAATTCAGGATAAATCACTGAAAATTCACGGCAAATTTCAGATTAACTGAAACAATACAAAAAAATCCATTGATTTCAACAAAATTCAAGGTGAATTATAAAATTAAGCGAATTGAAAACAATTTAAAAATATGAAAAATCTTCATTGAATTCAGTAACTTTGAAATGAGCTTAGAAAAATTCAAGGATCAATTAAATAACAATTTTTAGAAATTAAAAAAACTTTATTGAATTAATTAGGATTGAGTAAATTGAGAAGAATTCAAGTGAATTAAAAAAATTCCAGAGAATTCCAAAAAATAATAATTTCAAATCTCTTCAAATATTTGAAACCCTCCTAATTTCTTATAAAAAATGTAACTAATGTCTACAAAACAATTTAAGTAAAATTCAAAAGAATTCAAATGAATTCGACAAATTCTTTGAAAGCGAAAAAATCCACTTATTCTAGTAAAATTTGAATGAAATTAGAGGAATTTGAGGGAAACGAGAAGAATTCGATAAAATTCACAATAAATCATTCTGAATTTAAAAAACAATTATGAGAATTCAAAGCAATTCAGAAATATGAAAAAAAATTCATTGATTAAAGAGAATTTACAAGGACTTGGTGAAATGCCTAAGGATGTAAGGTGAGTTTAAAAGATTTTAAGATGAACTAAAAAAGCTTTTTAAAAGTCCACTGAATTGAATACAATTGAATAAATCTAGAAAAATTAAAAAGTATTTAAAAGAATTCGGGATAAATTAATAAGAATTCAGGGCGAATTCCAAAAAATATTTGCAAATCTCTTAAAATATTTAAAACCCTACGAAATCCCTCACTTCTTGTCAATAAATTATTTGAAATCCATTAAAATATTATAAAATCCCGTGCAATTACATAAAATCTCATGATACTTCCTGAAATCCTAGAAAATTTATTAAAATACCATGAGAGCTGTTAAAACTACATTAATGAATTGCAATCCTCGGAAATCTGATAAAATACCTTGGAATCTTTTTGAATATCCTATAATCTTACAGGTCCTGTAAAATCCTTCCATATCTTCAAAAATTCTTCAAAACCGCATGCAAATTTTTAAAAATCCTTTGAAAAGATTAAAACCCTTGAAAATCCCTTCAAATTGTTTAAACTTTCTTAAAACATTTCAAATCCTTTGAAATCCCATTAAATTATTGAAATCCATTAAGAAATTGCGTTGTAATCTTTTAAAATAAAATAAAATAAACCTACAATATTGAAAATCCTTTAGAATTATTTGAAATTTTTTTAAGATCCTGAAAAAGCCAATGAATTTGAAAAAATACTTTAAAATATTTCAAATCCGTTGATCATTTTTATCCGCTGATCCTCAGGATCAAATGAATAAAACCTTTTGAAAATTCAAAAAAAATCCATTGAATAAGTAGAACTGAGTAAATTTAGATGAATTCAAGTGAATTAAAAAAAAATTCAAAAGAATTCCAAAGAATTAAAAGAATCCAGGATAAATCAATCAGAATTCAGGGTGAAATCTAAAAAATAATTCTAAATCTTGGAAACCCAACGAAATACCTCACTTCCCTTGAAGAAATTCTTTAAAATGCACTAAAGAATTAATCAATCCCGTGAAATACTATGAGATCTGGCGATATTTCCTGAAAACCTGAGAAATTCATTAAAACACATTGAGAGCTTTAAAATCCTCGGAAAAATAATAAAACCCTGTAAAATCTTGTAAAATCTATAAACCTTATAGGTTCTGGAAAATTATTCCATATCTTTCGAAATTCTAAAAAATTCTTTATCTTAAAATATTTCAACACTTCGAAATCCCTTCAAATTAATGAAATTCATCAAAAATTCCTTGGAATCTTTTAAAATGCTGTAAAATATTTCAAACTAAAAGATCTTGAAAATGCCCTAAAAGTTTTAAAAATACACTAAAATCTTAAAAATCCCTTCAAATTATTGAGACCTAAACTGAATATAGGGTACAATAGGGGATATAGGGACCGTCGTGCGAGGCCTGATAATATAATTAAAGGAACTTCAGTAAATCATATAAAATTTGGTCAAATCATGTAAAATTTTCTGTAAAATAGTAATTTCTGTGAATAACTGCGCCCCTAGTGCGCCCAATGTTCTAATGCAATAAATTATATAAATGTACAAGAATTAGGTACGTATGTAAAAAAAAAAAATAATAATTTTTGATGTCTTACTTGAACCCGAGACGTAATCGTGAAGATCTTGCTGGTGATTTTTCAACGAGCTCCTCTGATTGAACCAGAGACAACATCTCGTGCACTTATTGCCTCTTCCTTCATCTCTTCTCACAACATGTCTCTGCATATGCAAGAGGAACGCATGGATGCTGGGCGTGTTAACAACTCCGTCCGAGACGAATTGGATGACCTTATAAAATAAATTTTCATGAATAAAAGCTCTTATTTCATTATCATAAACTTAGACACGTAAACTTTCAGACTCCACAGCCCAATATTTTCTCAAAACATGGGAAATGGGGGAATTACTTCTTTTAAATAAAATTAATGCGTAGGTATCATATTGAATTCAATATGAAAAGCTTAAGATTTTATATCGAAATATATTGCATTTTTAACGAAGTTGTTGAATTTTCAACCAAAAAAGATTAAGCTTCTACCAAAAGAGATGAATTTTCAACGAAAGAGTTCCGTTTCCAAGCTAAATAATACAATTTTTTAGGAAACAGTTGACTTTTAAACCCGAAAAGATAAATTTTCAACAAAAAAAGATCATCATCAACCAAGAAATATGATTTTTCAACCCAATAGTTGAATTTTCAAAACAAAAAAAAAAACTTATTTTGAGACCAAAATGTTCCATTTGGAATCAAAAAATGGAACTTATACAGAAGCGACGAATTTTCAAGAAAATAGTTTAATTTTCATTTAATTGGCAGAATTTCCAACCAAAAAAGATTAAACTTCAACCAAAAACCGTCCAATTTTAACACAAGATTTGAATCTTAAAATCAGAAACGACGAATTAAAAAAAAACAGTTGAATTTTCGCACAAAAAGGTTTTAAGAAAACAATTTAATTTTTCAAAAAAAAAAAAAAAAAGTTTGAAGAAAATAGTAGAATTTTCAACAAAATAGTTAAATTTTCATAAAAATAGTTGATTTTTTAACAAAATAGTTTAATTTCCCCCCTGTAAAGATGACTTTTTATACAAATAGTTGAACTTTCAACCAAAAACAGTTTTATTTTCATCAAAACAGATGAATTTTCAACAAAACAGTTGAATTATCAAACTACAAATATGAACTTTCAACCAAATGTACGAATTTTCTATCATAAAAGACGAATTTTCAACAAAAAATATGTCTTAACAAAAAAGTTCAGTTTTCAACAACATAATTAAATTTTCAACAAAATAGTGGCATTTTCAACACAATAGTTGAATATTCAAAGTACAAATATGAATTTCCAACCAAATGGACTATTTTTCTATCCAAAAAGACGACTTTTCAACAAAACAGTTAAATTTTCGTACAAAAAAATAGCTTTTTAACAAAATAGCTTTTTAACAAAATAGCTAATATTTCAACAAAATAATTAAATTTTCAACAAAATAGTTGAATTTTTAACCAAATAGTTTAATTTCCCCCCCTATAAAGATGACTTTTTATACAAATAGTTGAACTTTCAAGCAAAACAGACACATTTTCCACAAAACAGATAAATTATCAACAAAACAGTTGAATTTTCAACATAAAATGTGTACTTTCAACCAAATGCACGAATTTTCTATCCCAAAAGACGAATTTTCAACAAAAAAGATGTCTTAACAAAATAGTTCAATTTTTAACAAAATAGTTCAATTTTCAACAAAAGAATTAAATTTTCAACAAAATAGTGGAATTGTCAACACAATAGTTGAATATTCCAAGTAAAAATATGAATTTCCAACCAAATGGACTAATTTTCTATCCAAAAAGAGAACTTTTCAACAAAACAGTTAAATTTTGTACAAAAAAATGGCTGCTTTTTAACAAAAAAAGTTGAATTTTCAACAAAATAATTAAATTTTCAACAAAATAGTTGAATTTTCAAACTAAAAAAATATGAACTTTTAACCAAATGCACGAATTTTCTATTCCACAAGACGAATTTTCAACAAAAAGGATGTCTTACCAAAATAGTTCAATTTTTAACAAAATAGTTCAATTTTCAACAAAATAATTACATTTTCAACAAAATAGTGGAATTTTCAACACAATCGGTGAATATTCAAAGTAAAAATATGAACTGCCAACCAAATGGACTAATTTTCTATCCAAAAAGACGACTTTTCAACAAAACAGTTAAATTTTGTACAAAAAAATGGCTTGTTAACAGAATATTTGAATTTTCAACAAAATAATTAAATTTTCAACAAAATAGTTGAATTTTTTACCAAATAGTTTAATTTCCCCCCTATAAAAATGACTTTTTATACAAATAGTTGAACTTTCAAGCAAAACAGACACATTTTCCACGAAACAGATAAATTTCCACCAAAACAGTTGAATTTTCAACATACAAATGTGAACTTTCAACCAAATGCACAAATTTTCTATCCCAAAAGACGAATTTTCAACAAAAAAGATGTCGTACCAAAATACTTCAATTTTTAACAAAATAGTTCAATTTTCAACAAAATAATTAAATTTTCAACAAAATAGTGGAATTTTGAACACAATAGTTGAATATTTAAAGTACAAATATGAATTTTCAACCAAATGGACTAATTTTCTATCCAAAAAGACGACTTTTCAACAAAACAGTTACATTTTCGTGCAAAAAAAAATGACTTTTTAACAAAATATGTTGAATTTTCAACAAAATAATTAAATTTTCAAGAAAATAGTTGAATTTTTAACCAAATAGTGGTTGAATTTTCAACATACAAACATGATTTCTCAACCAAATGGTCGAATAATCAAACAACATTTTTTTTTAGAATACAGTTGAATTGTCAATTAAGAAATATGAATTTTTAAACAAAAACTTTTCTACTAAATAAGATAAGTTTTCAATCCAAAAGTATGAATTTTCTATCCAAGAAGACGAATCTTCAACCAACTATATGACTTTTTAACGAAATACTTGAATTTCTAACAAAATAATTAAATTTTCAACAAAATAGTTTAGTTTTCCACCAAATGGACTATTTTTGAAACAGAAAAGATTGAACTTTAACCAAAAACAGTTCTATTTTTAACACAATAGTTGAATTTTCATCAAAACGTTGAATTTTCAACTCAAAAAGTCGGCTTTTAAACAAAAATATTCAATTTTCAACAAAAGAGATGGATCTTCAACTAATAAAATAAATTTATGATCAAATAGTACAAATTTCAAACAGGTAGTTGAATTTCCAACCAAATATATAAATATTCAACCAAACTGTTAAATTTTCAAATAAAAAACAATCAATTTTCTACCAAAAATGGAATAGTTAAACTTTTAGCTACAAAATTATTTGTCAACCCAAAAAAAGCAAATTTTCAACAAAACAGTTGTATTGTATTAGCAATAAAATGAATTTTAAACAAAGTAGTAGAACTTTCAACCAAAAATAGTTGGATTTTCTTATTGGATTCTGTTAACTTAGTTCGCACATACGAGAAAAACAAGAAAAAGAGGAAGCAAGTTTCTTGAGAAAAAGAAAGAATTCTTTAAAAAAGGAGAATAGGAAAATAAGTTTGAAATCTTAGATTTACTCGTTTTTTTTTACCTTTAGGCAATAAGGACACTGCAATCCCTCGCCGTTTTCATGCACCTTGTAATAATGATCGATAACGTCCTTATGGCTGGAAGTTCGGTAAGCGCAGGTTTCGCATCGATACGGCATCTCCGAGGGATAATGCGTCATCGACAAATGATTAATCAGCAAACTGCTATTTCCTGTTTGACAATAAAATGCAAAATTTTGTTGAGAGATAAAATTCCAGAAGACAGATACAGAATTATCGAACGCAAGAAACTTAATTTAACAGGGTATCCAGCAATTCTAAGAAACAAAATTCAAGGTCTCTTCTAGGTTTTCAAGGTCAAGAAATCAAGTTTTTCCAGGTCTTCTTTTTTTATATTGAATATTGAAATAATCGTTTACTATACATGTAAAAAATGAGCCTTTCATTTTTTTATTGGTCAACAATTTGTAAAGAAGGCAGAACCATAAATAGACAAATTCTGAATTTTTTGCGAACGTAAGTCGTCTTTGTGAAATCATTTTGAATATTTTAAAATCTTCGTAAAATTGTTGAAATCTTTCAAAGTATTTAAAGTCTTTGTGGAATCTGTGCGGAATCTATTGTAATCATTTTTAATTTTCGAAAATCTTTGAAATCATTGAAATCTTTGTGAAATTTTTTGAAATCTTTTAAATATTTCTGAAATCTTTCTTTAATTTTTGTTTGTGAAATCTTTTGTGTTTGTTTGAAATCATTAATATCTTTTGAAATCTTCTAACATTTGTTGAAACTTTTTGAAATCGTTTAAAATCTTTGAAATGTTTTGAAATCTTTAAAACCTGGTATGTCTATTGAAATATTTTTGTATCCTTATGAATTCTTTGAAATATTTGTGAAATATTTCTGAAATCTTCTGTATCCGTTTGAAATCATTGAAACATTAAAACTGTTTGTGAAATCTTTGAAATCTTCTACAAAAATTTGAAATCCTTTCAAATCTTTCAAATGTTTTGTAATCTTTGAAATCTGCTTCATTTTGAAATCCTTGAAATTCTAGTATTCTTTTGAAATCTTTAAGAAATGTTTAGGAAATCTTTGAAATACTTGTGAAATCTTTTCAAATCTTCTAAAAAATTTTGAAAATGTTTAAAATCTTTGAAATGTTTGGAAATCTTTTATATCTGATGTACTGTACCCATCTTGAATTTTTCTAAAATCCTTATGAATTCTTTGAAATATTTGTGATATATTTCTAAAATCTTTTGTATCTCCTAGAAATCTTTTAGAATCTTTAAAAATTGTTGAAGAATCTTTTAAATCCTTGAAATCTTTGTAAAATTGTTTGAAATATTAAAATCATGGTGAAATCTTTGAAATCTTTGTGAAATATTGCTTTAATCTTTGTGGGTGCAATCTTCTGTGTTCGTTTGAAATCTTTTGAGATCTTCTCATATTTGTTGCAACTTTTTGAAATCGTTTAAGATCTTTGAAATCTGGAGTACTGTACCCCTTTTTGAAATCTTTGAAATTATTGACATCTTTTTATATCCTTACGAATTCTTTGTGAAATTCTTTGAATTTTTTTTAATCTTCGTGAAGTTTTTTTTTAAATACTCTAAAAAATGTTGAAATCGTTTAAAATCTTATCTTTGAAATGTTTTGACATTTTTGAAATCTGGTGTACTTTGCCCTTTTTTAAATCTCTGAAATTCTTGTATTATTTTGAAATCTTTCTGAAAATTGTATGAAATTTTTGTTAAATCCTGAAACATTTAAATTACCATCGAAATTTTCAATTAATAATTTGTATAACTTGCAAGTTGAATATCACAAAAAATACATACTTTAAAATTCTATATTCGCGGCAAAGAAATAAAAAACTTATAGAAATATTCACAATACTGTAATGAACAAAAGATAAATTATATCTTGATAAGAAACAAATTTTTCAGTAGCAAGATTTCTACTAAACGAGATGTTTCTTTCATTATCGACTAAAAGATTTAAATTACTCTTCGAATTTCAATAAAATAACTGTTTTAAAAGCAAAAAAAATCAAAGTCCTCTTAAAAAATTCAAAGAGACTTTCAAGTTTACAAAATTTAAAAGAAACTCAAGGAGAATTCCAGGTTTTCAAAATCGCTGACACCCTGATTAACACTAATAAAATCGAACGAGAAAAATATAAGACAATTTACCGAATTTATGTTCGCAAATAGCACACACAACCATATCACTGTCAGAGTGACCAAAATTGCTGTGCGCTTCCGTGACATGAGTGACCATCTGGTGTTGGGAAGAGAAAGCACTGCAACAATATCGACAAACTGGCGAGTCTGATTGACCAGGAACTTGTCTTGGAACGTGGCTGATCATGTGTTCCATCACTTCGCTGTTGGACCTCATCGTCGCCGGACAAAGGAAACACTGCAATCAACAAAAAAAAGGAATCATAAGGGGCCGTTCATGAAATCCGGTACAAATGTTTGTCTATATTCACCCCCCCCCCCAACCCTTGTTGATTTTGCACGAAAATAGGGGATTAAATTCTTTCAAATAAAATTTATGTATACCATATTGATTACAATATGAAACACCTTAAATCAGGGTGTCTAGCGTTTCTTCAAACAAAAATTCCAGGACTTTTCCAGGTTTTCCAGGACAAAAATATACACTTTTCCAGGTACTTTCTTACAGTAGAAAAATAATACTTTCCACGAAACAGTAGAAATTGTAGGTCTAGTGGAACTGAAAAAATGTTATATGCGAAATTTCTCTTACGCCCCTAAAATCTGATTTTATAGAACAGAAAGTTTTTTTTTGGACATTGTTCATTTTATCACGGTGAAACATCACGACGCAACGATAGAAAATATTTAAAGTTTTTCTTTTTTCCAGCTTTAAAGAAAATTTAATGTAACTTTTGAAATTCAATATTTTTTTGCTGTTTATAATTTAGCTAATTTAGGTTTATTTGCAATGAAATAATGCAATTGTCAACAAACAAGTTGATTTTTTAACCAAATTGTTGAGTTTGCAACCTAAAAAGATGAATTTTCAACTGAATAATTGAACTTTAATTAAAAAAGATTGAACTTCAACTAAAAACAGTTGCATTTCCAACGAAGTAATTGAATTTTTTGGAAGACAGTTTAATTCTGAACCAAAACGGTAAATCCTAAATCCAAAAGGACAAATTTTCTGTCGAAATAGGCGAATGTTCAACAAAACAGTTGAATTTGCAACCAAAAATTTAACAAAAAACAGTTGAATTTTCAACACGAAAATTGGAATGTTCGACAAAAAGACGAATTCTCTCAAATAGTTCAACCTTCAACCAAAAAAGATGAATTCTTAACCAAAACGACGAATTTTCAACAAAGAAAATTAATTTTCTACCAGAAATGACCAATTTTTAACAAAATAAACCCATTTGCAAACAAATAATAACATAGATTTTCAATCGAATAGTTGAATTTTCTACTAAAGACGATAAATTTCCATCCAAAAATAGAATAGTGAAGTTTTCATTGAAAAAAAATTAATTTTCGTAGACAAAAAAGGATTTTCAACAAAATAGTTAAGCCTTCAACCAATATAATGAAGAAAAGCAGTTTAATTTTCAATCAAGTAGTCGAATTTTCAATTCAGAATATTTTTAATTTCTACCAAAAAATATAAATTCACTGAAAAAAATATAAATTTTCAACCAAAACTGGAATGGTTAAATTTTCCGGAAAAAAATAATAATAAGTTTCATGCAAAAAAAAAAACATTCTTGACAGAATATTAACAAATAAAATGAGTTTTTAACAAAGTAGTTGTTCATCCAAAAGGTTGAATTTTAAACCAAAAAAGGTAAATTTTTATTTATATTTTTTAATAGCTGAATTTTCAATTTAAAAAATTAATTTTCATACAAAAATAAAGTTTTTTTAACAAAATAGTTCAATTTTCTGCCAATAAGATGATTTTTTATTAAAGCTTTTTAGATTCTAACCAATTAATTGAATTTTTAATAAAGAGAATAAATTTTATAATAAAAAAGAGATAAATTTACAACAAGAAAAAACTAATTTTCAATAAAATAGTTAAATTTTTAACCTTTAACCAATTAGTTTAACTTTTAACCTGCAAAGATTAATTCTTAACCAAACCGATGAATTTTCAACAAGGAAAATTAATTGTCTACCAAAAGAGACAAATTTTCAACAAAGTACACCAATTTACAGACAGATAAATTAATTTTTAACTTGTCATTTTGAAACCAAAGAATTAATGCTCAATAAAGCAGTTCAACTTCTAACATACAAACAAAATTTTTTCTACAAAACAGTTGAATTTTCACCAGAAAATATTAATTTTTAACAAAAAAGTTCATTTTCAACCAAAAAATTCCAGTTTTAATCAGAAGAGAGAAAAATTCCACCAACCGGATTAGTTTTCTACCAATGAAGACCAATTTTTGACTTAAAAAAAGATTACATTTTAGCAAAAAAATGGGAAAGATACATTTGGAGGTTGACAATTTAATTTTAAATGAAAAAAAGAATCTTCAGCAAAATATTAAAAATCTTCAATCAAAGACAGTAACCCTTAAACAAATAAATTTTTAACAAAGTGATTCAAGTTTTACCCAAGTGAT
>CAKNXH010002032.1:169299-180065 GCA_932178445.1 Andricus quercusramuli | reverse complement strand
TTCATTTTCAAAATTCCCTAACTTTGCCCCGACCAATTTTTTACTTGTTCTAACCATTAATATTCAAATACCATTTCGATTGTAGTTTCGTGATTTTCACCGTGGTCAAATAAACAGCCTCTTGTTAAAAAGGTAATTTTTTTTTCGTTCAGAAGAGAAAAAGTTTAAAAAACTATTTTTTTTAAAGAACGAAAATTCCAGAACCACGAGCAAAATCCAAAGACTTTTCCAGGTTTTTTCCAGGTAAAAACGAAATTCAAGGCCTTTTTCAGGTTTTCCAGGTCAAGAAGTCAAGTTCTTTAAGGGTCTCTTTTTTTTCATCAAATAATGAAATAAACGTTTGTTAAACATGTAAAAAATAAGCCATTTCATTTTTTATTGGCCAATAATTTTTAAAGGAAGCAGAACCATAAATAAACTAATTCCTAATTTTTTGCGCACATAAGTCGTGTTTGAAATCCTTAAAATCTATAAGATCTTTGTGAATTCGTTGAAATCTCCTGAAGTACTTAAAATCTTTGTGAAATCTTTAAATTTTTGTGAAATCTTTTGGAATGTTTTTGAATTTTTGTAAAATGTTTGAAATCTTTAAAATTCTTGAAATCTGAAATCCTTGTGATTATCTTTCTACAATAAAAGATGAATTTCCAATCTAAAAGTACAAGTTTTTAACAAGAGAGTTTAATTTTCGTCCAAAAAAGACGACTTTATGAAAATCGTTAAATTTTCAACCTACAAAGATGTATTTTCAACGAAATGGTTGAATTTTCAAACCAGAAAGATTAAAATACAACCGAAAAACGAAAATTTAACAAAATAGTTGAATCCTTAACCAAATAGATGAATTTTCAGTTAAAAAAGATGAATTAACTAAAAAAAAAGACATGATGAAAATCGTTAAATTTTCAACCTACAAAGCTGTATTTTCAACAAAAAATGAATTTTCTAGCAAAAAAAGATACCTCTTTAAGAAAATAGTAGAACTTTCAACAAAATAATTAATTATCAATAAAATAGTAGAATTATTAAACAAATAGTTGAACTTTCAAGTCAAAAAGGCGAATTTTCAGTCCAAAAGGACAAATATTCTATTCAAAAAGACGAGTTTTAAAAAAAGCACGTGAATTTTCTAACAAAAAAGAGTACTTTTTAAGAAAACATTAGAATTTTCAAGATAATAAATTAAATTTTGAAAAAAATAGTTCCATTTTTAACCAAATAGTTTAATTTTACCCCTCGAATGATGAACTTTGATTGACTGATGATTTATGAACCAAAAATATAATAGTACATTTTTCAAATAAAATGAATTAACCTTCAAGTAAAAACAGTTGCATTTTCAACTAAGTAGTTGAATTTTCAAGCAAACGGGACGAATTTTTAACAAAATAGTTGAATTTTCAACCCGCAAAGATGAATTTTCAACCAAATGGTTCTTCACAAAAAGACGAATTTTCAACAAAATAATTAAATTTTCAAGAAAATAGTTTAGTTTTCCACCCAATAGTTTAATCCTCAACCATAAAAGATGAATTTTCAACACACAGGATTAATTTTCTAACAAAAAATGCGAATTTTCAATAAAATATATGTATTTTCTACCAAATAGTTGAATTTAAACTTCTAAAGAAATTTCCAATCAAAAATGGAATCGTTAAATTTTCAGATAAAAAAATTAGTTTTTAACAACAACAAATTATTCTAGAAAGTAGTTCAACTTTCAAATAAGTAGTTGAATTTTTAACATAGAGGATTAATTTTCCATACAAAAAAAATGTTCAACAAAATACATACATTTTTATCCCGAAAATATGATTTTTCAACAAAAAAGTTAATTTTATACCAAATAGTTATATTTAAATAAAATATTTTTTTTATATTAAAATTTTTAATTTGTTTTATTGGAAATAAAATGTAATTTTTATATGATATATAAAATAATAATTTTATCAATAAAATATAATAAATAATTTATTAATCAATGACAACATTATTATAAAAATTTCCTTTGCCTAAGAATTCAGGCAAATCTTTAAACTTTAAGATACACAATTAAAATTTGTTTACTTTTTTTTGATTGAAAATAAATTTTGCTTGATGATTAAAATATTCACAAACTTCATTTAATTGATAACCAAATAGTAGAATTTTCAACCAAAGATATGAATTTCTAACAAAAAAGTGGAAATATTATTTTTCAACAAAAAAGGTAATTTTTTCCAAATAGTTATATTTGCATAAAAATACTTTAATTCTTAACCAAACAGTTGAATTTTCAACCAAAAATATGTATTAAAAAAAATATATATTTTTTCAACTAGTGTAATGCTGTACCAAAATTTTTGGATTTTCGCCCCAAAAAGATGATTTTTCAACGAAAAAATGAATTTTCAACAAAGCAGTTCACGTTTCAACCAAGTAGTTGAATTTTTGACCAAAAAGATTACTTTTTAATAAAATAGTTGAACTTTTACCAATTATTTAAATTTCTAGCTAAGCAGCAGAACTTTTAATCAAGGGACAAGAAAAAACGAAAAAAAAACGAGAAAAGGTTGAAAAAGGATAGGTTTCTTGAATATAGCGAGAAAAAAGATTCCTTAAAAAAAAGAGAAAAGAGGGGAAAACTTTTTACAAATTTATCATCAGGAAATGCATTAAATGTTATCTAAGTACGTAACGTTACTTCCACTGACCCCTGACAAAAACATAGTTTATGGACGGCCTCTAAGAATTTTCAAATTCAAGAATTTATCCATGAATCAAGAATTAATTTCGCCTCCAACTGACCTTGAACAAAAACGCGTTCTTGTGTTCCTTCGGCGAGTGGCCCTTGCCCTCCATTGTTGCATAATAAAATTCCTGTAGCTGCACTTTTTCACCAATTTTATTCTCTTTATCAAACGCCGAGAAATCTGGGGTACGTCGTTTGATTTCCGGCTCAGGACTTCTCGTTTGCCAGACTCTCTTCCTGTTTCGTTTGTTGGCCTGCGATGAATGCTTGGAAACATCATGTTGTCGTGAGTGAACCTCGTGAATACTAGGTTCTTTCGGGATTGTTACCATTGGAGCAAGAGGCGGAGGATTCGAGGTTGAATACGTCCAATCGTGGAAGGGATTTGCGGAGATTTTCGCGATCCGCTCCAGGAGATTCTCAGCTGAAAGGACATTAAAAATGCAACTATGTAGTACCAATACAAGTTTGGTCATAAGAATGATAAAAAAAAGTCAGGGTGGCCGCAAAACTTCATTTTCAAAACTCCCTCATTTTTCCCTCATCAATTTTTCATTTTATCTGAACATTTACATTCGAAGACCATCATTTTCGTCTTGTAATATTTTTAACAAGGAATATTTTATAAACGGAATATAACGATTTCTGATTCAAATTAAAAAATTTGCAAATTGGTTTATTTCAACCAAAAAGTATGACTTTTCTACCGTAAAAGATGAATTTTCGAATTTTAGAACAAAAATAATTAAAATTCAACCAAAAGTAGTTGAATTTTCAACCGAATAAATTAAATTTTTAGAATACAAATTTTTAACAAAAAAATAATTATTAATTAAATCCAAGAAGATTATTAATTTAATTTAAATTAAATTAAATCCAAGAAGACGAACGTTTAACATAACATTTCAATTTTCGACAAAAAATATTATTTTTCAACAAAATAGTTGAATATTAAACAAAATAATTAATTTGTTCACAAAATATTTAAATTTTCAACAAAATAGTTGAACTTTGAACCTAATAGTTGAATTTTCAACCTAGAAAGATGAATCTTCCACCAAATAATTTAATTTTCAAGCCGAAAATACGATTTTTTTTAGAAGATAGTTGAATTTTTAATCAAAATGTTGAATTTTCAACCTAATAAGATGAATTCGCATAAAAAAATGTAACAGTTGGTATTTCCACCAAAAAAGACAAAATTTCTAACAAAAGATTTCAACTTTAAAACAAAATAGAGAAATTTTCAACCAAGATTAAATTTCTACCAAAAATGAAATAGATAAATTTGCAGTAAGAAATTAATTTAAAAAAAAAAACGAATTTTCAACAAAATAGTTAAATTTCCAAGCCAAAAGACGAATTTTCTGTATAATAGTTGGATTTTCAAATGGAAAATATGAGTTTTCAAACAAACAAAAAAATCACTTTCAACGATACAATTGCATTTTGAAACAAAAAAAAAGAGGGAATTTCAAAACTATAGAAGATTAGCCCTGCACCAAAAAAGACGATTTTTCAACTAAAAGAACTAAATTTTGAACCGAAAAATGAATTTTTAAGGAAAATGATGAATTTTACAACCAAAATGACGAATTTTCAACTATTAAAGATTTTCCAGTAAAAAGAGAAAAAAAGTTCATCCAAATTGTTGAATTTTCAAGGCAGAAGACGAAATTTTGGTAAAATAGTAGAATTTTCAACAAAAATTAATAGTTTTTAACGAGCTAGTGGCATTTTTAACCGAAAAAGAGGAAAGTTCAAACCAAGAAGATTAGCTTTCTATAAAAAAGGCATATTTTCAACCAAAAAAAGTAAATTTTCAATCAGAGATATGAATTTTCAACTAAAATGTTGAATCTTCAACAAAAAATTATTTTTCAACAAAGTCGTTCAACCCTCAATGAAGTAGTTTAATTTTCAACCTAAAAAGGCTGAATTTTTAACGAATAATGTAACAGTATGTACACTAATATAATTTACTATACAATAATATAATTTTAAATTTAAAAAAAAGTATTTTTTTTAACCAAAGCAGATTAATTTTCAACCAAACAGTCGAACTTTCAACCAAAAAGAAGGATTTAATTTTATTTAATATTTCAAAATTACTAAAAATAAATTTTTAGGAATTACATATTATTCATAATTAATAATATCTAATTTTTTAATAAATGAAGTTAATTTATTAAATAATTTTTTCCAAAATATTTGTAAAAATTTATAATTTAAAAAAATGAGAAACAAAATTGTTGAATTTCCAACCAAATAATATTTTACAGAAAAAAAAACAATTGCCAGAAGGGAGAAACTACAAGAAAATAAATATGAATGAAAGGCGAATCTAAGCAGAATATTATGTCAGGGTTGCCACAAAACTTCATTTTTAAAAATCCATAATTTTTCCCTGACCAATAATTTATTTTCCCTGACCATTAATATTCCAAGATTAGAATAATAAAATTGTAAAATTTTTAACATACAATCTTCTTATAAACGGTATTTAAAAAAATGAAATGTATTATTTTCGACAGTTATTTAAAGTGCCTCTTATAGAAATTCCCTGCTTAAAAATTTTTTTTTTCAATATCCCCTGGTTTTTCCCTGACCTGCAGCCACCCTGAGAGTTACCCTCGATCTTTACTAATAATTCCAAGATTATAAACTTACTCGTGTCTAATTTCGTTTGTTCAGCAATATGAATAATAATGTTGTTAAATGCCTTCGCAGCAGTCGAGCCAAACATTTCCCTCCAAACCAACTCATCCAGGAACTGTTGAATCATCTGCCTGCTGAGCAAACTCAGCGTATTTTGGAACATCCTGGGCACTATTTTCCTCAAATACTCCATAATATGGTAATTACTTGTGACATTTCGGGGCGTTTGTTCACTGAAAGCAGACTGGGTTACATTATTGAAACCCATTTCTTGTAAGGTGCTTTTATCTACTGTGAAGTCGGTCAAAATCTTGGAATCCTTGTGGACCCAGTCCTTCAAGGGACTCAAGATGTTGTTGAAGCGTCGCTTGTAGGACCTTTCGCCCTCAATCACTGGCTCGCATGCTCGCAACCTCAATTCCGATGAGTCCGGATCCAAAACACCCAGAACCTCAACCTTCACCTGGCGCAAGTTTCCATCCTGAGATGTCGTTCCCAGACTAATGACGCCAACCTGAATCATGGAATTTTTACCACCCATCATTCTACTCTTGTCCCAAACAGCAGCCGTGCAGATGCTTCGGAGATTCGTGTAGAAGTTCTTCACGTAGACGTTGGAGACTTTGACCCAGGAGACGACGTTCTGAATGTTCGTTTGACATGCCCAGTGGTAAATTAATTTTAGAAGAACGGTGGGAGTGTGTGGCGCGCCTTGAAAAATTGAACCAGAGAACACGGAAACAAATCGATCCGGACAGCATGAGGAGATCCAAACGTATCCACCGGAATAAGGGAAAGTACCGGTGTCGCTGTACATCCCGAGTTCCAGTTTCACCTTCTGGTAATTTGTACTATGTTGCATACAATACTGTTCAGACCTAACGAGACCTTGTTGAATTAGCCACTCTGCAAACTTTGTTGCCGAGTACATTAACACACTTTTCACTTGCAGATCTGCAAAAAAAATGGAATCATTCGTAAGTTTCGGTCAAAATAAATGATGAATTATTCAGGGGTTTGACCACTCGACTTATGAGGGTACCCTAGATTTCAAGAGCTCGAAGATTTCACAAGGATTAACAAGGTTCCACAGATTTCAAACAATCGGGGTGTCTACTCAAATCCTGAGGAAAAAATTTCCTGATAATTCGAGGTTTTGCCTAGGTATCTCAAAATTTTTCCTGACATTTTTTTAAACAACACATTATATTACAAGATATTTTAGAATATATTAGCGCCATAGATTAATTAAATAATTAAATAATACTAAAAAAATAATCAATAATTTGTTGAATTTTTCTATAAAGTTTAAAAGTTTATGAATTTGAATAATAATTCAAATAATATTTATTTATCTTCATAAACTTCAAATTCAATGCATATTTGGGTAAATTTAAGGTTTGTACTATATTAAATTCGATTTAAACCGCTTAAAATTCCTAACCAAAAATAGATGAATTTTAAACCAAACAGATGTATTTAAAAAAAAGAGCTTATCTTTCAACCAATAATAGAAATTTTCTACTAAAATGATAAATATTTAACTGGAATACTTGAATTTTCAACCAAAAAGATGAATTTTTAAACTAGAAGGTTAACATTGAAACAAAAAGATTATTTTTCTACCAAAAGAGACGATTTTTCAACAAAATAAATGAATTTTCAACTAGAAAAGACCATTTTTCAACCAAATAGTTGAGTTTTTAACTAAAAAAAACAGCTTTCAACGAAAATGGAATAGTTAAATTTACGGATAAAAAAATTAATATTTCACTAAAAAAAATTGCAATCAAAGTTATGAGTTTGCAACTAAAATAATGAATCTTCAACTGGAATAGATAAATTTTTAACCAAAAAGATAAATTTTTAACAAGAGCGTATAACTTTCAACCTAATAATTTAATTTTTAACCAAAAAGATGAATTTGCAAACAAGAAGATTAATTTTATACCAAAAAAGACGACTTTTCATCAAAATTCTTGAATTTTCAAGGAAATAATGAATTTTCAAGAACAACAAAAAAAGACCATTTTTCAACCAAATAGTTTCAAATAAAAAACATCAATTTTCAACCAAACATGGAATAGTTAAATTTTCAATTAAAAAATTAATTTTCAATTAAACTGACAAATTTTTAACCAAAACGATGAATCTTCAACTGAATTAGTGTAATTAAAAAAAAAATATTACCTTTTCAACTAAAATGATGAACATTTAACTGAAATAGTTGAATTTTCAACCAAAAAGATGAATTTTGAATAAAAAAGATGACTTTTTAACCGCAAAGATTAAGTTCTACCAAGAAAGACGGATTTTCAACAAAACAGCATGAATTTTCAATTAAAAGATAAATTTTCAACCAAAAATGGAAGTTATTTTTTCATTCAACAAAATTAAATTTCAAAAGAAAATTTTTTTTTTAACAAAATACGTAAATCATCAACTGAAAAAAATTGTCAACCAACAATTTAATAGTTAAATCTTCAGTTGAGAAAATGATTGTTTAACCAAAGAGAGGAATTTTCAAATAAAATAAATGATGGAATATTTAGTTGGAATAGTGGAATTAAAAAAAAAGATAAATTTTCAACTAAAATGTTGGAATATTCAATTGGAATAGCTGAATTTTGAACAAAAAAGATGAATTTTCAACTACAATGATGAATCATTTAACTGGAATAGTTGAATTTTCAACCAAAGAGATTACTTTTCAACTAATATGTCAGATTAATTTCTACCAAAAAGACGAATTTTCATCAAAATACATAAATTTCGAACTAAAAATCGAATAGTTAAATTTTAAGTTCAAAAAATTAATGTTCAACCAAAGAGATAAATTTTCAACTAGAATAATCGAATATTTAACTGGAATGGTTACATTTTCAGTTAAAAAAATAATAATTTTCCACCAAAAAGACGAATTTGTAACCAACATGATGAATCTTTAACTAGAATAATTAAATTTTCAACAAAAATATTTATTTTCAACCAAGAAGATTAATTTCTACCAAAAAGACGAATTTGCAACTAAAAAAGATAAATTTTCAACCAAAACTTGAATAATTTGATGTTAATTGTTTTTTGTCTACTGGTATGAAATTAATATTTTTGAATATTTATTTTTATTTCTAAATTGTGAAAAAAATTGCTCTAAAGCTCCGCTGGGATCCGAACCCAGATATTTCAGATTGCCGGTCTGATGCTCTTACCCACTAAGATATGGAGATACGCGATTAATTTCACAATTTAAAAATAAAAATCAATCATCAAAAATATTAATTTTAGACCAGTAGACAAAAAAAAATTTACATCAAATTATTCAATACAGTTTATCTGGTCAAAACCATAACATCAAAAAATACAAAACTTGAATAGTTAAATGTATAGTTAAAAATATAATTTTCAGCCAAAGAAATGAACTTTTAACTCAAATGATGGAATATTTAACTGATTTAACGAATTTACAACAAAATAGCTCATTTGTCAACCAAGAAGATGAATTTTCAATTAAAATGATAAAACTTCAACCAAGTAATTATTTTATCATTCCCAAAAAAACGACTTCTGAACGAAAAAAGTAGTAATTGATATTTCAACAAAAATAGATTTAAATTTTTAATTACAAACAGTCGAATTCAACAAAAAAAAAAGACTTTTCAACAGGAGTTAAATTTTCAGTTCAGAAAGATTTTTCAGTCAAAATAGAGAAAAAAATGCTAACAAACTGTTGAATTTTCAAGCAAAAAAAAATTAATTTTCTACCAAAAAGAACGAATTTTCAACCAAAAATGAAATAGTTAAATTTTGAGTTAAAAAATTAATTTTAATAAGAAACGAAATTTCAACAAAATAGTTTATAAAGCTACTTTTATAAATGAAGAATTATTGTTATTCAAATTTATATTACAATTTTGAAAAAAATAAGCACGCTCTCGAAAAAATTCCCTGACATTTTCAGGTTTTTCCAGCTATGTAAGAATTCCCTAATAATTCCAGGTTTTCCAAGTTTCTCACGTTTTCCAGGTAGAGTAGACACCTTGTATTCTGAATATATATTACTATATTGTCTTCGAGAGATGTGCAATTACCTAAGTCTTGTCTTTCCTTTTGTGCGAACTGCGGCGTAACATTTTTGGTGCAAAGATTAGGTCTTGCGACGACAACCAGCGATGGGAAAGTTCGCCCTCCATTTATCTTGTTGAATGTTATTTCTCTACCATCGGGCAAATGCTTCTTGGACTCATCAATATGCTCACCAACTGAAAAATAGGAAGATGAAACAATTTATTATTGTATACAGGCGTCATAGTCCCTATCGAATAAAATATAGGGACCAAAGGTTACTTTTTGTTATGCACACAGGGAACTTTTCTCAAAATAATTCAAGTTAAATTTAGAAGAATTCAAATGAATTGCAAAAAAATTTTAAACTAAAAAATTGCATTGACTTCCGTGAAATTGGAACGCATTTAGAGGAATTTTAGGTAAACGAGAAGAATTCGATGAAATTCATAAAAATTCAAGGCGAATTTTAACAAATTTAAATAAATTGAAAACAATTTAAAAATATGAAAAATTTCATGGAATTCAGCAACTTTGAAATGCGCTTAGAAAAATTCAAGGGAATTCAATAGAATTAAAAAAATGCATTAAATTAAGTAGAATTGAGAAAATTTAGAAGAATTCAAGTAAAATAAAAAAATCCAAGAAAATTCCAAAGAATTTGAATTGATTCAGGGTAAATTAATAAGAATTCAGGGTGAATTCCAAAAAATAATTTCAAATCTTTGAAACCCTACAAACTTAAAACCAAAAAAGTGAATAATGACTACAAACCCATTTAAAAGAATTCAAATGAATTGGAAATAATTTTGAAAATCGAAAAAATTCCATTGAGTTCAGTAAAATCTGAGTGAATTTAGTGGAATTTAAGGGAAATGAGAAGAATTCGATGAAATTCATTTTAAAAATCCAGCTGAATTTAAAAAGCAATCAAGTGAATTGGAAACAATTCAAAAATATGCAAAAATTAATTGAATTGAGTAAGTTTGAAATGAGTTTAGAAAAATTGAAAGAGCATTCAAAAGAATTTGATAAAATACCTACGAATTTAAAGTGAGTTTAAAAGACTTCAAGGTGAATTAAACAAAAGCTTTGTTAAAATCCATTGAATTGAGTAAAATTGAGTGAATTGATCAGAATTCAAATGAATTAAAGTTTTTTTTTTAATCGAAAAAATCCATTTATTTTAGTTTTGTGTGTATTTAGAGAAATTTAAGGGAAACGAGACAAATTCGATGAAACACATATAAAAAATCAAACTGAATTAAAAAAAAAATGAATTGAATTCAAAAAAGTTTGATGAAATGCCTAAGAA
>CAKNXH010002032.1:151982-162454 GCA_932178445.1 Andricus quercusramuli | reverse complement strand
AACAACAAAATTAATTTTTAGCTAAGAAGAATAATTTCTACCAAAAAAGACGAATTTTCAACAAAATACACGAATGTTCAGCTAAAAAAGATAAATTGTCAACCAAAAACTGAATAGTTAAATTTTCAGTGAAAAAAAATGGTTCAACCAAAGAAATGAATTTTCAAATAAAATCATAGAATATTTAATTGGAATAGTTACATTTTTGCTAAAAAAAAATCTAAACCGAAAAAAACTAATAATCACAAAAATAGATACATTTTTAAACAAAGTGATGAATTTTCAACTGGAATAGTTGAATTTAAAAAAAAAATATTAATTTTCAACTAAAATGATGAATCTTTAACTCGAATAATTGATTTTCAACCAAAAAGATGAATTTTCAGCCAAGAAGATTAATTTACACCAATTTAGAGACTTGACGTTCTTTAATCATTTTTTAAATTGAAAATTCAACTATTTTAGATAGAAAATTCATCCTTTTGCATCGAAAATAAATCTTTTTTGGTTGAAAATGAGCTTTTTGTTCAAAATCCAACTATTTTGTTAAAAAATTAATTATTTTATTTGAAAATTTAATTCAGTATTCAATTGGAATAGCTACACTTCTAGTTGAAAACGAATAATTTTCAACCAAAATAAAAACTGAATATTAAACCAAAAAGATTAATGGTCAACGAAAATTATGAATCTTTAATAGATTAATTGAATTTAAAGACAGAACAAAAAAAAAACAATTTTCAACAAACCAGATAAATACAGTAACATAACTACATAACTACAAAGGGTAGACACCCTGACTTGAGAATCATGATGTCAGTTTCGCTTTTAAAGTTAATTATGTAAGTATACACAAATTTTAATTTATACTATGTTGAAAGTTTGTAATGTTCTTCATTAATAACTTTTGTAGAAAACATTAAAATTTGTGCAACAAATTAAGAAAATAATAGAGTTAGATTTAAAAAGGAGTAAGAAAAAACGTTCTGATCTACATTGAAGATTATCGAAGATTAAAATCTAACACAATCTCTCTATCACAATTTTTAATGTGTCATTCAAAAGTTCTTAATGAAGGACATTACAGACTTTCAACATGAATAAATTACAATTTTTAACTACCAACAGAATTAACTTGAGATTTGTTAAACAAATGGACTTTTAATTATTCAATAAAGGTTCTTCTTCACATCAATGTGGCTTTTTTGGTCTGAAATGTGTCATTTTACATCCAGAACAGTGTTAGGTAAGTTACTTTTTTTTGAGTAACTAGTTACAGTTACTAATCAAAGTAACTTCAAGTTACCTAAAAAGTTACTTTCTTCAATTCCTTAAATTTCTAGTTTAAAAATCAAAATAACTAAGATGATAATTCAAAAAAACTTAAATAAAGAAGAAATAGGCATTAGTTAAACTAAGATTTTTCAGTCACATTTTTCAACCAAACATTTCTATTTTTACTCAGAAAATATTTACAAAATTTTACCGGAAAAAATGATTAATCTCTTAGACTTTATTTCTTTCTAATAAGTTATGAAAAATAATCAGAATAAGTGTACCTTGTGTAGAGACAGTTCCTAAAATGACTCCCATACGCGGATCCATTACAAGTTGTATATTTCCCTGTCCAGAATTGGGATTTTTTAACACGTTGAGCTTTATTGGCTGCGCCTTGTTTTGTATCGATTGATTCTGAAAATTTCAGTTTATAATGTTAATATTATTCTATAATATCAGCGAGTAAAGAGTTTTGATATCACCAGGCCTTGGACTCACTTGAGAAATTCAAAATACATAAATTTTGAAAAATAGTTTCAAAATCGTGTCACGTAATTTTTTTAAATATTACATCCCTAGAAATCCCTTGAAATTTCATTTCATTTATTCCCAAAAGTTCTTTAGAAATTCGTAGGAAACCCTTAAACTGTTTAAAAAATATCACTGCTATCCTGAACACCTTTTAGAAATGATTCGAGATTTTCTGCAATCCTACAAATTCTTTGAAAACCCTTTAAAATGTTGACGTCTCATTAAATTCCTTGGAATTTTTAAAAATATACCTTAAACTCCTTCAAATCTGTCAAAATCCCTTGAAATTTATAAAATGTCTAGCAATTCCACAAAAATCTAGTTAAATCTCGTAAAACTTCCTAAAATCTGTAATATCTTTAAAAATTGTTTCAAAAATTATATATTTGAAATCCTCTGAAATCTCGTGAATTCCCATCGAATCTGATAAAGCCCATTGAAATATGAATTCCTCGAATATTGTTAAATTAATTCCCTGAACTCTCGTAATTTCGTAAATACCGTAAAAAATCATTGAGATCTTCGAAATATTTTTAATTTTCTGAAATCCTACGACATTCTTTGAAATCTCATGAAATTCATCAGAATTTTTCAAAATATACTACGTTATTCAAAATCCTTTTAAAATTATAAAATCCCTTAAATCTTTAAAAATCCCGTACATCATAAAAAAAAATTCAACCTTTTTAAATCTTGAAAATCCTGAGACGCCATAAAATCTCTAGAAATTCAGAAGTAGCTTAATGAATTTCAGTGAAATTTCAATAATTTTCAATGAAATTCCACCGATTCGACTCTAAAAACTTAAAATCCCGTAAATTATCTAGAAACTTTTTTGTTTTTCTTCCAAAATCTTGAAAACAGGATTGTAACCATTTAAAATCACAATTACTGATGTGTCAATTTCAGACAGTTTAATTTTGATCTTTTTTTATTTTAAACTCAATTATTAATATTTTAATTTCAAACCTTTCTTTAGAATTATTATTCATTCTTGAGTTTTTCCAATAAAATATTTTTCAATTTGAAATAATTTATTTGTGTAAATCTTCATCTAAAAATCGCAAAATTTTAAGATATTACATAGAAATTTAAACATTAAAACCGAAAAATACAAAATAAGATTGCTGTAATATGATTCCAATTTTTGAAATAGTAATATTTGAAGCTTTTCAATTCGAAATCGCTTTATATTTATACCTATAATTATTAAATTCAAAACCGACTATCAAGGCTTTTAATATGAAATTTGGAAATATTTAATAGCGGAATTGTCCTGAAATTTGGAATATTTAAATTTGAAACTACGATATCGTGAAATTAAAAAATCGACACCTCCAAAAATTAATCTCAAAATTAATTTAAGAAAAAACTTTAGTTTCAAGGCCTCATTTTCACCGTTCAAAATTGCATAATTTTGAATATTGCGAGAAATATTGTGAACCTTCAAAGTTTAATTATTCCCAACACTTTGAAAATGATATTTTTTCTAATTGAAAACTTTCAAAACTTGGAAAACGAGCCAATTTTGAAATACGGAAAATCTCCCGGTTGTAATATTTCGCTCCTGGATTTTACCCGGTTCTCCCGGGTGGATGGCCACCCTGTAGCATTAGTGTTATTTTTTTCAAAATAGTAGCAAAATAATTGCCGCGTTAAAGAGAAGTGTGAAAAAGTGTCAAAAGTGGCGTGAGTCCGAGGCTTATATTTATCTTATCGTAGATTCCTAATCATTATTCATACTCACAACGCTGAGGACTTGAGGTGGAGCACTAGTTGTAACTACTGGTTGAGCAGGCGAACTGCTGGGCCTATGGATTAAAAAAAGGTGTACAGTGCCACAAATTTCATTAAACAAGAATTTTACAAGTTCTAAGCCTCACAGTACATATGGAATGAAACATAGGGGCTAAAAGGTACTTTTTGTAACGCTCATAGGGTACCCTTTTTGATCTCAAAGCGTAACAAATGCAGGATAAACTCATAAAATTTATAAATAATACAAGTTAAATTCGAAAGAATTCAAGAGAATTGAAAAACAAAATTTAATCAAAAAAATTCCATTCATTTCTGTCAAATTGGAATGAATTTAAAGGAATTAAAGTAAAAGAGAAGAATTCGATGAAATTCATAATGAATAAAACAACAAAAAAGTAGTAGCATTGAGTACATTTAGAAGAATTCCAGTGAATTAAGAATTCAGGGCCAATTTCAAAAATTAATTTTAAATTTCTCAAAATCTTTGAAATCCTACTAATTTCTGACCAAAAATGTGACCAACGACTACAAAAAAATTCAAAAGAATTCAAATGGATTGAAAATAATGGTAAAAATCGAACAAATTCCACTGATCTCAGTAAAATTTGAGTGAATTTAGAGGAATTCAAGGACAATGAGAAGAAATCAATGAAATTCATACTAAATCAAGCTGAATTTAAAAAGCAATTAAGTAAATTGGAAACAATTTTAGAAATATGCAACAACTTCAGAAAAGACTTCAGGAACAATTAAATACAAACTTTTAAACATTAAAAAAATCCACTGAATTAAGTAAAATTGAGTACATTTAGAGGAATTCATGTGAATTAAGAATTCAGGGCCAATTCCAAAAAATAATTTCAAATTTCTTCAAATCGTTGAAATCCTACAAATTTCTGACCAAAAAAGTGACTATTGACTACAAAAAAAAATTCGAAAGAATTCAAATGGATTGGAAATAATTTCAAAAGTCGAAAAAATGCCACTGATCTCAGTAAAATTTGAGTGAATTTAGAGGAATTTAAGGGAAATGTGAAGAATTCGATGAAATTCATACAAAATCAAGGCTGAATTTAAGAGCAATCAAGTGAATTGGAGACAATTTGAAAAATAGGACAAAATTCATTGAATTGAGTAAGTTGTCCAATGAGTTTAGAAAAATTTGAAGAGAATACAAAAGAATTTAAAGGAATTCAGGATATATTATTAAGAGTTCAGGACCAATTCTCAATGAATTGCAAACAAATATTTTAAAATCTCTTCAAATCTTTGAAGCCCTACGAAATCCCCCACTTTTTGCGAATAAATTCTTTGAAATCCATTGAAATATTAAAAACCCTTTAAATTATTAAGACACTTAAAAATCACCTGAAATTGTTTAAACCTCTTGAAAATGAATTGAAATCTTTTAAAATACCCTAAAACATTTCAAAGTCTTTGAAATCCCTTCAAACTAATGAAAAATAGGAAAAATTGGAAATCGTTTAAAATTGCCTAAAATATTTAAAATCCTTTGACATCCTTTGAAAGCTTTTTAAAGCTTTTAAAAATGCCTGGGAATATTTTAAAATGCCCTAAAATACTGAATGAAAAAATTCATTGAATTATGTAAAATTAAGTAAATATAGATGAACTCAAGTGAATTAAAAAAAATCAAAATAATTCCAAAGAATTTAAAAGAATTCAGGATAAATTAATAAGAATACAGGGTGAATTTCGAAAACTAATTCCAAAACTTTTCCCATCATTGAAACCCTACGAAATACCTCACTTCTCTCGAATAAATTCTTTAAAATCCACTAAAATATTATAAAATCCCGTAAATTCTAAGATTAAAATACATTGAGAGTTTTGAAATCCCTTAAAATCATTAAAATCCTCGGAAATCTGATAAAATGTCGTGAAATTCCGAAATTCTAGAAAATTCTTTATCCTAAAATATTTCAAACGCTTCGAAATTCGTTCAAATTAACGAAAATAATAAAAAATTTCTTGGAATCTTTTTAAATTCCCTAAAATATTTCACATTAAAAGCTCTTGAAAATGTCTCAGAAGTTTTAAAAGTACCCTACAATCTTAAAAACCCCTTCAAATTATTGAAATCTATTCAAATTTTCTCGGAATCTTTAAAAATACCTTGAAATATTTCAAAAGAATTCAACACACTTCAGAAATAGGAATTTTTTTCAAAGAAAATTTTACAGGGTGGCGATTCGGCGGACGATTTCAAATTCCCGGCCATTTCCGGGGTTTTTCCGGTCAAAGTTTTCAATTTTCCCGGTCAAGTAAAAGTAACATAATTCATATTTGACACAAATTGCAAACATTTATTTTAATTCATGACGTTAATTCTAAACATCATTTAACGCAACAGAGCAAAAAAATTGCAAACTGAATGAATTTTGAAACAAATATTTAAATTTTGCTCTAATAATATAAATTTTTAACAAAAAATGGAATAGTTAAACTTTTAGCTGAAAAAATTAATTTTCAACTAGAATGATGAATCTTCAACTGGAATAGTTGTATTTTCAACATTAATTTTCACTAAAAAATATAAATTGTCAATCAAAACTTGAAGAATTAAATTTTAAGTTCCAAAATTGAATGTTCAACCAAACACATGAATTTTCAATTAAAACTATCGAGTATTCAATTGGAATAAATAAAATGTTTAGTTAAAAAAATTACTTTCCACAAAAAAACACTAACTTTTCACAAACAAAAAAAAAGACTTTCAAACAAAAAAGTAACACTTTTAAACAAAGTGATAAATTTTGAACTAGAATTGTAAATCTTTAACTGGAATAGTAGAATTTTTAACCAGGAAGATTCATTTCTATCAAAAAAGATGAATTTTCAATTAAAAAAGATCATTTTCAACCAAAAATTAAATAATTAAATTTTGTAGTAAAAAAATGAATGTTTAACCAAAGAGGTGAATTTTCAACTAAAATTATGGAAGATTCAACTGGAATAATAGTTACATTTTCAGATCAAATAAATAATAAATTTTAACCTAAAAAGAAACAAATTTTCAATCAAAGAAATCAATTTTTAATTAAAATGATGAATCTTCAAAATAAATTTTAATTAATTTTAATTTCTAACCTTAAAGATGATTTTTCAACTAAGGTGGTAAATATATTACCTGGAATATTTGAATTTTTAACCAAAAAGAAGAATTTTTAAACAAGAAGACTAACTTGCAAATAAAAAGACAATTTTATACCAGAAAATTTGATTTTTTAAGAAAATACGTTGATTTTCATAGAAATAGTTGAATTTTAAATTAAAAAAGACAAATGTCAATCCATACTCTTCAATTTTAAACTAGAAAAGATCAATTTTTAACCAAAAATGTACAGTTAAATTTTCAGTTGAAGAAATTAATTTTCAACGAAATTGATGAATTTTCAACCATAAAGATTAATTTTCTACAAAAAAGGGAGAAAATTTGACATACTACATAAATTTTCAAACGAATAGTTAAATTTCTGAATAAAAAATATCAATTTTTAACCAAACAATTGAATTTTCATCCATTCTTAGTTTAAAAAATTGATGTTCAACAAAGTAGTTACATTTGCAACCACAGATGAATTTTCAATTAAAATGATGAATCTTCAACCAAAAAAATAATTTTCAACAAAAAAGTGCAACTTTTAACCAAGTAGTTGAATTTTTAACCGAAGAAAGATGAATTCGCAACCAACAATGTAACAAAATTATATATTATAATTCAGCAATATTTCTTTTTTGAAATACTACTTCTACTCTAAAAAGTACTTGAAGTACTTTCTTTGTCTAAAATTTGGAAGAGGTAATTTTCAAATTGTGACAAATTCTGACTTTGAACAGGGATTCTTTTAAATTCCTTTCTTCTAAATCCGAATTATAATTCTTTCAAAAAATTCTCGCCAAACCCTGTTCCAAGTCAGGATAAATTATGAGTAAACGAATAAAACGTGATAAACCCATTTTTTGAAAAGACTAAGAAAATGATTGTTTTTGTATGTTTGAAATATCATCAAGACGATTATCAAACTTAAGTAAGCGAAAAAAATCTCATAGAGCCAACAATTGCAAAAGGTTTTTTTTATAATGGAAAATAATAAAAATTCAATAATAAATTACGATTTAATTAGAATAAACTGAGATAATCTAAAAGATCTGCGACTGTAAGTAGAAATCACTTTTCTAAATCCACTAATATTATAAAAATAAGAAAAACTTGAATTTTTCTGCGATCAGAGGTAAATTCCCGGTCATTTCCCGGTTTCCCAGTCAAGTCACCAACCTGACTTAATGAAAAAAGTGACATTATGGGCTGCACATAGGACACCATAGGGTCCAAATTTTGAAAATAGGGTACTTTAGGGACGGACTGTGAGGCCTGAAATTTGCTGTTAATATTGCTAATACTCACAACGTGTACTCATAGCCACAAACAACATCAGTTTGCTGTATTAGCTTTCCACCTCGTTCTTTTACTAAATCCTCCAAGGTCTTAGAGACCTGAAAAATAAAAAAAAGATAAAAAAACAGTTGCATTTTTCAATTGTGTCGTTTCACTGAAGTTCGTAACGTTTAACAATAAAAACATATAGTTTTGTAATAATTATTCAAATTAATTTTTTGTTGTACAATCACAACACAGTCTTCTGATAAGGGTATTGAGATAAAACTTTTTCTGGCATAATCGAACATTAAGTACAATTAATTAGTAGAATCAAATTCAAGAACCGAATGTTTAAAGGAAATTTAGAATTTTTTCCGAATTTACGTTTACATTTCAGGGTGCGTGGGTGGATAAAACGCAGTCTTCCGATACAACAGAAAATTGATTTGAGTAACTAAAAAAATATATTTTTTTTTTCGTTTAAAAGCGTTGCGAACTTCAGTGACATATTGTGTTTCAGTTATAAAAATAAAGTTTTAGAAATGTACCTTCTCAAAGTTTTCTTTATATTTTGACCTGAAAGTCAACTGAGCATCGCTCAGTGGCTCCTCCACACATTCCAAATTTAGCGTCATGTCTGCTGGCCGAACGCTGGTCACCGATCTAGTAATTAATCGTGACTTAGACATGTTCTGAGACCCTGCAAAAAAAGACAGATTGAAATATATAAAGTGGATTCGACGACTGATAAATTTGTAAAGTGACTTTTCAATTAAGTCCATTTGACTCACTGGTAGAATCAGTCATTTTTAATTATCAAATCTGTTGAATTGTCACCTTAAGAAGGTCAATTTTCAATAAACAGATATGCATTTTCGACCCAGAAGATTAATTTTTACTAAAAAAGACAAATTTTCAACAACAACAAAAATAAGTTAACAGAGTTAAATTTTCAACCAAACAGATAGATTTTCAACTAAAATAAGCGATTAATTTCCAGAAAAAGTGAATTTTTAACAAAGCAATTCAACTTTTAACCAAGTAGTTAAACTTAAAAAACTGAATTTTCCGCCAAGGAGATTGCATTTTCAACCAAATAGTTGAATTTTCACGAAGGATTATTAGTAAATTAAAAAATTGAATTTTAAAACAAACAGATTCATTTTTAATCCAAAAGAGGAATTATTAAGCCAAAAAGGGATTTTTTAATCAAGCAGTTCAACCCTAAACCCAATACATATAGATCAATTAAAACAATTAACTTTCCGTCAAGAAGATTAATTAGAGTATACCAAAAAGTTGAATTTTCAACTAAAAAAAAATTTTGTAACAAAAATAAAAGAATTTTCAGCAACAACCAAATAGTTAATTTTTCCATCAAACAGATTAAATTTGATCACAAGCGATGAATCATTAATGAATAGAATGAATTTTTAACCAAGCAGTTCAAAATAAACCAAGCAGTTGAATTTTCAACAACAAAGTAATTTTTCGCCAAAAAGATTGATTTTCTAGCAAAAAGATGAATTATCAACAAAATACATGAATTTTCAACCACAGGTGAATATGTACCCAAAAAAGATCAAGTTTCAACCAAAAATAGAATAGTTAAATTTTCACTAAAAAGAATCAATTTTTTACCACAAAAATAACGAATTTTCGACAAAATAGTTAAATTTACAACCAAACAGATCAATTTTAAACTAAAATGAGGGATGATTGCACCAAAAAAATGAATTTTTAACTAAGCAGTTAAATTTCACTAAAAAAAGATAAATTTTCAACAAAAAAGATTTTAGTTGATATTTCAACCAAAAGATTTAAACTTTAAATAAAAAAAAGTCGACATTCAACAAAAATAAAAATATTCAGGAAAAAATATTTATTTTCTAACAATAAGAGGAATTTTCAAATAAAAAAGATAAACTCTTAATAAAAAATGTAATAATTAAATTTTTAGGTAAAAAAATTCATTTTTGCTCAATAATGAATTTTCACAAGAATAGTGGTTCAACTTTCAACCAAACAGTTGAATTTTCAATTTGAAAAATAATAATTTTTCACCAAAAATAGAATAGTTAAATTTTCACTAAATCAAATTAATTTTAAACCACCAAAACAACGAATTTTCAAAAAATAGTTAAATTTTCAATCAAACAGATGAATTTTAAACTAAAATGAGGAATCATTAACAAAAAAAAAAGAATTTTTAACAAAGCAGTAAAACTTTCAACCAAGCAATAAAATTTTCGATAAAAAAAGATAAATTCTGAAGAAAAAAGGTTTTAGTAGAAGAATTTTCCGTTTAATGATTTATTTTCCACCAATAAAGACGAATTTTCAAGAAAATATATGAAATTCAAACAAATAGTGGAATTTTCAAATAAAAAAAGATAAATTTTTAACAAAAAATGTAATAGTTAAATTTGTAGGTAAAAAAAATTATTTTCGCTCAATAATGAATTTTCACAAGAATAGTAGTTCAACTTTCAACCAAACAGTT
>CAKNXH010002032.1:120658-138055 GCA_932178445.1 Andricus quercusramuli | reverse complement strand
AATTTTTTATGAAATCTTTGAAATATTTGTGAAAGCTTTCTTTAATCCCTGTTTTTCGAAATCTTTTGTCATAATTATATTATATTATATTATTATTACATTATTATATATTATTATTATATATTAATAATCTGTCATAATTGAAATATTTGAAATCGTTTAAAATCTTTGAAATGTTTTGAAATCTGGTGTACTGTACCCTTTTTTAAAATCTTGTATTCTTTTGAAATCTTTATGAAATTTTTATGACATATTACAACTATTTGTGAAATCTATTGTATTCATTTGGAATCATTAAAATATTTTTAATCAGCCTAAAATATTTTGAAAATTTTGAAATCTGGCTTACTATAACCACTTCAAAATCTTTTAACCTTTGAAATCTTTTGAAAGTTTTAAAATCTTTAGAAATGTTCGAAATCTTTATGGAATCTTTAAAAATTTGAAATTTGTGAAATCTTTTGAAATATTTGTGGAATATTTTTCTGAAATCTTCGTTTGTGACATTTTTTTATTCGTTGAAATCCTGGAATTATTTGAAATCTTAGTGAAATCTTTTCAAATCTTCTAAAATGATTTGAAACCTTTTGAAATCGTTTCAAATCTTTGAAATGTTGTAAAATCTTTTAAATCTAATGTAAGTTACACTTTTTCAAAATTTCATCCTTCAAATCTTTAAAAAATTTCTTAATTTGTATGAAAATGTTGTGAAATATTTGCAATCTTGTGTACACGCCTTTTTTAAATCTTTGAAAACCATGAAATCTTTGTAGAATCTTCAAAATCCTATTGAATATTTTTAATCTTTAAAATATTTTGAAGCCCTTGAAAAATTCTTTATATGGCCATGGCTTTATTCTAATTCTGAAACTGAATTGACATAAAAATTTTTAACTCATAATTTTTATATAATAATTTGTAAATTTTTCGTTAAGAATTCATCTTTTTTATTAAAAAATGTTATTATTTGGTTCAAAATTGTATTATTTTCTTGAAAATTCAAAAAATTTGTTAAAAAGCCATCCTTCTTGGTAGAAAGTTCTGAAGTTTCTTGACTGAAAATTTTTCTAAATTGAAAATTCAACTATTTTCTTGGACATTCATCTTTTTGGTTTGCCAATGTATCTATTTCTGTAGAAATTTCATTTTTAAGGGTTAAAAATGCAACCTTCTTTTTAAAAATTAATCGGTTTCGTTTTTAAATTAACTTTATTCTTGGATTTTCAACTGTTTTGTAGAAAATTCATATTTTTCAATGGAAAATTAAACAATTTTTTAGACAATTTAACATTTTGGTTAAAAAATAATGTATTTTGTTGAAAACAAATCTTTCCTGGTAGAAAATCAATTTTTTTGGTAAAAATGTAACTGTTGTGTTAAAAATAACTATTTTAGGTGAGGCTTTCAGTATTTTGTTAAAAATTCGTCTTTGTTGGTTAAATCCAACTGTTTTTTTTATTTTAGAAAATTTTGTTTTTGAATTGAAAATGAATTCTCCTTAATAAAAATTAAACTAAAAAATTTTTGGTTACACATTTATATCTTTTTACTTCAAAAATGTAACTATTTACATAAAAATTGTTGGAAACGAAAGAACTATGAACTTACAAAATTAATCAAATAAAATTTGGACTAACTCCACATACAGTGTTCGAAATATATTTAGTTGAAAATGTATGTAATTTGTTGAAAATTCGTCTTTTCTAGTAGAAAATTCAACTATTTGGTAGAAAATCAATTTTTTAAATGAAAAATGTAATTTTATGGTTAAAAATTAATCTGTTTCAGTCGAGTAATCGAATATTTTGGTGAAAAATCGTATTTTTTAATTATATTCAACTTTTCTTAATTTAAAATCAGTTTGTAGAGAATTTGTCTCTTTGGTTTAAAAATTCAACAGTCTTGCAGAAAATACGCTTTCTTTTTTATTAAAAATTTTTTTCACGGAAAATACAATATCTTTATTCTGTAATAAGTAAAATATAAATTATGTCTTGATAAATAAAAAACTTTTCAGTAGCAATATTTCTTCTAAACGACATTTAATTCAAGATTTTCGTGAAAAATTCAAGATTTCCAGGTTTTCAAAGTTGGCCTTTTTAAGATTTTACGCAGATTAAAAATATTTTAATTATTCCAAATGAATACAAAAGATTTCACAAATATTTTTAATATTTCATAAAAATTTCATAAAGATTTCAAAAGAATACGAGATTTAAAAAAGGGTACAGTACACCAGATTTCAAAACATTTCCAAAATTTTAAACGATTTCAAATATTTCTATTATGTCAGAAGGACAGAAAAGATTTCGAAAAACAGGGATTAAAGAAAGCTTTCACAAAGATTACAAAGATTTCATAAAAATTTCAAAAAATTGTGCAAAGATTTCAAGGATTTCAAATATTTTACAAAAATTTAAAAAGATTTCAGAAGATTTCCCAGAAATGTCAAGATTTCAGGGATTTCAAAGACGGCTTATGTGGAATTTAATCAATTTTACTACTTGGTTAAAATTTTAACTGCTTTGATAAAAAATCTTTTTTGTTGTTGATTGAAAATTCATGTATTTTGTTGAAAATTCTTCTTTTTTATAGAAAATTAATCTTTTTAGCAAAAAAATATTATTATTTTTTAAATTTAACTACTCAATTTTGAAAGTGGAACTACTTTGGTAAAAAATCAATTTTGGAATTGATGATTTATCATTTTAATTCAAAAACCTTTTTTGTTGTTGTTGAGTATATAACTATTTTGTTGAAAATACGTTTCCAATTGGTTAAAAATTCATTCTTTCAACTAAAAATTCAACCATTCCATTCGTGGTTGAAAATTGATCTTTTTTATTTGAAAATTCATTTATTTTGTTGAAAATTTGTTTCTTTGATTAAAAATTTGTCTGTTTTGTTAAAAAATTCGTTTTTCTATTGTCAAAACATTCATTTTTTAACTGAACATATAATTATTCCATTTTTAGTTGAAAATTTATCTTTTTCCGTCGAAAATTTGTCTATTATGGTCAAAAGTGTATCTTCTTGGTCGAAAATTCCACTATTTAGATCAAAATTTATTTTATTATTAAAGATTCAATATTATACTTAAAAATTCATTTTCTTGGTCAAAAGTGTAACTTTTTTATTGAAAATTGATCTTATTTCATTGAAAATTCATCTATTTTGGTCGAAAATTCAACTACTTAGTTCAAAATTATTTTTTATTGAATATTCGTCATAATACTTGAAAATTCATTTCTTTGGTTACAAATTCAACCATTTGATTGAAAATTCATGTATTTTGTTGAAAATTCGTCTTTTTCCTGGAAAATTAATCTTTATGGCAGAAAATTATTATTTTTTTTAAATTTAACTACTTAGCTGAAAATCGAACTACTACTGATTCATTGTTTTGGTGTATCATTCATCATTTTATTTCAAAAACCTTATCTTTCTTTTTTGGTTCATTAAAAACTCGTCTATTTTGGTAGAAAATTTATCTTTTTGGTCGAAAAATCAATTATATTGTTCAAAATTTTTTTTTTTTTTTCATCAAAGATTCAATATTATGCTCGAAAATTTGTTTCCTTATTTCAGAATTGAACTGTTTTGTTGAAAATGTATGTATATTGTTGAACATTAATTTCTTTGGTTAAAAATTTAACTATTTGGTTGAAAATTCGGTTTTTATGATTGAAAATTCGTTTTTTATGGTTAAAAATAATTGAAAATTTTAAATTCAAATAGTTCATTAAAAATTAATGTATTTTGTTGATAATTCGACTTTTTTTTGTAGAAAATTAATCTCCTTGGTTGAAAATTAATTTTGTTGTTAAACATTTTCCACTTTCAGTTAAAAATTCATTTCTTTGGTTAAAAATTCAGCTATTTTGTTAAAAATTAATCGTTTTCGTTGGAAATTCATTTCTTTGGTTGAAAATTTAACTATTTCTTTGAAAATTCGTTTTTTATGATCAAAAATGTATTTTCTCAACCGTGAATATTATAGCCATTCCATTTTGAGATGAAAATTTCTCCTTTCAGTATGAAATTCATGTATTTTGTTTAAAATGTTCAACCAAGAAGGTTAAACAGTCATTTGTTGTTGTTAAATATTCCCCACTTAACAGTTACAAATTCATTTCTTTGGTTAAAAATTTAAATATTTGGTTGAAAATTTGTTTTTCATGTTAAAAAATTTATTTTCTCAACCGTGAATATTATAATTATTCCATTTTAAGTTGAAAATTTCTCCCTTTAGTTTAAAATTCATGTATTTTGTTTATTATTCATCTTTTTAGTATAAAAATAATCTCCTTGGTTAAAAATTCATTTTTTTCGTTAAAGATTCTTTACTTTAGTTAAACATTCATTTCTTTAGTTATAATTTACCCATTTTGTTGAAAATTAACATTTTCTGCCGGAAAATTAATCTTATTGGTCGAAAATTCGTATATTTAGTTCAAAGTTAATTTTTGCATTGAAGATTCTACATTATTGTTGAAATTTCATCTCTTTGGGTTTTAAATAATTAACTTATTGTACTCAATTATTTAAAAAAAGTGTTGACCTCGAAAAATATATTTTTACAATTTATAAACTTAGGAAATGAACATACAATTTTATTATTCTCTTCAAAACTTAAGGAAAATTCATATTTTCGGTTTGAAAATTCAACTGTTTTCTCGAAAATTTGTGTTTTTGGCGTGAAAATTCCTAATTTTTGTTATCTTCTCAAGATTTAAATTATTTTCGAATCTTTTCAAAACTTATTAAACTTTAAAATAGCTTTTAAAATAATGCAAAGTTTATATATACATATACATATTTCAATTCTACAAAATTCTTTTAAAATATCCCAGATTTTTGTGTTTGTATTATCTTGAAACCTTTCAAAATCTTGAAAAGAAAAACTTAAAATTTTTATTTCAATATCTTAAAAATTTTAGATTTTGTTTTAAGCTTTTTGAAATATTTTCCAGTTTTTAATTATTTTTGAAGCTTTTTTAAAACGATTACATTATTTGAACGTCTCTTAAAATTCTGAAAAAATTCTGCAAAATTAAAAAAATTACCTTAAAATCTTCCAGATTCTTTTTTGAAAAATTTTCGAATGTTTTAAAATCTTTGTAAAATATTCTCTTGATATAAATTTTGGTAAATAAAATAATTATCTACAATTTTTCCAGAAATCTCAAGACACTTTTTATTTTCTTGAAACTTTCCAAATTTCTTTTTAAAAACTTGAAATTTTGTTGTTAAAAATCTTCAGAAATCTACATTTTGTTTTAACTTTGCTAAAATCTTCTGAAGTTTAATATTATTTTTGTATATTTTCAAAACTACTAAATATCTCTTAAACTTATCAATCTTTTTGGCGGAAAATTATTTTTTGTTCAAAATGTATCTCTTTTCATTAAAAATTCGTCTATTTTGTTGAGAATGTATGTATATTGTTGAAAATTAATTTCTTTGGCCTGTAAAATATATGGCCGTGCAATAAAAATAACAAATTTTCATTTTTGAGCAAGAAAAATCAGGACATGCCCAAAAAATCAAAAAATCAGAACAGCGATAAAAAATTAGGACATGTCCTAATAAATCATGACTTTCAACAAATAAATAGTTTCCGGTTCAGCGGCTACTCGAATAAAATATAAATTACAAAAAAAAGATAAAAATTATTTAAAAGAAAAGCGCACGTGAATTACAGACACAATAACAGAATAACATAACCTACCTAACTTGAAATAAAAAGCACATTCTTTGTCATCACAGTAATTTCACAACGTTTTCCAGGCCTTTCAATGCCCTTTTTCTATCAGTCGTAAAATCATTATTAATACCTAAAATATGCACAATGTACATATTATTATTTATATTTTATTATATTCTTTGGCATTTGAGGAATTTTTCTACGCCGTGTCACTGAGTATATATGTATATCTTGTGTAAGAGTGTGTGTTTCAAGGCTCACTCACGCCCCCTAATGAATTATTTTCGAACTAGTCGAAACAGCCGAATTTCCTTTTCCTCTTGCATCATTTGCACGTGGACGTGGAGTAGCGCGAGTTCAGAGATCGAGTGAACACGAAGTTTTGTAAAATAGTGGGTGAAGTTGTAGTTTTTATATTTGGATAAGTGATTGTAACGAAATTCCGTGACAATTTATAAAAATGCTGTCCGCTGCAAGACTTCTTTCCCGAGGATGTACCGGTGTCACTGCCGACATCGCCAGGAGACGACATTTCAGCACCATCCTAAAAAATGTGAGACGAATCATACGACTCGAAAAAGATCTTCTGACTCGGAAATTTCATTTTCACAGTGTCTCAATAATCATTTTTTATTGTTTCGCAATTTGAGACCATTCCAGTTACTTCTTGAACTTTAACTTTCGTTATAATGTATATTTCGATTTATAATTTCGTAGATTACCGGCACGTGCCTCCGAAATTTACAATTTTTGCTTCTTGGGGGGATATTTTTATTTTTTTGTCAAGAAAGGATAACTATTTGGGTGAATCTTTATTTTTAATGCTCCGATTTTTTCGAGACAGTTTTCATTTTGCTCTGAAATAATTTAAATAATCAATTTTCTTGGTGTATTTAGGGCATTGCTCCGATGGTCGCTTCACCTCAAAGAAATGCCGAACTTAATCAGTACAGATACAAGTAAGTAATAATTTAATCTTGAATCCTTCATTTTTAGGTTATAAATCGAATTCTTAAGAAGGAAAGAAGTTTTATTACTTTTTGATATTTTGTGGATATGAATATTCTGGTAACTTATATATAAAATAGCACATAAGATTTGAAAAACAAATTACATCTTTCAACAGTTACAAAATTTGTTAAAAGTAACGACTCGTACTAAATTATTCTCCAGAAAATCCATTCTGCATGTTACGTAACCTTGGAGTTCACACTCTAGGGTGGTCCAAAAATGCATTAGACATTTTTATTCGAATTTTCGTGGATATCGCCCTGAAATTTTTTCAAATCCACAAAAAAATAAATGCATTTTTTTAGAATAAGATGATATTTATAGGTTCCGCAAGCCCCATGAACTTTGACACGTATCTCCCATAAGAAAATAAAGACGTTCTTGTCAATTGTATTCAGAATCGTCAATATTAGGTAAATTTAATTGAAACTCAACATTTCTCTTCAAAATTAGCCGTAGAATACAAATAACGATTTATTTTTTGAATGTCACATCGCAAAGTGTGTTTTATAGGGTCCCAAAAAACCCCATAAGTGAAAAATTCGGTTTTGTGATTTTTTGACGCTAATTATGATTTTTTTGCGGTTTTTTGAATGCATATTTTTTGTAATACATAAAATAATACTTTCTACTGATAATTAAATAGTTCAATAAAATTTTTAAATAATTTATTCTTGTTTTTAGCCATTTTCTCTTAGAATAAAGTTAGAAAGTCTCTGTTTTTTCCGAATTTTCAGAAATAATTTGTTTGAACTACTTATTATTTATAATCATTTTGTCCCACACCTTAATTTTAATATTTTTGAACATTTAAAAAGCATACAAAATAAATTGTTGAGGTATTTCCGGATGAACTATTCATCAGAGTATAATTAAATTCGACTATTTGGTCGAAAATTCATGTATATTTTTAAATAATCGTATTTCTGATAGAAAATTAATCTTCTTGGTTTAAAATGTAACTATTTGGTAGAAAATATATGTATTTTAGTAATAGTTAGTCTTATTTGTAGAAAATAAATTTAAAAAAATATATAATTGCAATCGTTTGGTTGAAATTAATTCGGGTTTAGTTGAGGATTCAAATGTTTAATTGAAAATGCACTTTTTTTGGTTAAATTCAGCTGATTTTAATTTTTAATTCTTTTTTTATCATTCAAATATCAACTATTACATTTTTTGTTGAAAATTAATCTGTTTATGTTGAAAATGCAATTCTTTCCTTGTAAGTTGATTAAAAAAAAAAGGAAGAATCATAATTTGAATCGAAAATTCATAATTTTAATTAAAAATTCATCTCTTTGATTGAAAATTGAACTCCTTTGATAAAAATTAGTTTTTTGTTGTTAAAAATGAATTCTTTCAATTGAAAATTTGAATATTCGAATTTTGTTTAAGAATTTGTCTTTTTTAGCTCACAATTCAACTATTTGGTCGAAAATTCATGTATTTTCTCAAAAAAACGTATTTTTGTATAGAAAATTAATCTCCTTGGTTTAAAATTAAACTATTTGGTAAAAAGTATACGTATTTTGGTAACAACTCGTCTTTTTTGTAGAAAATCAATTTTTGTGTGCGATAAAATATCAACTGTTTGGTTGAAATGAATTCTGTTTTAGTTGAGGATTCAAGTACTTTGTTGAAATTGTGCTTTTCTAGTTAAATCCGACTGGTTTTAATTTCAAATATTTTTTTCTTTCAATATCAACTATTACATTTTTTGTTCAAAATTAATCATTTTATCTTGAAAATTCAACTCTTTGGTTGTAAGTTGATTTTTCTTAAAAAATAATTTTTGTTGTTGTTCAAGATTGATAATTTTAAACGAAAATTCATCTCTTTGATTGAAAATTAAAACTTCTTCGATCAAAATTAGTTTTTTGCTGTTGTTAAAAATTAATTTTTTAAACTGAAAATTTAACTGCTTTGTTGAAAAATGAACTTTTTAGTACAAAATTCGTCTTTTTGTCTTGAAATCATCAACAATTTGGTAGAAAGTTCAACTTTTTTGTAGAAATTTTTTAAAGTATAACTGTTTCGGTTTGGTTTATTAATTGATCTTTTTTAGTTTCAAAATTCAACTATTTGCTTGAAAATTCATGAATTTTGTTAAAAATTCGTCTTTTTGGTAAAAAATTAATCTCCTTGGTTAAAAATTCAACTAATTAGTTAAAAGTGTATGTGTCTTTGAGAACTAGTCTTTTTTAGTAGAAAATGAGTCTTCTTGGTTGAAAACTCACCTTTTTGGCTTAAAAGTTAATTATTTTTGATGAAATTAATTGCCTTTATTGACTGAAAATTTTTTCTTTGTTGAAAATGCAACTTTTCTTGAACATTTGCCTTTTCAACTTGAAAATTCATCTCTTTCGGTAGAAATTTTATCTTTTTTTGGTTCATTTCAACGGATTTTTATTCAAAATGAAAATCTTTTCTTGTTTGGAAATTCAACTATTTGGTTGAAAATTCATGAATTTTGTTAAAAATTCGTCTTTTTGGTAAAAAATTAATCTCCTTGGTTAAAAATTCAACTAATTAGTTAAAAGTGTATGTGTCTTTGAGAACTAGTCTTTTTTAGTAGAAAATGAGTCTTCTTGGTTGAAAACTCACCTTTTTGGCTTAAAAGTTAATTATTTTTGATGAAATTAATTGCCTTTATTGACTGAAAATTTTTTCTTTGTTGAAAATGCAACTTTTGTTGAGAATTTGCCTTTTCAACTTGAAAATTCATCTCTTTCGGTAGAAATTTTATCTTTGTTTGGTTCATTTCACCGGATTTTAATTTAAAATTAAAATCTTTTCTTGTTTGAAAAGTTAACAACTTGGTCTAAAGTTGAAATTTTGTGTTAATTCACATGAAGCAGTAATGAATAAATTAAATTTTTGTCCACTTTTCACTTAGTGAGGTAATAATTAATGCAAGTTACAAACACAATTTTGTAAACAATTTATTATTGTTTATTACTATCTTCTCTTAAATAATTCCTTGAAAGTTGAGGGGTTTTCTGGATTTTTTACTATCTAGTATTACTATAGGAGAAGATAGTTATAAACAATAATAATTTGTTCGAAAAATTATATTTAATAAAATTCATTCCTTATTACATTGCACTAAGTGAAAAGTGTACAAAAAGTTTAAAATTTCAGAAAAAAACTGCAACTATCTAGCATTGCTATAGAATAAGGTTGATATAAACAATAATCATTTGTTTAAACTATTGTGTTTCTTAAATTGCATTAACTAATACCTTACTCTAAGTGAAAAGTGGAGAAAAAGTTGAATGTTCCCGGAAAAACCACAACTTTCTAGCATTATTCAAAGAGAATATTATCTAAAATAATAATGAATTGTTGAACAATTATGCTTGTAAACTTCAATTAATTATTATCGCTCTCTAAACGAAAAGTGGACAAAAAGTGAAAATTTTTAGAAAAAAATGCAACTTTGTAGGATTATCCTAGGAGAATATTATTATGAATAATAATAAGTGGTTTAAACAATTATTTCTGTTGAATTTAATTGATTATTGTCTCGCTCTAACTGAAAAGTTAAAAATTGGAAAAATACCGCGACTTTCTAACTCTATTTTAAGAGAAAGTTGCTAAAAATACTAATTAATTGTTTAAAAAATTAATGTAAACATTTAATTATCAGTAGACAGTAGTATTTTATGTATTAAAAACAATTTCGTAATCACAAGTAGCGCCAAAAATTCGCGAAACCCAATTTTTCACTTATGGGGATTTTTGGGGACGATTCTGAATAAAATGTACAAAAAATTATTTTTTTGCTATGGGAAATACGTGTTAAGCTTTATGGGGCTTGCAGAACCTCTAAATATCATTTTTTTTCAAATCGCATTTATTTTTTGTGAATTTAAACAAATTTGGGGGCAATAGGCACAAAAATTCAAAGAAAAAAGTTTGGGACCACACTATAGGTCACAATTTTTAAAATCACGTGTCTCTGGAGATAAAATTTGAAATAATTTACTCAATATCTTTTATTTATTTGTTTATCATTGAAAAATAGATCTGATGGAGTGAAGGGGGCTGTTATCGGTATCGATCTGGGAACTACATTTTCGTGTGTTGCTTGTATGGAAAGCAAGCATCCAAAAGTTATCGAAAATGCCGAAGGATCAAGAACAACCCCGTCTTATGTTGCTTTTACCAAAGGTTTGTAATTAAAAATAAAAAAAACACCGAAAAACAATTTGATTTATCTTCTTTTAAATATTTTTTCATGACGAGTACTTTTTATATTTGCAGATGGAGAACGCTTGGTTGGTATGCCAGCAAAACGTCAGGCGGTAACAAATTCGGCAAACACTTTCTACGCCACGAAGCGTCTCATAGGTCGTAAATTTGAAGATGCAGAAGTACAGAAGGAAATGTAAGTTGTTATTATAATTTTTTTCCACTTTTTTTCGGGTTTATTGTACCTGGAAAAACCTGGACATGTCAGAGAAAATTTTTTAAAGTCAGGGAATTTTTTCGAGAGCGTGTTTAATTTTTTAAAATTGCAGTATAAAATTTAATAACAATTATTCTTTATTTGTAAAAGTTTTTGTTGAAAATTTACCATTTCTAATTGAAAATTCAAGTATGTAGATGAAAATTCACGAATTTGGCTAAAAATCCGTTCATTTGTTAGAAAATTAGTCTTCTTAGTTAAAAATGTATCTTTTTGCTTAAAAATTCAACAGTTTGTTTGCAATGTTTTCTCTGTTGACTGAAAAATCTTTCTTAGTTGAAAATTCAACTCATGTTGAAAAGTTGTCTCTTTTGGTTGAATTAAACTGTTTTTTATTACAAATTGAAATCATTTTTTGGTTGACATCTACTACATTTTTCGTTCAGAATACATCTTTTCTAGAAAGAAAATTACTTGGTTGAACGTTAAATTTTGTTGTTAAAAATTAATTTTCCTGGTTGAGAATTCATCATTTTAATTGGAAATTCATTTTTTGGTTGAAAAATGAGCTTTTTTGTTGAATATTCGTTTTTTTCTTTGGCTGAAAATGAATTTTTTTACTGAAAATGTAACTATTCCAATTGAAACGTCTACTATTTAGTTGAAAATTTTGTTTGTATTTTTGCTGGAAAATTAATTTTTTTCAACTATTCAAGTTTTGGTTGAAGAATTATCTTTTATAATTGTAAAATTCGTATCTTGTAGTAAAAATTAATCTTTTTAGTTAAAAATGCATCTTTTTGGTTGAAAATTCAATAATTCTAGTTGAAGTTTAAATATTTTCGTTAAAAGTTCATTTTTTGGTTCAAAAATGAGCTATTTTGTTGAATATTCGTTTTTTCTTTGACTGAAAATGAAATTTTTTTACTGAAAATTTAAGTATTCCAATTAAAACTTCTACTATTTGGTTGAAATTTTTGTTTGTAATTTTTCTGCAAAATTATTTTTTTTAACTATTCAATTTTTGGTTGAAGAATTATCTTTTATATGTAGTTGTAAAATTCATATCTTGTGCTAGAAATTAATATTTTTTGTTAAAAATTAATCTTTTTGGTTAAAAATTCAATAATTCTAGTTAAAGTTTGATCATTTTAGTTGCAGATTCATCTTTTTGGTTGAAAATTCAACCAATCCAGTTGACTATTTATCACTTTAGTTGAAAATTAATCACTTTGTTTTTGAAAATTTAAATATTTTGTTTTAAAACATTACTTTTTTCAACTGAAAATTTAACTATTCCATTTTTGTTTTGAAAAATTATCTTTTTTCAATTGAAAATTCATCGTTTTTTGGTAGAAATTAATCTTCTTGGTTGAAAATTCAATTATTCTAATGAAAGATCCATAATTTCAGTAGAAAATTCATCTTTGTTTAAAATTCAACTATTCCAGGTGAAAATTCATAATTTTAGTTGAAAATTCATCTCTTTGGTTGAAAATCAATTTTTTTAACTGAAATTTTCACCATTCCATTTTTGATTTGAAAAATTATCTTTTTTAATTGAAAATTTGTCGTTTTTTTCGGTAGAAATTAATCTTTTTGGTTGAAAATTCAATTATTCTAATGAAAGATGCATCATTTTAGTAGAAAATTAATCTTTTTTATTTAAAATTCAACTATTCTAGTTAAAGACTTATCATTTTTCTTGAAAATGTATCACTTTGTTTAAAAATGTAACTTTTTTTTGGTTGAATTTTAGTTGTTTTTTTTTCAATAAAAACGTAATTATTCCAACTGATACCACCATTTTAGTTAAAAAATTCATCTCTTTGGTTGAACATTAATTTTGTTGACTAAAAATTCAATTATTCAATTCTTGGTTGAAATTTTATCTTTTTTAATAGAAAATACGTCTTTTTTTTTGTAGAAATTGAATTTCTTGGTTGAAAATTCAATTATTCTAGTGAAAGATAACTCATTTTAGTTGAAAATTCATCTGTTTTGTTTAAAATTAAACTATTCCATTTAAATATTCATCATTTTAGTTGAAAACTCATCACTTTGATTGAAAAATTGTTTGATTTTTGGAAAATTAATTTTTTTAACTGTGAATTTAACTATTCCATTTTCGGTTGTACACTGATCTTTTTTAGTTCAAAATCCAACTATTTGGTTGAAAATTGATCTTTTTACTTGAAAATTCAACTATTTAAATGAGAATTCATGTATTTGGTCGAAAACTCGTATTTTTTGGTAGAAAAATAATCTTTTTGGTTGAAAATTGAACTATTTGGTTAAAAATTCTTCTATCTTGTTGAAAATGCAATATATTTACATGAAATATTAGGAATTCGAAGCGATTTAAGCTGGATTTAATATAGTTGCCACATAAATTCAACCTAAATATGCACTGAATTTTGAGCATAAGATCAAATAAAAATTTATTGAAATTATTATTCAAATTCTTGGACTTTAAGGTCTAATTCAAGAAATGATTAATTACGTTTTTAGTATTATTTAATTATTTAATTAATCGATGGTGCTAATATATTTAAGAATATGACAAAGCTTTGAATACCAATTCTAAAAAAATACAGGAAGTCTGTATGGTCATTTCCTGATCGATTTTTGCAAACGAAATTTTTGTAATTTTCATAATTTTCTCATTTTCTTTGAAGTATAAAATAATTTATAACAACGTATGTATTTTGCGAAATTCTGAGTTTGTTACATGATAATTAAGAAAACAGAAACTGCAAAAAAACATTATTTAGAATGAACTCCCGAGACTGTATACATATTCCAAGTCGATTGTATATTCAAAAATGCGAAATATCCCTAAAAACCTGGAATTACCAGGGAATTTTTTTCCAGGATTTTTGTTGACACCTTGCCAGAACACCCTCTAACTTTGGAAATTGATTAATTGAATAATTTTTATTGCAATTGCAGGAAGACGGTCTCCTATAAAATTGTAAAGGCATCGAACGGAGATGCCTGGGTACAAGGAGGAGATGGAAAAGTGTATTCCCCTAGTCAAATCGGTGCATTTGTTCTGATGAAGATGAAAGAAACTGCCGAAGGTTACCTGAACACGCCCGTAAAAAACGCAGTCGTGACCGTGCCCGCTTACTTCAACGACTCTCAGAGACAAGCGACGAAAGATGCTGGACAAATTTCTGGTCTCAATGTTCTCAGAGTCATCAACGAACCCACTGCCGCTGCCCTCGCCTATGGAATGGATAAAACTGATGATAAAATGTAAATTTCATTAGTAATTTTCATTAGTCGGTGTGTTCCGACTGACTTCAGCCTAGGGTGTCTACCCTACCTGAAAAATCTGGAATTGTCAGGGCATTTTTATATACCTGGAAAAACCTGGAAATGTTAGGAAAAATTTTTTTAAAGCCAGGGAATTTTTTCGAGAGCGTGATTAATTTTCTGTTTAAATTGCAATATAAAATAGAATAACGATAATTCTTCATTTATAAAAGTAGCTTTATATTAATCTATTTAACTATTTTGTCTTTTCTTTTTAATTATTCTTTTTTCTAACTTAAAATGTAACTATTCCAGTTGAATATTCCATCGTTTTAGTTAAAAATGCATGTGTTTCTTTGGACATATATTTTGTTAACAAAAACTTAACTGTTTAATTTTTGGTTGAAAATTATATTTTTTATATTTTTGATGTTATGGTTTTGACCGGATAAATTGTATTAATAATTTTGATGTTGAGCAATTTTTTCATAATTTAGAAAGTCAATATTGAAAAATATTGATTTAGACCAGTAGACAAAAAACAATCAACATCAAAATTATGAATTATATTTTTTAGTTGAAAATGCATCTTTTTTGGTACAAATTAATATTCTTGGTAGAAAATTTAATTATTCCAGAAGATTCATATTTTTTTCAAAAATTCATCTTTTTGGTACGATATTCAACTATACTAGTTGAAGATTTATCATGATAGTTGAAAATTCATCACTTTGTTTTAAACAAAAAACATCATTTGAAACATCACATTTCTTTGAACATTATTTTTTTTCAACTGCAAACGTAACTATTCCAAGTAAGTATTCCATAACATTAGTTGAAAATTCATCTCTTTTGTTGAAAATCAATTTTTTCAACTGAAAATTTAACCATGCAATTTTTTTTGACAATTTATTTTTTAGTTGAAAATTCATGTATTTTGTTGAAAAATCTTCTTTTTTGGCAGAAAAAATCTTTTTGGTTGAAAATTCAATTGTTTTTGTTGGTATTTCAACTATTCCAGTTAAAGGGTCATAACTTTATCTAAAAATTCATCTTTTTGGTTGAAAATTTAACTATTCCTGTTGAATATTTTAATTTCGGTTGACAAATTATTTTGGTTAGAAGTTTATCTTTTTTTAGTTAAAAATTCAACCAATTGGTTGAAAATCTGTCCTTTTTAATTGAAAATTCATCACTTTGTTCAGATTTTTTGTTTTAAAATTAATGTTTTTAACTAAAAATTTAACTGTTTCATTATTGGTTGAAAATTAAAATTAAAAAAAAAAAACTGATTAAAAATAACTTTATGTACCTGTTTCAAACAATTTTAATAAATTTAAGGTTTTTGGATGCCAAATCACAAAATTCAAGCCAAAGAAACTTCTTTTTGGAGTTATTTCCATGTAAACATACATAGTAATCTCCAAATAAAAATAAAAATTCAAGTTTATTCAAAAACCCCCCGAGGGATTTTTTTCTTTTTGGTCTCAAAATGATCATGTAATGCCACAGAAATGAGATTAGAAAAAGAAGGTGCAAGCCCTTTTAGGCTGAAGTCAGTCGAGATACGCCTTGCGAAAGTTAATTTCATCAATTTTTTATTAATCAGAACATTAAAATTCCCAGCATCGCTGTCTACGACTTGGGAGGTGGTACCTTCGATATTTCCATCCTGGAAATTCAAAAGGGAGTTTTCGAAGTCAAGTCCACAAATGGAGATACATTTTTGGGCGGAGAAGATTTCGACAATGCTTTAGTTAATTACCTAGTAACTGAATTCAAGAAAGACGTAAGTTTTCAATATTAATTTCTTTAGATTTAACTATGTTTAACTATTTAAATTAAAAATGGATACATTACAAATTAGTGTTTTAATCGTGAAATTCCTGGATATTAAAAAAAAAACAGGAATCCAATGATCAAATTAGGGCAAGACAATCACCATTCAAATTTATAAAAAATAATAAATAAAATAAGAGGAAAGAAAAAAAGGCAACCTCTAAATTCCATTCCTTTTTTCTCTCGTTAAAAATATTTTAAAATTAAGCGAACAACATTTAAATCTATTTTGTTAGAAAATTAATATTTTTTGGGTAAAAATGGAACTAGTTGGTTAAAAAATTAGCTCTCTTGGTTAAAAATTATCTTTTTATTGAAACTTTATTTTTTTGGGGATTAAAAGTCCAATTTTTTCGAGAAAAAAAAATGAATTTTTAGCTTAAAAACTTAATTCTTTTGACGAAGATTGTTCTTTTTTGGTTAAAAAATCAACTCTTTAGTTGATTAGTATTTTCTACAAGACTTTTGAATTTTTAAACCAAAGACACAAATTCTGTACAAACTAATTTTAAATAAAGAAAATCAGAATATATTTAAAAAATACGATTTTTCAACAAAATATTTGATTGCTCGATTAAAAAAGATTAATTTTGAACCATAAAATTGCATTTTTAATTACAAATATTGATTTTCTACAACAAAAAAACAGGATTATTTGAATAATATCAAGTTTATACTTTTTTCGTTTCCAACCATTTTTATATAAACAGTTAAATTTTTGAAGTAAAAAAATATCAATTTGTAACCAAAAATGTTGTAGTTTAATTTTTATTAAGGAGAATTAATTTTCAATTCAAAAAACGAATTTTCTACAAAATAGTTTAATTTTATACCAAATTGTGGATTTTCGAAGCCAAAAAGACGAATATTCTATAAAACATTCAAATTTTCAACGAGAAATGTAATAGTTGATATTTCAACCAAAAAGATTTTAATTTAATATAACAAACAGTTGGTTTTGACAAAGATTTAACAATTATTTCATAGAATTCATAAGGATTTCAAAAGATTTCAAGCGAAGTTAAAAGATTTTAGAAGGAGTTTACAAATATTTCAAAGAATTCATCAGGATTTCAAAAGATTTCAAGAATTTAAAAAATTTCAACAAGTATACAGTGCACCAGATTTTAAAGATTTTAAAACATTTAAAAGATTTAAACGATTT
>CAKNXH010002032.1:107234-120648 GCA_932178445.1 Andricus quercusramuli | reverse complement strand
TTCACAAGATTTCAGAAAGATTTAAATGATTTCAAGCGAATTCAAAAAATTTTAGAAAGATTTTAAAAACATTTCAAAGAATTCATCAGGACTTCAAAAGATTTCAAGAATTAAACACATTTCAACAAGGATACAGTACACCAGATTTTAAAGATTTCAAAACATTTAAAAGATTTCAAACGATTTCAACATCTTTTTAGAAGATTTCATAAAGATTTTAATGAATTCATAAGGGTTTCAAAACATTTCAAGAATTTCAAAGATTTCAAAAAGGCTGTAAACCAGAATTCAAAGATTTTAAACGATTTCAATTTTTATATAAGATGTCAAAATTTCGCAAATATTTCCAAGAATTAATTAGTATTTCAAAAGATTTAAAAACATTTTAAACAAGTTGAAGATTCTGTAGAAATATTTCAAAGATTTCAAAACATTTAAAAGGTTGTAAACGATTTCAACATTTTTTTAAAGGTTTCAAAAGATTTCACAAATATTTCAAAGAATTGATAAGGATTTCAAAAAGGGTGCAATGTACCAGATTTCAAAGATTTCCAAGATTTTAAACGATTTCAATTTTTGTCGTAAGATTTCAAAAGATGTCACAAATATTTCAAAGACTTTGATAAGGATTTCAAAAGATTTCATTTCAAAACGTTTCAAAGATTTTAAACGAGTTCAAAGTTTTGTAAAAGATTTCAAAAGATTTCAAAAAGATATTATAAATATTTCAAAGAAGTCATAAGGAATTCAAGAGATTTAAAAAATCTCAAAGATTTTACAAATATTTCAAAGAATTCATAAGGATTTTAGATAATTTCGAAAAGATTTTTAATATTTCAATGATTTCAAACGAATACAGAAAATCTCAGAAAGAGTTCACAAACAGTTAAATGATTTTAAACGATTACAATTTTTTTCGAAGATTTCAAAAGATTTCACAAATATTTAAAAGAATTCGTAAGGATTTCAAAAAATGTCATGAATTTCAAAGATTTTAACAAGGATACAGTACACAAAATTTCAAAGATTTCAAAACATTTGGAAGATTTTAAACGATTTCAAAATCGTTAAGAAGATTTCAAAGGTTTCACAAGAATTTAAATATTTCAATGATTTCTGATTAATACAAAAGATTTCACAAATTTTTCAAAGATTTTGTAAGGATTTCAAAAGATTTCAGAAATATTTCACAAACATTTCAAAGAATTCGTAAGGATTTTAAAAGATTTCAGAAATGTTTCACAAATGTTTTAAGGAATTTGTAAGGATTTCAAAAGATTTTAGAAATATTTTATTTTAAACGAGTTCAAAATTTTGTATAAGATTTAAAAATATTTCAAAGAAGTCATAAGGAATTCAAGAGATTTAAAACATTTCAAAGATTTTACAAATATTTCAAAGAATTCATAAGGATTTCAGAAGATTTCAAAAATTTTAAAGATTTTAAACGATTAAAAATTTGTTTATAAGATTTCACAAAGATTTTTAATATTTCAATTAATTTAAACGAACACAGAAGATCTCAGAAAGAGTTCACAAACAGTTAAATGATTTTAAACGATTACAATTTTTTTCGAAGATTTCAAAAGATTTCACAAATATTGAAAAGAATTCGTAAGGATTTCAAAAAATGTCATGAATTTCAAAGATTTTAACAAGGATACAGTACACAAAATTTCAAAGATTTCGAAACATTTGGAAGATTATAAACGATTTCAAAATCGTTAAGAAGATTTCAAAGGTTTCACAAGAATTTAAATATTTCAATGATTTCTGATTAATTCAAAAAATTTCACAAATATTTCAAAGAATTTGGAAGGATTTCAAAAGATTTCAGAAATATTTCACAAATATTTCAAAGAATTCATAAGGATTTCAAAAGATTTCAGAAATGTTTCACAAATATTTCAAGGAATTCGTAAGGATTTCAAAATATTTCAGAAATATTTTACAAATATTTCAAGGAATTCGTAAGCATTTCAAAAGATTTCAAGAATTTCAAAGATTTTAAAGGATTTCAACATTTTTTAGAAGATTTCAAAAGATTTCACAATGATTTTATGTATCTTGATAATTTGAAACGAATACAAATATTTCCGGAAGATTTCATAAATATTTCAAGGCTTCGTAAGGATTTCAAAATATTTAAAGAATTTCAAAGATTTCTACAAGAGACACCAGATTTCAAAGATTTTAAACGATTTCCAAATTTTTTAGAAGATTTAAAAAGATTTCACAAGGATTTTTAATATTTCAATGATTTCAAACGAATAAAAAAGATTTATAGAAGAATTTAAGAAATATTCTAAAGAACTTATGAGGATTTCAAATGATTGAAAGAATTTCAATGATTTCAACAAGGATACAGTACACCAGATTTCAAAACATTTCAAAGACTTTAAACGATTTTAAAAGGTTTCAACAAATTTGAGATGATTTAAAAAGATTTCAATTATTTCAAACGCACGCAAAAGATTTCACAAAGATTAATTTCACAAAGATTTCGTAATGATTTCGAAAAATTTGACAAAGATTTCAAGGATTTCAAGGATCTTATAAAATGTTTTGAACGTTCCAAACGATTTTTAAAGATTTATCAAAGATAATTGAGAAAGACGTAAGTTTCCAATATTAATTTCTTTAGATTCAACTATTTTTAACTATTTAAATTAAAAATGGATACATTACAAATTAGTATTTTAATCGAAAAATTCCTGGATATTAAAAAAAACAGGAATCCAATGATCAAATTGGGGCAAGACAATCACCATTCAAATTTAATTTAAATAAATTTTCTTCCTGGATATTAAAAAAAAAACAGGAATCCAATGACCAAATTACGGCAAGAAAATCACCATACAAATTTAATTTAAATAAATTTTAAATAGAGTCTTCATTTTGAATACTTTTGATACCTTGAACTTAATAAAATAATGTGTGAAGGTCATATCTAAATTATTAAATTATTATTATATTTGTTATGAAAATGAAAAATGAAAATGAAAACTATTTTATTGGCAGCTCCTCTTTTTATGTGAAAAATCGAATTATTTCGAAAAAATTCATATTTTCGAGTTGCAAATTCCACTGTTTTGTAGAAAATTCGTCTTCTTGGTTTGAAAATTCACAATTTGGTTGAGATTTTTCTTCTTTCATACCGGTAAAATCTTTTTTGCTTGAAAATTCAACTATTTTGTTGAAAATTCTTCTTTTTGGTTCAAAATGCAACTGTTGGTTGAAAATTATCATCTATCGTAGAAATTAATCTCAAAAAGGTTCAATAGTTTATTCATCCATTTAATAATTCACAAAGATTTCAAAAGCCTTCTGTGGAAACTGTTGGCCAATAAAAAATAAAGTGGCTAATTTTTTTGCATGTATGAAAACGATTATTTCATTAATAGTAGATTTGATGCTTTCACGATGATTCATTATAATAAATTAAAATTTTAAATTTTAAAGCTTTTTCGGGTTTCAATCGTGTGCGAAACTATGAATGTTGCCGACGATTATTTCATTATTTGGTGTAAAAACGTGGACTTGGAAAAACATGATTTCTTGACCTGGAAACCCTGGAAAAGACCATGAATTTCGATCTTAAGAATCGCTGGACATCCTGTAATTGTTTGCGCTTAATTTTACAGCAAGGCATCGACGTAACGAAGGATGCGATGGCGATGCAACGTCTGAAGGAAGCTTCAGAAAAGGCCAAGATTGAGCTCTCAAGTTCATTGCAAACGGATATTAACTTGCCTTATCTGACGATGGATGCAAGTGGCCCAAAACATTTGAATCTCAAACTTTCGAGAAGCAAATTCGAAAGTCTGGTCGGTGACTTGATTAAGCGGACAATTCAGCCCTGCCAAAAGGCTCTTTCCGACGCGGAAGTTAACAAATCTGATATCGGAGATGTCCTTTTGGTTGGTGGGATGACCCGAGTTCCCAAAGTGCAGCAGACGGTTCAAGAGCTTTTCGGAAGACAACCATCGAAGGCTGTTAATCCAGACGAGGCTGTTGCCGTTGGCGCTGCTATTCAAGGTGGTGTCCTCGCTGGAGATGTTACGGATGTTCTGCTTCTTGATGTCACGCCTCTTTCTCTCGGTAAATATTTCTACCAAATTCTTTACAATATTTGCAGAATCATTACTGTCAAGACAGTAATTTCAGGCCTCGGATTCACCCTACTATCGACAGTTTTTGATACGTTCTTTTTACGATGCAAATTACTTTTGCTACCATTTTGAGAAATTAACACCTTATCTGGAAAACCTCGAATTCTCAGGGAATTTTTGTATACCTGGGAAAACATGGAATTTATGAAAGCAGCTTTATATTACCGTATTTAACTATTTTGTTGTAAATTCGTTGTTGTTGTTTTTTTAATTTGAATTTAATGTATTTAAGTGAAAATTGAATTATTCTATTTTTTGTTGTTGAAAATTGACCGTTTTCAAGTTGAAAACGCAAGTAGCTGGTTAAAAATTCATTAATTTGGTTGAACATTTCATCATTTTAGTTAAAAATAAATCCCTGGTTGAAAATTCAATTATTCTAGTTAAAGTTTCATCATTTTAGTTAAAAATGCATCATTTTAGTTGAAAATTCATCTCTTTGGTTGAACATGATTTTTTAAACTGAAAATTTAACTATTCAATTTTTAGTTCCAGATTCCTGTATTTTGTTGAAAATTCGTCTTTTTTGGTAGATATTAATCTTGCATTAGTTGAAAATTCAACTATTCCAGTTTAGAAAATTAATCATTTCATTTAAATCATCTTTTTTGTTCAGAATTCAACTATTCCAATTGAATATTCCATTATTTTATTTGAAAATGTATCTTTTTTGTTTATAATTCAACTGTTGTAGTTGAAAATTCATCACTTTGTTTGAAAATGTAACTATTTCTTTTTAATCAGTTTTATTTTTGTTGAAAATTAGTTTTTTTTTACTAAAAACGTAGTTATTCCAATCAAATGTTTTTGTCATCATTTTAGTTGAAAATCTCTTGAGCATCTCTTTGTCGGAACATTTATTTTTTCAACTAGGATTCTACAATTTAATTGTTAGTTGACAATTTTGTTTGTTTGTGTGAAAATCCATGTACTTTGTTGAAAATTCGTTTTTTTGTTGTTAAAATTAATTAATTTAACTTCAAATTTAATTATTCTATTTTTTGTTGAAAATTAACCGTTGTTAAGTTGATAACTCAAGTATCTGGTTAAAAATTCACGTATTTTGTTGAAAATTCATTATTTTGGTTAAAAATTCAACTGTTCCAGTTGAAAATTCATCATTTTTAGTTGAAAATTCATCACATTGCTTGAAAATGTAACTATTTTTTTATAATTACTTCTATTTTTTGTTGTTGAAAATTAGTTTTTTTCTTAACTGAAAATGTAACTACTATTCCAACTGAATACTGCGTCATTTTAATTGAAAAGGCATCTCTTTAGTTGAACATTCATTTTTTTAACTGAAAATTTAACTATTCAATTTTTTGTTGAAAATGCGTTCTTTTTGGTAGAAAATTAATCTTCTTGGTTGAAAATTCATCTTTTTCTTTAAAAATTCAACAGTTTGTTTGCAGTTTTTTCTCTCTTGACTGAAAAATCTTTTTTAATTGAAAATTCAACTCATGTTGAAAAGGTATTTTTTTTGTTGAATTCAACTTCTTCTTTTTATTACAAATTAAAGTATTTGTTGGTTAAAATATCAACTACTACATTTTCGTTCAGAATTCATGTGTTCTGGAATGAAAATTTAATTTCTTGGTTGAAAGTTAAACTCTTTTGTTAAAAATTAATTTTGTTGGTTGAAGATTCATAATTTTAGATGAAAATTAATCTCTGTTTGAAAATTCAGTTATTCTAGTTCAAGATTCAACATTTTAGTTGAAAATTCATCGTTTTAGTTAAAAATTCAACTATTTTTTAGAAAAATTAGCTTTTTGGTCGAGGATTCAATTTTTTAAATAAAAATTCTTCGTTTTGTGTTGAAAATTGAATTATTTTGGTAAAAAATTCAAATTTTTAGTTGAAAATGAACTTTTTGTTGAAAATTTATATTTTGGGGTTGAAAATTCCATTTCTATGTAAAAATTCGTCATTCTGGCTTTGAAATTCAAGTAATTTGTTGAGAATTTGTCTTTTTAGTTTGAAAATTCACCTCATTTGGTAGACAATTCATCCTTTATGGTTAAAAATGCAACAGTTTTGTTTAGAATTAATCTCCTCTGTGCGAAATTCAACTATTTTATTGATAAATCCTCTTGTTATGTTGAAAATTAAATTATATTGGTAAAAATTTCAAATTTTAGGTTAAAAATGAAATTTTTGGATGAAAATTTATTTTTGGGTTAAAAATTTCACTGTTTTGTAGAAAATTCGTCTTTTTGCTTAAAAATGCAACTAGTTTGTGGAAAATTCGCCTCCTTGGTTTGAAAATTCATCTCATTTGGTAGAGAATTCATCCTTGATCGTTACAAATGCCACAGTGTTGTTGAAAATTAATCTCATTTGATGCAGAATTCAACTATTTTATTGATAATTCCTCTTTTTATGTTAAAAATTAAATTATTTTGGGAGAAAATTCAAATATTATGTTGAAAATGAACTTTTTTGATGAAAATTTATATTTTCGGGTTGAAAATTCCACTGTTTTGTAGAAAATTCGTCTTTTTGGCCTTAAAATTGAAATATTATGATGAAAATTCGTCTCCTAGGTTTGAAAATTCAGCTCTTGGCAGGTAGAAATTTCATCCTTTTTTTGTTAAAAACCCAGCAGTTTCGTTAAAAGTTAATATCATTTAGTAGAGAATTCAAATATTTCATTGGCAGCTCTTCTTTTTATATGAAAAATCGAATAATTTCGGAAAAAATTCATATTTTCGGGTTGCACATTCCACTGTTTTGTAGAAAATTCGTCTTTTTGGTTTGAAAATTTCACAATTTGGTTGAGATTTTTCTTCTTTCATACCGGTAAAATCTTTTTTGCTTAAAAATTTAACTATTTGGTTGAAAATTCTTTTTTTTTGTTCAAAATGAAACTGTTGGTTGAAAATTAATCTATTTTGGTTGAGGATTTAACTATTTTATTGAAAATTCATCTTTTTTCGATGATTTCAGCTATTTTTAATTTACAATGAAAAATTTTTTTCGACGAAATGTCACCTGTAACATTTCTCATTAAGATTTCATTATTTTGGTTAAAAATACAAGTGATTGGCTAAAAGTTGAACTATTTTGTTAAAACAAATTTTTTTTTGGTTGCAGATTTTAACTAAAAATGCAACTATTTGGTTAAAAGTGCATGTATTTTTTGTTGAAAATTTGTCCTTTTGGTTAAATATTTTATTATTTGATAGAAAATTTAATTATTTTGTTGAAAATTCCACAATTTCAAGTCATCCTTTTTGGGTAAAAATTCGGCTTTTCGGGTTAAAAATGATCTATTTTGTCGAAAATGCAATATTTTTACTTAAAATCTTGGAACTTTAAGCGTTTCAAGTTGAATTTAATGTAGTGTCTAAATTCATTTGATTTAAAGAGTTTATTTCTCTATTTGTTGAAAAATCTCCTTGTTTTTCCGGTTTTTAGAGCATTTTGGCTGCTTGGTTGAAAATTAATACATTTTTATTGAAAAATGGTCTTTCTTGGTTAAAGATTTTTCTATTTGGTTGAAAATTTAATGATTTTGTTTAAAATTCAACTATTTTTTTAAATCCTCTTTTTTGGTTGAAAGTTGAACTACTTTGTAAAAAATTCTTTTTTTTTTGTTGAAGATTCATCTACGGTTGAAAATTTAACTATTTTATCGCAAATTAACTTTTTTGTTGAAAATTCAACTATTTTATAGAAAATTCGCCTTTTGGCTTGAAAATTCCACAACTTGATAGAAATTTTTTTTATTTTTTGACTGAAAAATCTTTCTCAGTTCCAAATTTGTCTTTTTGGTATGAAAATTCATCTCTTTTGTTATAATGCAACTGTTAGGTTGAAAATTTATCAGTTTTGGTAGAAAATTTAACTAATTGGTGGAAAACTCAGCTTTTTTGCTGAAAATTAATTTTGTTGTGAAAAATTAATCTTCTTGGTTGAAAATTCATCTTTTTCTTTAAAAATTCGCGTTTACCATAGTTTCTCGACTGAATCGTTGGCGATTTCTTTAATGTCTATCATTCCCTTCAAATCTACAAAATTAGAAAGTAAATCTCTTTCAAAGCTTCATTTTTTCTTATTTCTTTCATTTATGTTTATGATTCTTGAAAAATGAATCGGAAAACTTGTAAAAAAGGGGGTAAATTTGGGTAAAAATGCTTGATTTGTTTTAGGGGATTTCGCAACGGACTGTGATCTGCGCTAGTATTGTTTGAATGAAATTTAAAACACTTTGTTCGCAGGTATTGAAACCTTGGGAGGAGTTTTCACTAGACTGATTACACGTAACACTACTATACCCACGAAAAAGAGTCAAGTATTCTCAACGGCAGCTGACGGACAAACTCAAGTCGAAATTAAAGTCCACCAGGGAGAACGAGAAATGGCTTCCGATAACAAACTCCTGGGACAATTCAGTCTTGTTGGAATCCCTCCTGCGCCTAGAGGAGTTCCACAAGTCGAAGTTACTTTCGATATCGACGCTAACGGAATTGTTCACGTTTCTGCCAGAGACAAGGGAACTGGAAAAGAACAACAGAGTGAGTTCTTTTTCATATTTTAACGAGATATATGCTCATTTTTTATTTAACCAGTGGTGTAGTCCTAAAATAAAAAGTACCCTGGCGATACTTTCCATAAACTACGTTATCAGTTTGAAGGGGGGGGGGGGGGATAAGTGAGATTAATGTTACGAACTTAGATAAAATTGAGAACTTAAACTCAGCAAGAAAATCCAACTATATTTTTGAGTAGAAGTTATTTTTCTTTATTGAAAAGGCTACTACTATATTTTTGGTATCGAATTCATCTCGTTTGGTTGAAAAATTAATTATTTGGTCGAAAATATTTGTTTAAAAGTACAACTATATTGTTAGAAAGACATATTTTATATGAAAAATTCAACTCCTTTGTTAAAAATGTAACTATTTGGTTAAAAAATTATCCTTATGGTTGAAAGTTCAAGTTTTTGATTGAAAATTCATGTATTTTGTTGAGAATTCGTCTTTCATGGTAGAAATGTAATCTTCTTCGTTGAAAATTTATCCTTTTTGATTAAAAATGCAATTGTTTTTATGTTAAAAATTCCACTGTTTTGTAGAAGATTCATCTTTTTGGCTTGAATTCAAGAATTTAGTAAAAAATTATTTATTAATTAATTAACGTAATCCTTTATTCAACTTTTTGATTAAAACTTCAACTATTTCGTAGGCGGTTCATATTTTTTGTTGAAAAGTTTTTTTTTTTTTTTGGATAGAAAATTATTCTTGTTTGTTGAAAATTCAACTTTTTAGTTGAGAATTCAACAATCTGGGTAAAAATTCACTTTCTTCATTGAAAATGATATTTTTTGTTAAAAATTCATCTTTTCAGATTAAAAGTCCATTGTTTTCTCAAATATTTGACTTTGTAGCTTAAAAACATTACTCTTTTGTTGAAAATTCGTCGTTCGTGTTAGTAAAGTCTTCTTTTTTGGCTGAAAATGATCTTTTTTTCGATGAGAATTCACCTGTCTTCTAAAAAATTGGTCTTTTTGTCTTGAAAATTCAAATATTTGATTGAATTTTAAACTTTTTTCTTTGAAAATTCGAGAATTTGATCGAAAATGCATCTTCGTATGCTGAAAATTGAACTATTTGGATAGAAATTCAACTACTTTGTTAATATTCCTAATTATTTTTAGAAAAGTGAACTGTTTTGTTAAAGTCTACATTTTTCGTCGAAAATTCAACTGTCTTGTTAAAAATTCATTCTTTTGGATTGAAAATTCACCTTATATGGCACAAAAGTCATCCTTCTTGTTTGAAAATTGATCTTAACTTTTTTTTTGACTTGAAAATTATACTATTTGGTTAAATCTTTAACTATTTTTTGCAAAAAATCATCTCTTTTACTGTAAAGTTCATCTATTTGGTTATTAATACAACTGTTTGGTTAGTAATAATTTAATTTTTTTTTCAAAATTTGGCTATTTGTGTTGAAAATTCAACTATTTTGTAAAAAGCCCAAAATTGGTAAGTAGTTTATGGATGACTAAACTGGAAAAATTTTCCTTGTGACAAGCAAGTGGCTTGGCACCGCCTGGCCTTCAAAAAAAGTACCCTAACGGCGCCAGGTCCCGCCAGGCCTCGACTATACCACTGAATTTAACGTATGATTGTTCTGTATTTTAATTTATTTCTCGTAAATTAGTTGTGATTCAATCGAGTGGCGGTCTGAGCAAAGATGAAATCGAAAACATGGTGAAAAAAGCCGAACAGTACGCCAAGGAAGACAAAGTGAAGAAGGAAAGAGTCGAGGCTGTGAATCAAGCGGAGGGTATTGTCCATGACACTGAGAGTAAGATGGAAGAGTTCAAAGCACAATTGCCACAGGAAGAGGTAATGTTTCAGGCGCTAAGTGCTTCTCAATTTGTCAGGAGTTTTCCTCTGTTTATAAATAATGAAAATTCCTGTTTTTTAGTGCGACAAGTTAAAAGAACTGGTGGCAAAATTGAGAGAAACTTTAGTCAAGAAGGACGAAACCGACCCCGAAGATATTAAGAAGCAAACTAACGAACTTCAACAAGCGAGTCTCAAATTGTTCGAGATTGCCTACAAAAAGGTACGCCTTCAATCTTAAAACAAATTTTATGTTTTAAAACTTCTGTTCAGGAAGATTTTTACAACGATTTGTACTTCAAACGGTTTCAAATGTTTTTTAAATTTTCAAAAAATTTCAAACATTTATACAATTTGAGACAATTTCAAAGATTTAAAAAGATTTCATGGTTCTCAGAAAAATGTCACAAAGGTTTCGAAAAAATATCAAAGATTTCAGAAAGATGTCAAAAGATTTCATAAAGGTTCAAATTTACAAAAAAAAAACAGTTCGAACTTTTGAAAGATTTTACAAGATTTAAAAGATTTAAAATTTAAAAAAACTGCACAAAGTTATCAAAAAATTCAAAAGATTTCACAAAGAATTAAAAGATTTATCAAAAGTTGAAAACATTTCAAAGATTTGAAAATATTCAAAATGTTTCACAAAGTGAAATAAATATATTACGATAAAATATTTTACAAGATATCATATTTTTCACAAAAAATTTCAAGATGAACAAATGTTTCATAAAGATTATTTTTTATTTATTTGATTAAATTATAGTTATGAGCAAAGGCCAATGGACCTTACAAAATATAGTTTTGCTTAATAATGTGTAGCTTACGAGATATGTCTCAATTTTAGGTATCTGTATATTATGGTTTAGGCTTTTTAAATATTTAAAAAGATTTTACAAAGATTCCAAAGCTTTAGAAAGATTTCAGAAGATTTCACAAAGATTTCAAAGATTTAAAAAAATTGTAAACAATTTAAAAAGATTCGCAAAAGATTTGAGAAATATCAAAATTTAAAAATATTTCACGGTTTTTATAAAAATTTCACAAATTTTTCTCAAAGATTTTACAAGATTTCAAAAATTTCACAAAGAATTCCATCGTATAAAAAATTTCAGACCCTTTCAAAAAATTTCACAAGAATTTAACGCATTTAAAATATTTCGAAGATATCAAAGACCTTGAAAGATTTTAGATAATTTAAAAAATTTTCGTAAAGATTTCAAAAGATTACACAAAGATTTCAGTTTCAAACGATTTCAAAGATTTCACAGAGAATTCAAACATTTCAAAGATTTCAGATGATAAACAAAAATTCCACAAAGATTTCACAATGAATTCAAAGATTTTCCAAACATTTCAAGAACTTAACAAAAATTTCAAAGATTTCACCAAAAATTCAAAATATTTCACAAATAATGAAAGAATTAAAACATTTTAAAGATTTCACAAAGATTCCAAAGCTTTTAAAAGATTTTAGACGATTTCAAAACATTTCCTAAATACAAAAAAAAATATCAATGATTTCAAAAAATTTCATAAAGATTTTAGTTTTAAAAGATTTCAAAAATTTAAAAAGATTTCACGTTTTTCAGAAAAATATCATAAAGATTTCGAAAAATTAAAAATATTTCACGGTTTTCAGACAAATTTCACAACGATTTCAAACATTTTACAAGATTTCACAAAGACTACAAACATTTCAAAGATTACAGGCGATTTAAAAAAATGTCAATGATTTCGTAAAAATTGCAATAGATTTCACAAAGTATTTAAAGATTTTACAAGATTTCTGAAGATTTAAAAGATTTTATAAAGAATTCCAAGATTTTAAAATTATTTTTTACTTGTTTATTTGACGAAATTATAGCCCACATTCAAAAATTAATAACGGGCTTAATAAAATATACTTTTTAAAGATTTCACAAAGGTTACAAAGCTTTTAAAATATTTCATAGTGATTTCAGAAGATTTCAAACGTTTTAATATATTTTAAACAATTTCAAAAAATGTCATAAAGATTGAAGAAAAATATCAAATATTTTAAAAGATTTCAAAGTTTCCAGAAAAAATTTCAGAAAATTTTCCGAAAGATTTCAAAGATTTAAAAGATTATTACAAGATATCAAATATTTCACGAAGAATTCAAATATTTCAAATATTTCTGGCGATTTAAAACAATTCACAAAGATTTCACAAAGAATTCAAAGATTTTCCAAACATTTGAACAAGAATTTAAAAAATTTCAAAGATTTTGTAAAACGTTCAAAAGATTTAACAAAAATTTAAAGATTTTAAAAGATTTCAAACATTTCAAAGATTTTACAAGATTTCTGAAGACTTCATAGATTTCACAAAGAATTCCAAAATTTTAAAGATTTCATAAAGATGTTTTTTTATTTGTTTATTTGATGAAATCATAGCCTACATCCTAAGACCAATAACGGGCTCAATAAAATATACTTTTTACAGATTTCACAAAGATACAAAAAGATTTCACAAAGATTCCAAAGCTTTGGAAAGATTTTAGAAGATTTCACAAAGATTTCAGATTTCAAAGATTTAAAAAAATTTTAGACAATTTAAAAAGTTTCGGAAAAGATTTGAGAAATATCAAAGATTTCAGGGTTTTCATAAAAATTTCAACAAGTTTTCAAAGATTTCACAAAGAATTCCCTCATTTCAAAAATTCCAGACCCTTTCAAAAAATTTCACAAATATTTAACGCATTTAAAATATTTCGAAAATATCAAAGACCTTGAAAGATTTTAGACAATTTAAAAAAATTTCATAAAGATTTCAAAAGATTACACAAAGATTTCAGTTTCAAACGATTTCAAAGATTTCACAATGAATTCAAAGATTTTCCAAACATTTAAAAAA
>CAKNXH010002032.1:94728-107224 GCA_932178445.1 Andricus quercusramuli | reverse complement strand
CAAGATTTCTGAAGATTTAAAAGATTTTATAAAGAATTCCAAGATTTTAAAATTATTTTTTACTTGTTTATTTGACGAAATTATAGCCCACATTAAAAAATTAATAACGGGCTTAATAAAATATACTTTTTAAATATTTCACAAAGGTTACAAAGCTTTTAAAAGATTTCATAGTGATTTCAGAAGATTTCAAACGATTTAATATATTTTAGACAATTTCAAAAAATATCATAAAGATTGAAGAAAAATATAAAATATTTTAAAAGATTCCACAGTTTCCAGAAAAAATTTTAGAAAGTTTTCCGAAATATTTCAAAGATTTAAAAGATTATTACAAGATATCAAATATTTCACAACGAATTCAAATATTTCAGACGATTTCAAACAATTCCACAAAGATTTCACAAAGAATTCAAAGATTTTCCAAACATTTGAACAAGAATTTAAAAAAAATTCAAAGATTTCGTAAAACTTTCAAAAGATTTAACAAAAAATTTAAAGATTTTAAAAGATTTCAAACATTTGAAAGATTTTACAAGATTTTTGAAAACTTCATAGATTTCACAAAGAATTCCAAGATTTTAAAGATTTCATAAAGATTATTTATTTGTTTATTTGATGAAATCATAGCCTACAGCCGAAGACCAATAACGGGCTCAATAGAATATACTTTTTACAGATTTCACAAAGATACAAAAAGATTTCTCAAAGATTCCAAAGCTTTTAAAAGATTTCAAAAGATTTCACAAAGCTTTCAGAAGATTTCAAACATTTTGAATCATTTTATACAATTTCAACGAATTTCACAAAGATTTAAAAAAATATCAAAGGTTTCAAAAAATGTCACAAAGATTTTAGTTTAAAAAAAATTCACAAAGATTTTTAAAATATCAAAGGTTTTAAAAGATTTCACTGTTTTCAGAAAAATGTCACAAAAATTACTCAAAGGATTTCACGGTTTTCATCAAAATTTCAAAACTGTTCACAAAGATTTAAAACATTCAAAGGATTTTGTAAGATTCCAAAGATTTAAAAAGAATTCAAACATTTTAAAGATTTCAGACGGTTTCAAAACATTTCACAAAGCTTCTACAAAGAATTCAAATATGTCAAAAGCGCAATTTTTTAAAAGATTTTACAAGATTTATGAAGATTTCATACATTTAACAAAGATTTCCTAACTATAAAATAAAAATAAATGTATCAAAATAAATATAAATATATAAATAGAAATCTAAAATGTAATTTATAAATCTAAGCTCTATAAATTATACAGTTTTGCTTCATAATGTGTCGCTTAAGATTCTTAACATTACGTATCTGTATATTATGATTTAGGCTTTTCAAAGATTAAAAAAGATTTCAGGATTTTACAGATTCGAGTGCTTTTAAAAAAATTCAGAAAATTTCCCAACGATTTCAAAAATATCAAAGATTTCAGCAAATTTTCAAACATTTAAACTTTTTTTAAAGATTTCACTGATTTCAAATGATTTCATAAAGAGTGCAAACATTTCCTGAAGGCTTTGCGCACCAGATTTCAAGATTTCACCACTTTAAATAAGGCTGTAAACGAAAAATTAAATTTGTTTTCAGATGGCAGCAGAGCGCGAAGGACAAAATCAAAGTCAAAGTTCGCAGCAGGAAGCGGAGGGTGAAAATAAGGAGAAGAAGGAAGAGAAGAATTAAGATGCACTCTTGCCAATTGTTAAGGCAAATTTTCACATGAGCGTAGCTGCATTTTTTGTTGCATTTGCGACCGAGTGGACGAATTCGAAAAATAATTTGAAGACTAGTATTAATTAAAATAGTATTCAAAATTGTTCAAGTGCGCGTTCAACTCGTGGGTGCAAAGTTACAAACTAGAATTGAATTGTAAGTAAAAGACAGTGGTGTAAAGCTAAGCTACGATAGTTGCGAATTTCTGAGACTTAGACTTTACACTCAGATTTTATATATGCGACTACACCGCAACGTGGGTGTGAATGCATGAAAGAGAAAATAATTTCGAAGAGAGTCTGAAGTGTGCGTGGTAGAAATATCGAAATGATCACATGTAAATAAATTACTGTTAGTGTTACTCCGGTGACGACGACGATATTTTTAATTTGACGCATAATACGCTAGTCGTATTTTGTTCAATAAAACGGTAAACATTTTTTTCATTTCTCAGAAATACGTATTTTTTAGAACTCCTCTCAAGATTCCAAAAGCAGACTAATAGTCCAAAATACTCTGAAAACGGGGGAAATAGGGGAGTTTTTCTTGAAAAGATGAATTTTCAACTGAAGAAATGAGTTCTCAAGCTAAAAAAGTCGAATTTCTAAGACAAAAATTTTAGTTTTAAACCCAGAATGATGAACTTTCAATAAAAAAATTTATTTTCAACCAAGAAAAATGATGCAAAAGGGATAAAGTTTCAAACAAAAGACATTACTTTTCTACCAAAATGTGTATTTTTAAAACAAAAAGTTAAAATTTCAATCTAAAAAGACGAATTTTCTACAAAATAATTAAATTTCCAATGAAGAAAGATTTTTATGCCAAGAAAGAAAAAAAATTCAACCAAAATGTTGAATTGTCAACACAAAAAGATGAATTTTTTAGAAAAAAGTTGAATTTTCAACCCCAAAGTATTAATTTTCATGAAAAAAACTTCATGTTTATTCAAACAGTTAAATTTCCTTTAAAAAAAGTAACATTTCAAACCAAAAAGAGGTGTTTTCTTAAAAACAGTTGAATTTTCAAACTACAAAGTCGATTTTTTTCAAATTGGATTTTTGAATCCAAAAAAATGATTTTTCAACAAAAACGTTCATTGTATTCCGTGAAATATACATTTTCAACCAAATAGTTGAATTTTCAACAACAAAAAAGGTTTCTCAATCAAATAGTTGAATTTTCATAAAAAAAAGTTAATTTTCAACAACATAGATAGAAATTTAATCGTTTTTCTGACAAGAAAGAAAAAAATTTAACCAAAATGTTGAGTTCTTAACTGAAAAAATGACTTTTTTACAAAACAGTTGAATTTTCAACCTCAAAATATTAATTTTCATCGAAAAACTTCATTTTTAACCAAACAGCTAAAATTTCTTAAAAATACTTAAAATTTTAAACCAAAAAGAGGAAGTTTCTTAAAAACAGTTTAATTTTCATGCTAAGAAGTCAATTTTTTGTTTAATGGAAAAAGATTATTTTTCAACCAAACAGTTGAATTTTTATCAAAAAAGGTAATTTTCAACCAAATATATGAATACTCAACTAAAACAGATTAATTTTTAACCAAAAGAATAAATTTCGATCAAAAGAGATGCATTTTTAATTCAAAAAGACAAATTTTGTACAAAACAGTTGAATTTTGAACCAAATAGTTCAATTTTCTACCAAAATAGATCAATTTTCAACTGAAAGATTTTTTTTTAATCAAGAAAGAAAAAAAAATCAAAATATTATGGAATTTGTGGCAAAAAATGCGGGTTTTCCACACAAAAATTTCATTTCCAATCAACAAACATTTTTGTCTCAAGAAAGAAAAAAATTCAACCAAAATGTTGAATTTTCAACCCAAAAAGATGAATTTTTTTACAAAACAGTTTAATTTTCAATCCCAAAATATTAATTTTCACCAAAAAAACATTTTTAACCAAACAGCTAATTTTTCTAAAAAAAAGCTAATAATATTTTAAACCAAAAAGAGGAACTTTCTCAAAAACATTTGGATTTTCAAGCTAAAAAGTCAATTTTTTTAAATTGGACGTTTGAACCCAAAATCATGAATTTTCAACAAAAAAGTTAATTTTCAACCGTGAAAAATAAATTATCAACCAAATGGTTGAATTTTCATAAAAAAATTATTTCTCAACCGAACAGTTGAATTTTCATCAAAAAAGTTAAATTTCAACGAAATAGTTGAAAAAAATTCAACCTAATTGTGGAATTTTTTGCCAAAATTGCGAATTTCCTACAAAACGTTTAAATTTACAACAAAAAAGCTAATTTGCAACAAAGTAGTTTAATTTTCAACCTTAGATAAATTTTCAACCTAAAAAATGATTTTTTACATAGTGATTCAACTTTCAGCTAAAAATATGACTTTTTAGCAAAATAGTTGAATTTTCAAGAAAATAATGAAATTTTCAATCAAAAAAGATTTTTCAGTGTAGAAAGAAGATTTTACAAAAAGTTTCAAACCAAAAAGATACATTTTTTGATAAAAAAAGATTTTTCTGTCAGGAAAGAAAGAAAAAAATTCAACAAAAACAGATTAATTTTCAATCTGACAGTTGTAGTTTTAACCAAAAGAGAAAAACCTTCATACCAAAAAGAGAAACTTGCAACCAAGAAAGATTTTTCAGTCAAATAAGAAAACAAAGTTTTAAAAAATTGGTGGAATTTTCAAGCCAAAATGGCAAACTTTCAACAAAACAGTTACATTTTCAACCAAAAAAGATGATTTCTATCAAAGAGGAATTTTCAATAAAAGAGTTCCATTTTTAATTAAGAATTTTCAGTCCAGAAAGAAAAAAAAATTAACCATATTGTTGAATTTTCAAGGCAAAAATGGAAGTTACATTTTAAGTTTGAAAAAATGAATTTCAAACTAACAAAAATTTCAACTAAATAGTTCAATATTTAAGCGAAGAGATGAATTTCCAACTAAAATTATGAATCTTCAACTGGAATAGTTAAATTTTCAGTTCAAAAAAATTAATTTTCCACAAAAAAAGCTAATTTTCAAGCATAGTTGAATTTTGAAATTTAATTTAATTTAATTCATTATAACGAATTTTCAGCAAAATAGTTAATTTCCAAACAAGTATTTAAATTTTCTACCAAAATTGTTAAATTTTTAACCAAACAGTTGCACGATTAACCAAAAAAATGACACTTCAACCAATAAAAATAATATGAAAATATTTAATAATTAATTAATAATAAATTATTATTATTTATCAATTAACAATTAAATAATTAATAATAATAATTAATAACTGTTACATTTTTTGTTGAGAATTAATCACTTTGGTTTAAAATTCCACTTTTTTTGTTTGAAAATTCGACTAACTATTAAACTGCGCAAAAACAGGTATTTTGTAATATGGGAAAGGCACAAATATTCCATTCGTGTTATGAAATATTTATTATATAACATATCTTAAGACTATGTTTTTTACATTACACCAGATAAAAAAATATATTACACCAAAAACGTAATAAGTATAATCGTACGAGTCTTTTAGTGTAAACTTAGTATTTAAAACATAATTAAATACAAACGAGGTGAAATAATGTCTTAAGCCTAAAAACTGGGTGTCACATTTTGATTTGTCCTAAAAAAAAATGATAAAAGGTCTTTTTTAGATTGTGAATTGCAATCTTACGATTCGCTGGACAGAATTTGTGCACTTTTTCCGCACAATTTTCTGAAGCGATTCACAATCACTTTCTTGACAGCTTTGGTGAGATTGTGCGAGAGATCGTAAGGATCCTGTATACACATTGTAGAATCTATGCGGAATAATTCGGGATCGGGTTCAGTCGTCACGTGTTCCACGTAGCTTTTCATTTCGTCAGGCAGCAGTTGAAGGTACAAAAATTCCTTCTTCGTTTTTACCACTCCCAGAAGAGGACAGGCTACATTAAATCTGTAGTCGAATTCGGCGTAGTAGGTGAAAAATCCTCGCAAAAGATTTTTTGTCGTCAATTCGGTTGCCCATTTTTGTACTGAAAATGGCTTCATTGCCACATCCCACCCTGAAAACGAAAACATATTATTTGAAAATAACGTTATTTTATTATTATTATTATCACAGGGCTCGGAACTGCTCAAGCTTCAAAAAATAGTAACCATACTTTTCTCAAAAATATGCTCGACCTTTATGTGTTTTGAGAATTTAATGATCATTTTGAATTAGGATTTAAAAATCGTATTTTCTATTTTTATTAATAATAATTACATTTTTTAAATTTCGCGGGGAATGCATCGCTTCAAATTGGAAAGAGTGCTAAATTTAAATGATAAAAGAAGTGAAAGTAATAGAAAACATATTATTCGCATTAAACAGTGCCTACCATACACCTAGAAGATTACTAATGTTAATGCAAAAAAAAATTTTGTTTCTAAATATATTTAAAACACTTTTTGGTTGTGTTTTCAAGTCAAAAAGATAAATTTTCAACCAAAGAAATGAATTTTCAAATGAAATGATGAATCCTCAACCAAAAATATTAATTTTTAACAAAATAGTTGAATTTTCAACCTAAAAGATTAATTGTCTACCAAAAAAGACTCATTTTCAACAAAGTAAATGAAATTTCATCAAAAAAAATCAATTTTTAACCAGAATTAGAATAGTTAAAATGTCAGAGAAATAAATCTTCAACTAGAAAAAAAAACGAATTTTCAACAAAATATTTTTTTTTTTCATCCAAGAACGATGTTTTAACCAAAAATAGAAGAATTCAATTTTCAGTTAAGACAATCACTTTTCAACCAAAAAAACGAATTCTCAACAAAATAATTCAATTTTAAACTAAAAAAAAAAACAAATCAAAAATATAATATATATATATCAACCAAATCAATTAATTTTATATAATTAAATTATATCTTCAGTTGGAAAAAATTGATTGTCAACTAAAAACAAACGAATTTTTACCCGAAGAAATTAATTTTTAATCACAATGATGAATTTTCGACCAAGAATATGCAATTTGGACCAATTGTGGATTTTTCAATCCAAAAAGTGTTTTTTCTATCAATAAAAAAAACGAATTTTCAAACAAAATTTTTTTTTTACTGAAAGAAATGAATTCTTAATAGAAAGTAGAATAGACAAATTTTCTACTAAACAGATAATTTTTAATGAAAAAGATTACATTTCTATAAAAAAAGGGTAAATTTTCCAAAAATATGGCATAGGTTAAGTCAATTTTCAACTAAAATAATGAATTTTCAACTAAAAAAAAATTTATTTTCAACCAAATACATCAATTTCAAACTAAAAAGATAAATTTTCTACCAAAAATGAAATAGGATAATTTTCAGTTAGTAAAATAAATGTTCAAGAAAACAGTTAAATTTTCGAGCAAAGAAAATAATTTGTGACCAAAAACATAACATTTTAACTAATGAGAGTACTATTCTACCAAAAAGACGGGTTTTCAACAAATAGTTGAATTTTCACCTAAAAAAGATAAATTCTAAACCAGTAGATTTAAACTTAATTTAATTTTGAAAAAATTTAATTTTGACCAGTAGATCGGCAGAATCTAACATCAGAAAATTAATTAATTACCCTGGTCGACAAAATAACATCTCCTATTAAAAATATACATAATAGTTAAATTTTTAGCAAGAAAATCAATCTTCAATAAAATTAAAGGAAATTTTCAACGAATTAGTGTAATTTTCACCCTAGAAGTTTTATTTTTTTTTTTCAAAAAATATAAAAATGGAACGATTACATTTCCAGTTAAAAAGATTAATTCTGAGTTTATTTCTGTTGAATTAAGTTTATTTAAGTTTAATTCTGAGTTTCCAGTTGAAAACTCAGTTTCAACCAAAAATATCAATTTTCAACCAATAAGATGAATTTTCTGCCTAAATAGTTACATGCATTTCCAACCAAATATTTGAATTTTTGAAGGAATTAAAAAAAAAGATGAATTATTCACCAAGAAGATTAAATATTCTCCGAAAAAATTCGAGTTTTCAATAAAAAACAAGAATTTTAAATAAAATATTTGAATTTTCAACTTGTGAAGATAAATTTTGAACCAAACATGCACGAGTTAAGTTTTCGGTTAAAACAATTAATTTTCATCTAGAAAACATAATTTTCAGCAAAGTAATCAAATTTTGAAGAAAAGAAAGGTGTTTAAACTAAAATGATGAATTATCAACCAAAACAGATTAATTTTCAACCAAATGGTTTAATTAATTATAATAATTAATTTTTTAAATAAATTTTTTTTGTTAATTAATAAATTATTTCAACTTTAATTCATCGGAAATTCTCCAAGTTTGTCAGGTTTTTTCTGACATTCCCTAAGTTTCTGGAATTACCTGACTTGTAGCAACTCTGTCATTTGAAAAAAGGATATTTTACTTTACCTTTGAATGTTTTTGTACAAATGCATCTATTATGATATATATTTTTTTAAACAATAAATGCTTTAAATTATCTTATATTCTCTGTAAATGCTCTGTTCGAGCTTAAATGCTGCGCATATTCTCGAGAGCATTTGCTCAATTTAAATTCTTGAGCATTTAAGAACTCTAGTCGCGCCTGATTCAAATGAAACCACGACTAGAAAGTGTAACGCAGGCCTCCGACACACGCGCTGTGTCTCATATCACAGAACGGAGGCTTGCTTCTCTCTCCCCCCTCTCCTTCCCTCGCTCAAACGAATAATAATTGTTTAAACAATTGTAAATTATTTACAAACAGGAGGAAAATAGGCTGTGTCCAATTTGAAAAAAAAAGAAACAATTTTCAATATTTTTCTTATAAGTTTTGAGTACTTAGATGTGTAATAATAATGATAAGTGTCATAATAATGAATTTTTCATAATGAAATTTCAATTTTTAATATTCTTCTTCATAAAATATAATTAGCCTAATTCTAAATGTAGATGCGTAACATAAGTGCGACACAATGTGAATCAATACATTTTTTTAATGTTCAAAATTATATAATTTTTAAACAAATTTCGGTTGAAACGCTACAATTAAAGGATTTTACATTGTTATTGAAAAATTCAAATTCAAAAATGTCACCCTATCCTCAAAAAACTTCTCCTTTTTCCCCTTTTCTCTTTAAATATACGGTACTTGAAATTGTACCCATTATTTAATAATAATTAAAGCAATTATAGTACTTGAGTAAATTATCTATGAATAAATAAGATTTACATTTCAAGAGCAGACCATTAAAAATAAATACTCTTTAGAAAATTTGAAGATTAAACATTCTAAAGCAAGTTGAAAATGTGAAAACTGCAGGCAGAAGTTATTATCCAATATAAAATTGAAACAATGACCAAATATACAGTACTTTTCCGAAAAGTATTAAAAGAACTTTAAAAGTTAACTATTGTTGAAACTTTTTTTTTTTCCTTAAGAATTAATTTTTTAAACTCACAATTGAACTATTCCATTTGTGTTTGAAAATTTATATTTTTTAGTCGGAAATTCAACTATTTGGTTGCAAATTCAAATTCCGTTCAAAAGTTATATTTATTGGCAGAAAATTTATTAAAAATGTAATTATTTGGTGGAAAATATATTTATTTTGTTAAAAAGCTGTCTTTTTGATTGAAAATCAAACTACTTTGTTAAAAATTCATTTTTTTAAACTAAAAATTGCAACTTCTGATTGAAAATTTTTTTTTGTATTGAAAACTTATATTTTTCAGTTCAAAATTCGAATCTATTGAAGAAAATTGTTTGTTTTTTTTTCATTTGAAAATTAGTTTCTTGAAATGAAAATGTAGAAATTCCATTTTTGGTTCAAAGTTGATCTCTTTTATTTTGAAAATTTAAATATTTGGTTGAAGATTTATGTAATTTGTTAAAAATTCATCCTTTTTGTAGAAAATAATGTTCTTGCTTTAAAATTCGACATTTTGAATACAATTTTTTTCCTTTATTGACTAAAAAATCTTTTTTGGGTGAAATATTCAACTGTTTTGTGGAAAATTCAACAGTTTGGTAGAGAATTCAACTAATTTGTCGAATTTTGAACTACTTTGTTAAAAATTCATTTTTTAGACAAAATTTCATCATTTTAATTAAAGTTTTTTGTTTGTTTGTTAAAAACTAGAGCTTTTAACTAATAATTTTAATGTTTGGTTGCAAGTTCAAATTTTGTTCAAAAGTTATATTTTTTGGTAGAAAATTGGTTATAAAATTAACCAAAAATGAAAAATATTATTTTTTGCATTGAAAGCTTATATTTTTGAGTTAAAAAACAAATGTATTGTAGAAAGTTCTTTTTTTTTTTGCTCAAAAATTTAATAATTTTGTAGAAAATTGGTATTTTCAGTTGATAATTAGTTTCTTGAAATCAAAATATAGCGACTCCATTTTTGGTTCAAAGTTGATTTTTTTTTTATTTTGAAAATTCAAATATTTGATTTAAAATGTATTTTCATTTGTTAAAAATTCGTCCTTTTCAGTAGAAAAATAAGCTTCTTGCTTTAAAATTCGACATTTGGATACATTTTTTTTCTTTATTGACTAAAACATCTTTTTTAGTTGAAATTTCGTGTTTTCGGATTAAAGATTCAACTGTTTTGTAAAAAATTTGAATTTTCTCTGGAAAATTCGAAAGTTCGGTAGAGAATTCAACTAATTGGTCGAATTTTGAACTACTTTGTTAAAAATTCATCATTTTAGTTAAAGTTTTTTTGTTGGTTAAAAAGTAGGTTCTGTAACTTAAAATGTTAATGTATGGTTGAAAATTAACTTTTTAATTGAACATTCATATTTTCGTGTTGAAAAGTGAACTGCACTGTAGAAAATTCTTCTTTCAGGCTTCAAAATTCAACAATTTGGGAGAAAAATCAGTTTTTTCAATTGAAAATTAATTTTTCGAAACGAAAATGTAACTATTTGATTTTTGGTTACAAACTGATGTTCTTAATTCAACAATTCAACTTATTTCAGGTTCGAATCAACCCATGAAACATGCTTTTGTATATTCAATCAATTTTTAGCATTTTCATTTCGCTCTACTGAAGAGTTTATTTTTAAATTTACATTCAAAGTATTAATTATAGTCTGATATCCTAGTATATCCAGTTTTTAAAAATAAATCTTTAATAGCAGAAATCATTTAAGCTTATTTAAAAATGCAACATTTCTTACAAAAAGATTGTTCTTTTCGACATATGAAAATAAATGTTTAATCTTTCCCCTATTTTCCCCTTTTTCGTGAGAAAACCACCCTATTTCCCCTTTTTTGAACTCCTTTTGTACTGTGATCCCTGCATTCAGCACTCTGAAATTTTAATGATTCGAGGCTTATTTTATTTTGAATAATTAAATTTTAATTTGTTTATTTTTGAATATTTCATGTTTACTTTCTTATTTTAAACTTATTATAACAGATATAGCGAACCTCAAAGCATGTCCAAAATTCTTTCAGAGAAATTTGTAAGTGTTCAAAATTATCATTTTCAAACTATTTTAACTTAAAAGCAGTACAATTTAGTGACTATAAGTTGTTTCTTGAAAAATCTAAATTGAAAAATATCATTTACAAACTAAAAATTAAAAAAAATTAAACAATGCAACTTTTAAAGTTTACATTCAGCACCCTGAAATTCGAACGATTCGAGGTTTATTTTATTTTAAATAATTCAGTTTTATTGAGTTTATTTTTGACTGTTTGATTTATAATTTCTTATTTTAAATAAACAGTCAAATATTGAAACAAAAATTTTTTAATTAAAAATTTTCAAACTGAATGCTTAAAAAATGGAGTATTTTAGAATGCAATAATATTTGAATAGAATTTGAAATTGAATAAAAGCATTTAATTATAAATATATTAATAAAAATGTTTTTGAAAATTGAAAAAAGATTTTGAAGTTTCAATCGGATGCAAAAATTACTAAGGCTTTCGAATTAAAATAGTTCAATTTTTAACGTAAAAATCTATAAATTATTTAATTATGAACAGACTCATAATCGTCTTACAAAATCAATTTTATTCTTATTCTATTGTTAAGAGTCGAACTATAGTTCAATTGTAAAAATAAATACTTAATTTATATTTACAGTTTATCAACTCGACATTTTTCTTGTTTTCTTTTTTCGTCAAAGTTAACCCGTGCCCCCGAGCCTATGAAATTAACATGGGGTTTTAAATGGGAAAAGCTTGATTCTCAAAAAAATTGAAAAAAGAGCTACTTGCTATAAACTTTTTGTGAATTAAAGTATTTAAACCTCTTAACGCATGTTCAAAGAATAATTTCCACCCAGTAAGTTTTAATTTTGACTGAACACTCCCCTTTCAAGCCATTGTTATTGTGCTTGGAAAGTGACCCAAAAACTGCAAAATAGCAGTTTTCTATTAAATTCATACTAAAAACGGTATTATTTGGATTTTTTAACAAGTATTATTTTTAATTGTTAAGGGACGAGTTTCCAAGTATTTTGTAAATAATTTTTAATTATTCCAACAATTATTATTTGTTTAAGAATGATATTTTTCTTAAAATCGTGGAAATTTATTGTTTTCGGGATATAAGTGATAGATTTTAATTTTACAGAAATAGAATATACCTACATTGGATAGTTTATAAGAGAATGTAATACACTACTATGCAAAAGTTTCTATACCTATATTTTTCAATTCTTTATAAAAGCACTTTAGTTTTAAAAATATTCAACTCTAAATTTACTTCTAAATTTAGATCCTACTGAATTCACATGCTATTGAATTTACATCCTACTGCTGAATTCACATCCTATTGAATTTA
>CAKNXH010002032.1:59780-82608 GCA_932178445.1 Andricus quercusramuli | reverse complement strand
ATGTTATTCTTTAGTTTATAAATGATCAAAATTCCTATTTATTTATCCTATGTATATATTTTAAATTTTAATTGTTTAGTTAAAAATTTAATTATTTGATTGAAAATTTAACAATTTTGTTAATAAATCATACTTGTCGAAAATTCGTCTTTTTGATATTAAAATTAAACAATTTGATTGAAATTGTTTTTCTACTATTTAGTTGAAAATTAATCTTTTTTGGTAGAAAAATAATTTTTTGGTTAAAAATGAAGTATTTCAATAATACTGGTTTTTATTTTCAATTGAAATATTATTTTGTTGAAATATTAACTATTACATTTCTCGTTGAAAATTCAGCTCCTTGGTTGAAAGTTGAAATACTTTTTTAAAAGTTCATAATTTTAGTTGAAAATTCGTTGTTTTTTTTTGTTAAAAGGTAATTTTTTTAACTTAAAATTTAATTATTTTGTTGAACATGTAACTGATTGGTTGTCGTTTTGGCTTAAAAATTTAACAATTTGGTATAAAATTCAAGTATCAGGAGCAAAATTAAACTATTTGGTAGTAAATTCGTTTTTTTTTGTTTATTGGACATTAATTTTCATCAAAAAATTTTTACTTTCTGATTTGAAAATAGTGTCTTTACTGTCGTTTTTTGTCGAAATAGTAGCAAAATAGTGCCATCGCTTTAAAAAAAAGTGTCAATAGTGTGATGAGCTCGAGGCCTGCTCGATAAATAGGTTGGTTTTCAATTTTTTTTTTAATATGATTTTTTTTCACTGAAAATTAAGTATTCAATTTTTTGAAAATGTATCTTTTTTAATTGAAAATTCTACTATTTGGTTGAGAATTCAGTTACTTGGTTGAAAGTTGAAATTTCACCTTTTTTGACTAAAAATGTAACTGCTTGCTCGAAAAAAAATCTTTTTTTATAGAGAATTTTTGGTTGAAATATCAACTATTACATTTTTCGTTGAAAATTCAACTATTTAGTTGAAATTGGAACGACATTGTTAAAAATTTAGTTTTTTGGTTGAGGATTTATCATTTTAATTTAAAAATCTTTTTTTTCTTGAAAATTTAACTATTTAAACTTAACAATTCCATTTTTAGTTGAAAATTTATCTTTTTTGTTGGAAATAAATTTTTTTTTTTAATTTAACTTTTCTGTTGATAATTCATCTTTTTGGTCGTAAATTCAACTATTTGGTTAAGAATTCGTCTTTTGTGGTAGAATATTAATCTTCCTGGTGAAAAATTAATCTATTTGAATGACTATTTATTTCTTTGGTTGAAAATTTAACTATTTTGTTGAATATTCATCTTTTTGGTTTGAAAATTAATCTCTTTCTGTAGAAATTTCACTTGAAAATGCAACTGCCTGGTTAGAAAGTAATCTGCTTCGATTGAGAATTACATTTTTTGTGGAAAATTCATATTTTCAGGTTGAAAATTCAACTTTTTGTAGAAAATTCGTAGTTTTGACTCGAAAATTCAACAATTTGGTAGAAAATGGAACTATTTGGTTGGAAATGTATTAATTTTGTTGCGAAGTTGTCTTTTCTGGTATAAAACCTTCGTTGGTTAAAACTTACTGCTTTTCATTTTTAATTAAAATATTTTTTTGTTAAAACATCAACTAATACATTTTTCGTTAAAAATTCAACTCCTTGGTAGAAAGTTGAACTACTTTCTTAAAAGTTCATTTTTTTTTTGGTTAAAGATTTATAATTTTAGATGAAAATTCTTTTTTTGTTGTTGTTACGACATTTTTTCAACTGAAAAATGGAACTATTTTGTTGAAAATTCAACACTTTTTAAAGGGAAAATACGTCTATTTCGCTTAAAAATTCAATAATTTGTTATAAAATTCAACTATTTATAACAAAATTGAACTTTTTTGTGGACTTTTTTTTTCAATTGAAAATTAATTCTCCTTAGTTAAATTTAATATAATACATTCTTCGTTAAGAATGTATCTTTTTTGGTTTAAAATTTATAATATTTAGTTGAAAAATCTTAGAAATGAAAAAATATAAACTAAAAATTAATTAAATAAGACTTGTTTAAACTGCTTGGTTGAAAATGTATATAATTTGTTAAAAATTCATATTTTTATAGAAAATTGATCTTCTTGGTTGAAGATTTAACTATTTAATTGAGAATTCATCTTTTTTGGTAGAAAAATGATTTTTTGGTTAAAAATGAAGTATTTTGACGAAAATTCGTCTCTGTTGGTTCAATAATACTGGTTTTTATTTTTAATTGAAATAAATATATTTTTTGAAATATTAACTATTACATTTCTCGTAGAAAATTCAGCTCCTTTGTTGAAATACTTTTTTAAAAGTTCATAATTTTACTTGAAAATTCGTTTTTTTGTTGTTAAAAGGTAATTTTTTAACTTAAAATTTAATTATTTTGTTGAACATTTGGTATAAAATTCAACTATCAGGAACAAAATTAAACTGGTAGTAAATTCGTTTTATTGTTTATTGAAAATTAATTTTCATCCAAAAAATTGTACTATTCCATTTTTTTTTAAATTCGTATTTTTTGGTAGAAAATTAATCTCTTTGGTGTCAATAGTGTGATGAGCCCGAGGCCTGCTCGAGAAATAGGTTGATTTTCAATATTTTTTTTAACATGATTTTTTTCTCTGAAAATTGAACTATTCCATTTTTTGAAAATGTATCTTTTTAATTGAAAATTCAACTATTTGGTTGAAAATTCAGTTACTTGGTTGAAAGTTGAAATTTCACCTTTTTGACTAAAAATGTAACTGCTTGCTCGAAAAAAATCTTTTTTTATAGAGATTTTTTGGTTGAAATATCAACTATTACATTTTTCGTTGAAAATTCGACTATGTACTTAGTTGAAAGTGGAACGACATTGTTAAAAATTCAGTTTTTTTGGTTGAGGATTTATCATTTTAATTCAAAAATATTTTTTTTTGCTTGAAAATTTAACTATTTAAACTTAAAAATTCCATGTTTAGTTAAAAATTTATCTTTTTTTGTTGGAAATTAATTTCTTTGGTTAAAACTTTAACCATTCTGTTGAAAATTCGCTTTTTTTTATTGATAATTCATCTTTTTGGTCGTAAATTCAACTGTACGGTTAAAAATTCGTCTTTTGTGGTAGAATATTAATCTTCCTGGTAAAAAATTAATCTTTTTGGGTGACAATTCATTTCTTTGGTTTAAAATTTCACTATTTTGTTGAAAATTCGTATTTTAAGGTTGAAAATTAATTTTCATAACTGTAAATACAACTTTCTTATTTCGGGTTGAGAATGGATATTTTTCTTGTTAAAAATTCATGTATTTTGTTGAGAATTCATCTTTTTTGGTAGAAAATTAATTTTTTATTTGAAGATTCCTTATTCTAGTTGAAAATTAATTTGTTTGGTTAAAAATGTAATTATTTTATTGAAAATTGATCTTTTTTGGTCGAACATAAATTTCTTTGGTTGAAAATTTAACCTGAAAGAAAAATGTATAACGGTCAGGGAAGATGACAAATTTGTCAGGTAAAAGTCAAGGAAATTAAGGGAATTTAGAAATTGGTATTTTGTTGCAATCCTATTTTTTAAATAACGGGCTATTAGGGGCGGGGGAAATTAAAGGCTTTTTGAAGGTTTTATCAAAATTGATTTTTTAAATCAAATATTCATGATTATAGTCGAAAATTAATGACATTAGTTACAAATTGAACTATATTGCTGGAAATTCTTTTTTCTGGTAAATTTATTTTTTTTAATGCAAATTTAAATTCTCCGTGATTAGTTGAAAATTTATGTTCCAGAATGAAAATTAAAGTCTTTAGTTGAAAATTCATCTTTTGTGTATCCTCTTTGGTTAAAAATTCAACTCTTTATATTATTATACCATTAAACCATATCCCTTTCGGGGTAAGGTACAATGCATCTATTTGGTTGAAAATTCATGTAATTGGTTCAAAATAAATATTTTCGGTTGAAAATTGATTTTTTAAATTAAAAACTTAACTATTCTATTTTGCATTGAAAATGTATCCCTTTTTGTTCAAAATCCATGTCTTTTTTTGAAAATTAATTTATTTGGTTTAAAATGTCACTATTTTGTTCAAAATTAGTTTTTTTTTGTCAAAAATTATTTCTTTCAACTTTTAAGTTATTTTAGTGTCTTTTGTCGTTTAAAATTTTGTTGTTAATTTTTATGGTTGAAAAATCAGCTATTTAGTTCAATTTTTGTTATTGATGATTCATTATTTTAAATTAACTATTTTGTTGGAAATTATTTTTTTATTTGGTTGAAAACTTATCTTTAGTTGAAAATTCATGTATTTTGTTGCAAATTAATTCCATCGGTTGGGTTCAAAAGTAATATGTATTTCATATTGGAAGTTCATTATTATAGTTGTAAATTCATTTATTTTGTTGAATCTTCGTGCATTTTGTTAAAAATTCATTTTTTTGGGTAAAAATTTATATTTTTTTGATGAAAATTCATGCATTTTGTAGAAAATTAATTTTTTTGGTTAAAAATTCAACTATTTTACTGGAAGTTCGCCTTTTTTTGTTGAAAATTGACATTTTTATCTGAAAATAGAACTGTTCAATGTTTTGTTGAAAATTCATCTTTTTAGTAAAAAATTCATCTATTTAGTTCAATTTTTCTTAAATTTTCCTTTCCTTGAAAATTCATGTATATTGTTAAAAATTCATTTAAGCTATTGGGTTCAAAATTTATGTATTTTTTATTGGAGATTCATTATTATAGTTGAAAATGCATGTATTTCATTACAAATTGAATTATTTTTTTCAAAATTAGTTTGTTTATTTGCTAAAACAACACGTCATAGGAAACAATGTTGGAAATTAAGATTGTGTTTCGTAAACATAATAATATTTTGAGCATAAATATACGTAAGACATACGTATTATGTGTAATGAAATACTTAAAATATTTAAGTACTTAATTATTATTTAAGCTTAAGCATGTTATTTTCAGAATCCATAACGAATCTGAGGAAACAGATGACTTAAACTGTCCCTATCTGCTTTTAAAATAGTTTAAAACCAAATACAATGTTATGGAAAGTATTGAATCACAGACAATTTAAATTCAACTTCCATTTTTACAAAAGGAAGAATCTTACAGAAATATTACTATAATATTCCCTTGCTCAAAATTTCAAATCTGCTTTTATGAAAATATAGCACAGCCGAAACTTGCAAGGGCTAATACTGAAAAAAATCGTTCTACAATTCCGAAATACGAATATGAATATTTGCACTTCACGTGGTCACGCTATTTAAAAAAAAATGCAGCTACTCGTACCGAAATTTCAGTATGTTTAGCCACTTCTATATGAAGATATAACAAATATAATATATAATACAGGTTTAAACACATAAAACAATGTTTACAATATGACAATACATTTCTTTGTGAACACTTTTTGGAGTGTGCAATAACAGGTTTACGACTTTAAGACAGGAATTTGTGTATTTACATTTTTAAATTCTGGAAGAATTAAAATATTTGCATACCTGTTTTGTCAATTTTTCGATTTTTGGTCCAATTTGTTCCCTGTTTTCCTTATTGTTCGTGAAACAAAGTCGTAGTAGGATTTCTAACCTCTGCGTCCGCAGACAAGACTATAATATTAAAATTTGTTCTTCCATCAGTGTAAATGCATTTGTACATAAAAATTGCAAGATTTAGTATTCAAACTGCAAATTTGTTATTCTTTTAAATTTCTTTGACGTCTTTCACGTCTACACGAACAAAAAATATGAAAAATAACGACGAAAATACCTTCCAATCCCTTCCACCGCCATCTTAACACAGTCTAACCTGAAATTTTTGGTGCGCATGCGTCAAATATTGGCGGGTTTATTCAAAATTGATACTTTATATCTGCTTTCAATTAAATTTTACAAAATTATAAATTGCAATGTAGTAACTTTTTGGAAGAAGTCAGATTGGAGAAGAATTAGATCGAAGTGGAAAAGTGGAAATTCCAAATTTTGAATTAAAGCTTTCAGATATGTCGGAAAAGTATTTAGAAAATTTCTAAGCCATTTTTTTATATTTTACAAGATTTTACCAAATTTTGGGAAAAATTTGAGAAGTTTGAAAAATATTTAAGATTTTTAGAAGTTTGGAAGAAATGAAAAAATATTTGGTAAATTTTCGGAATTTTTTTCAAGTTTTAAAATATTTTTCTTCCTTTTAAAACTTCTAAGAAATTTCTAAACATCTTTCAAAATGATTCAAATTTTCCCTAAAATTTTAGCAAAATTCCGAAAATTTTTTAAAATCTTTTACATTCTTTTTAAAGTTTTAGGAAATCCGTTGAAATATTTTTTTTAATTCTCTCTTTTGTAATTCATTTTTGAAAATATAGAATAATTTGAAATTTGCTCGTGAATCTTAAGATTTGTTTTTTCTTGAAATCTTTCAAAATCTTCAAAAATCTACATTATTTAATGAAAATTTGTTTGAAGTCTCCCAATTTTTTATTTTTTTTTTCATTTTTCAAGATTTCTAAACCTTTGAAATATATTTTTAAATAATATATGAATTTTCCCAAAAACTTTTTGAAAATTCTGCATAATCTTCTCAGCGTTCTAAAATATCTTTTTAAATGTTTCGAATTTCTCCCAACATTATTTATAAAAATTCAGAATAAAACATTCTTTTTCGACGATTTTGAAAATCTTAAAATTAATTTCTCGAAATTACATTTATATGGAATCCAAGGAAATTATTTTTATTCTAGAAACCTTTCAAAATTCTTTAAAAGTTTTTCTTTGTCAAAATAATACATAATCTACATTTTTTATAGAATTTTTGAAATCTTTATAAGCTTTAAAATATATTTGAATCGTTTCAAAACTAATTTTATTTGATTATTTATTATAGATTTTATTATTTAATCAAATAGCTTCCAATAAAGAAACACTAATATCCACAATAACGTCCCATGCATTTGTGGCAACGTCTGACCTTCGGTATGCGGCCATCTTGCCTGCCACGCCATAGCCTTTTCGACCTCATTGCTTATCACGGCGCATGCGTCTAAAATTGGTGCTCATTTTTAAACTCTTTACTGTATCTGATGCTACGATGTCTACTTAATAAATTTATCAACAATTATTATGTCATTTAAAAAGAAAATGAAGAGAAAATTAGAATAAAAACTTAATTTATTTATAATTCCCTACAAATTGTGTTGCTCATTTATTTTTTTTATCGAAAATTAGTAATTTTTAACAAAAATCATCAAGATTCTCAATTAATTTGAACAATTTTAGGTTTACATTCGCGTTTACATAAAAAATTATATATATATATATATATATATATATATATATATAACGATAATTTTTTAAAGACAATTTAAGGTTATGTTTACGTTTATCAGCGGAAATCGGTTATTTTAATAAATGTGAAAAGTTATTTATAATTTGGAACAATTTTTATTGTACGGGAAATTGGTTATTTGAATATAAAAGAATTGGATTTTAAAGGAGATAACAAATTTTTTAGAACAATTTTAGGTTATGCTCGTATTTTTCACCGGAAAATTTAATTATTAAATTGAAAACATTGAAAATTACCTTTTTTGTTGAAAATTCATATTTTCGGGATAAAAATTCAACTACTTTGTAGAAAATTAGTCTTTTTTGTTAGAAATTTAATCTTTTTGGTAGATAATTAAATCTGTTTTTATTAAAAATTTCACTGTCTGGTTGAAAATTGAAATGAATGGTTAAAAGTTGAACTACTTTGTTAAAAACTTAGTTTCTTGGTTGAAGATTCATAATTTTAGTTGAAAATTCATATCTGGTTGGAAATTGAACTATTTTCTTGAAGATTCCTCTTTTTGGAAGTAAATTAATCTTCTTTGTTGAAAGTTCATCTATTTGGCAGAAAATGTAATTATTTGTTTGCATTCTCGCCTTTTTTTGGTAAGAAAAATTCATTTTCGACGTTGAAAATTCAACTATTTGGTTAAAAATTGGTTTATTTGCTTGAAAATTAATCTATTTTGTTGAAAATGAAATGTTTTTTTAACAATTTTAGGTTATGTTAACATTTGATACCAGAAATCGATTATTTGAAAGGAACAAAATTCGGTTATATTATGCTTGTCAAAAATTGATACAAAATATACAAAAATTGATGAAAAGTTATCATAAGTTAAGATATCAGTCTTCATACATCCTCAAATATATTGCCCTTGATTTTATCTTATGGATATAATTTTTTAAATTTCGTGAGAAAAATAATAATCGCGCTCGTATGTTTTTCTAGTCAAATTAAGAATAGACTGCCATTCCCCGGTTTTCAAATCTGGGCGAGAAATTAAATCGATCAAATTAAAAAAATTTGTCCTAAAATACAATGTGCTATAAGAAAAGTAATACTTTTATTACAAAACACTTATTTCTACTGCGTAATAACAACTTTTTTTACGAAGTTAAAATAGCATCATACTTTTTTATGGTAACAAAAACTCAACAGTTCTCTTTTGTAAGATTGCATTGGAGAAGCATTAATTAAATTGCTGATAATATTTGAAATTCTGAAACTGTTTTCATTGAAAACGTACAAATTTTTTTACAAAATACGTTTTAAAAAGTTCAGGAAAATAAAAAGCTTTAATTTGAAAACAGCTTCAATATAATGTAGGAATTATGATTTCATTCGGATTAAAATCTGCTTTGTGCACTTTATCTGGATCACTCGAACTTTCCGCTTTTCTCTTTCGAGAATTTTCCTTATGAGTTGAGTTTGCACAAGTTAAATTTTTCTCCGTCATCGTGGAATGTTGCTTTATCCACGTCGGTTCTAAATGAGTTCGCAAATGTCTTTCTACTGAGTTTTCATCAGACAACTTCATATCACAGAGAACACACTCTACAAAATTAGGATGAATTTGTAAATTATGGCTGGAAATCATCCATAATAATTCTTCACGTATAAAAAACTTGGAGATTTCTCCAGTCTCTGTTATTTGGAGATTGATTCGCTTTGTCAATTCCTGACTCGGATGATTATTATTCTGACGATCAATGTCCTTATTTTTCGAAGTTGATGATTCACAATCTAAAATCGTCAACTCTATAATACTAACTTCATTATTCAAAATTTTCCTTGCCCATTCCGGTTTCGAGTGCCTTTCCAAATCATTGGCCAAACACTTCTCTTTTTCAGTCACCATTTTTTTGTTGCACTTGCTAAAATAATCAATGATTCGCATATGATCTAGCGCAAGACTCAAGTTCGGGAATGATTCCTTACATCCATGACAAAAGAATGAATTTAGCTCGTCTCCAACGGAAATTTGGTGCATTATGAGTTGCTTAATTAGTCTTATGCATATGGTGTAGTGATCGAAATTAGTTTTAGAAGCCGCTGACTGAGACCACGCTTTCTGGTGGCTGGAATCCGAGATGTGCTGAAGAGCATGTTCCTGAGTGGCGAATGAAAGGAAGCAAAGATTGCAGAAGTGAGTCTCAGTGTTCATCGATAAGTAATTTTGAAAGTAGGTTGCATAAACGTCTGCCGCTAATTTCCAGATCTTCTTTCCATGAATTTGTGCATGCGCTGCTGCTTGATCCCATGATAGATTTAAATCACAGAAGTTGCACTTTAAACTATTAGTAAAGTCGTATCGGTCGCCTTTTGAAATTATCGTAAAGCATTTCCGAAATCGTAATAAGCGGACTTGATGTGAACGGAAGTTGCAGTGAATAGACGCTTCTCCCATTTTAATAATTTCTTCGCAAACGAAGCAGTAATTACTGCCAGATAATGAAGGTCTTATGATTATGGCGTTACCCTTAAAAACGTCGGAGATATTGAAGTTCTCCATTATTGATATATCCTGAAAAACAAAACAAAAGTTAATGTAATTTGGCCATTCTTCAACTTTTTCAATAATGAACTTTTTTTAAGGGCATGTGACTTTCGCCAGGGCACTAAGGCCCTGTTCTCAGTTACATTTCAAGTTAAAAATTAGACACACGTGCCCTGATATATTTTGCACCTTAAAAACTTTTTGAAGTCATGAGAATGACAACAGGATAATGGCCATTTGGATTTTCCATTCCGATGAACAGAAAATTGAAAAGAGAATGTTCTCATCTCCATGAAAGATTTTCAATAATGGCCACATATTTCTATTATTCTGAGTAAACTTTCCATCATGCAGTATGGAAATAATTGAAATTGTTGGTCTTGAATTCCAGTGCAAAAGCATCTCATTGATACATATAATTCTATTATCAAATTCTATGTTTTGAGAAATCGCATACTTTTCTATCAATAGTTTTAATTCAAACTATCAAATATCGTTCTCGCAAAACTTGTATCTCCTATCCTAAAAATTTCAGAAATGTTTATACAATTCTATCCATCGAGAAATCTAATACCTTTCTATCAACTGATTCTCATGAAATCCTATCCATGCAGAAATTGTATCAAATCGTATATTCTAAAATTGTAGAAATTTCTATGAAATTCTATCCATCGAAAAATGTTATATTTATTGGTACAAGACTTGTATCAAACACTATGTTCTGAAATCTTGGAAGTTTTTATTCAACTATATCCGTCGAGAAATCCTATACTTTTCTATTAACAGCTTCTCATAAGAATTTTATCAAATCTTATCTACTACAGACTTGTATCAAATTCTAAGTATCAGAATCACGGACATTTCTATAAAGTTGTACACGTCCAGAAATCTTTTACTTTCCTTTCAACATTTTCTTGTTGCAGTTAAGTTTTGACAGAGTTTCAATAAAAAACGGTTGATTGAAAAGTATGAGATTTTACGAGGGATAGGATTTGATAGAAATTTTCGAAATTTAGAGATATAGGATTAGATACAACTGGCGGGAGGTAAGATTTAATAGAGTTTCAATGGGAAAATGATGATAGAAAAGTATAAGATTTCCCAACAAAGATTTTATTTCGATCAAAAAAGCGTATTAAACTGGCTAAGAATTTGGAATAGCATGTTTGATACGATTTGTTGAATTTTTTTTAAGTATATGAATGTATAGGAGTTACTGAGACAGTGCTATTTTGCTATGTTAGAAATTAATAGCAATTCTATCCAAATGTTTGATAGAAATATAAAGAAAATCCTTACAATTTAGGATATAAAAAACGGATTGAAATTCATCATTTTCTTCATCAAATCCTATCAAAGTTTTTTAGCAGGGTGCATGAAGATCACCCAAAAAATACTTTCACATCTTCAACGTAGAGTTCTTGGGGAACACATGCTTCTATAAATTTAACAAAGTTTTATATTTGAAAACCTCAGGGCGGCCGTTTTAATTGAGGAAAAAATTCCCGGTCATTTCCCGATTCCCAAAAATTGTTTACGGTCATTGAAATCCAAAAACTCGAACTCTTAGAGATGAAAAATGTTCCATTTGAAGTAATCAAAACAGAATTTACACATATAAAATAGAAGTTTTTTGAAGATATTTTTCAAGTGAACAATTGAAATTAAACGTCGTTAAACTGCAAACTTTTTATTTAAAACTACTATAAATTGAATAGATCAAAGGTTTCTGGAAAAAAGTATAAATCCAGGCTATAATTTTTAATGCTCTAAATTATACGATTTGAAGTAAAAGTATTTTATTTTGGTCATTTTTTATACTATTATTTAACAATTTCTTAATTGTTTATATTCGGGAATTTGAGAGTTCGTGAATTTTACAGAGCAGTGTCGGCAATTTTATTTTCGGGAATTTTAAATTGTCGGTCACCCATAACTCCGGGAATATTGCATATATTTTGAATATTTTCTTTTTAGGGAATGTTCCAGTGAAGGGAATTTTATTTTTCGCTATTTTAAAATCGTCCATAAAAAGTTGACCTTTTTTGGTTAAATCTGCAACTGTTTGGTTAAAAATTATATCGTTTTGGTTGAGGATACAACTACATAGTTAAAAGTTGAATTACCTGGTTAAAAATTTATTTCTCAGGTTCAAGACCATTTTAGTTTAAAATTCAGCTCTTTGGTTGAAAATTAGTTTTTTTTTGTAAATAAAGGTTTTAACTTAAAATTAACTAGTCAATTTTTGGTTGACAACCCTTTTTTTAAGTTGAAAATCCAACTGTTTGGTTGAAAAATCGAAGTTTTGGCAGAATTCAAGTGTTTTTTTTTCAATTAAAATCTTTTTTTGGTTGAAAATTGAACTCTTTGGTTGAAAACTCGCTTTATTTTTTATTTTAAATTAATTTTTTAACTGAAAATTTAACTAGTCCATTTTTTGTTAAAAATGTATCTTTCGGTTTAAAAATGCAACGGCTTGGTTAAAACAAAAACATTTTTTAATTGAAAGTTCAACTTCTTTGTTTAAAACTTATTATTTTGCTTGGAGAAGTTTAAAGTTGAACATTGATATCTTTGCTTAAAAATCTGCTTTTTTGTTGTTAAGAATTAATTTTTTCAACTGAAAACTTAACTAGTTCATTTTTGGTTGGAAAACAATTTTTTTTATTCGAACATTAAACTACATATTTGATTGGGAATTCAGTTATTTGGTTGAAAATTCGTTATTTTTTCAGGCTTGGGAATTAATTTTTTCAACTGGAAAATTAACTATTCCATTTCGGCTGAAAAGTCATCTTTTTTGTTTGGAAATTTATCTCTTTTGGTAGAAATTTAAGCTTTTTGGTTAAAAATGCAATTGTTTTGTTAAACTTTATAAACCTCAACTGTTTTTATTTTTCAATAGAATATTTTTTAGTTGATTTTTTTTCCATTAAAGTATATGATTAAAAAATTAAAAGCACATGGTTTTCCAATACAAATTTAGCTGTTCCGTCTTTGGTTGAAAAATCATTTGTACTTGAAAATTCAACTATTTTGTTGAAAATTCTTCATTTTGGTAGAATTCAGTTGTTTTCTATTCAAAATCAAAATATATTTTGGTTGAAAATTCAACTTGTTCGTTTACAAATTAATTCTTTTGGTTGGATACTTGTCATTTTAGTTGAAAATTGATATCTTTAGTTAAAAATCCATTTTTGTTAATAATTAATTTTTTAACTGAAAATTTAACTTCCATTTTAGGTTGGAAAACGATTTTTTTTTAGCGGAAAATTAAACTATTTGGTTCGGAATTCAGTTATTTGGTTGAAAATTCGTTTTTTTCCTGGGATGGGAATTAATTTTTTGGTTGAAAAATTCACTCCTATTCCATTTTTGGTTGAAAAGTCGTCTTTTTTGTTTGGAAATTGATATCTTTTGGTAGCAATTCAAGTTTTTTGGTTAAAAATGCAATGGTTTGGTTAAACTTTATAGACTTCAACTGTTTTTTTTTTATTTTACAATAAAATATTTTTAGTTGAAATGTCAACTATTATATTTTTCATTGAGAATTCATGTTTTTTGTTGGTTGAGCATTAAACTACGTGGTTAGAAGTTGAACTACTTTGTTAAAAATTCATTTTTCAGGTTGAAGATTAATCACTTTAGTTGAAAATTGATCTTTTTGGTTAAATTTTTTTAAATTAATTTTTTCAACCGAAAATTTAACTATTCCATTTTTTGTTGAAAATTCATCATTTTTAGTTGAAAATAAAACTATTTGGTTGGAAATTCATTTAATTGGTTAAAAATTCGTTTTTTTCTTCGTTGAAAATCAATGTTTTCAAACTGAAAAAGTTTTTTTTTAGTTGAAAATTCCACATGCTTATTGAAAATGATTATATTTAGTTGGAAAGTCGTCTCTTTTCTTTGGAAATTCATCTCTTTTGGTATAAATTTAATTTTTTTTTAATGCAATTGTTTCGTTAAACTTTGCAGACTTTACTGTTTTTTGTTTTTCAATAAAATATTTTTAGTTGAAATATCAAACCATTAAATTTTTCATGAGAATGTATATTTTTTGGTTGTAAGTTGAACTTCTTTTTTAAAAAATTGATTCCTTTGATTCAAGATTCATCAATTTAGTTGAAAACTGATCCCTTTGGTTGAAAATTCGTTTTTTCTTTGGCTTAAAATTAATCTCTCTGGTTGAAAATTCATTTTTTTTGGGTTGGAAATTAATTTTGTTAACTGAAAATTTAGCTATTTCATTTTCGGTTGAAAATTGATCTTTTTTAGTTGACAATTCAACATATTGGTTGAAAATTAATGTATTTGGTTGTAAATTCGTCTTTTTTATTTTGAAATTCATCCCATTTATAAATGTAAGTGTTTTGGTTAAAAATTGATTAAACTTTCTAGAATTCGATTCTTTGATTTTTCAATAAAATCTTTTTTGGTTGGAATATCAACTATTATATTTTTCTTTGAGAATTCTTTTTTTATTTTAAACTTAACTACTTTGTTGAAAAATTCATTTTTTGTTGTTGAAGATACACCATTTTATTTGAAAAATTGATGTATTTTTGTTTAAATTGATATATTTTAACTATTCAATTTTTAACGTAAAAAATTGAAAGTTTTACATCCTGCAAAGTGATTGAATAGACTTTTCTTTCAAAAAATTGTGAAATTTCCGGTCAAAAAAATAAATTCACTGTCATTTTCCGTCTCGAAAAGTTCCCGGTCCAACGGCCACCCTGAAACGTACCGTAGAAAACATTTTTTTTTTTTGTTCTTGGTCCTGATCCAAATTCCAAATTGTCATTCTCATGTCTTCAATTGTAACAATTTGTCTAGTTTTTTAAAATAATTTTTTCAAAGACACTAGAAGCAATTACGATTTCATTTATACATTCAGGCTTGAGGTTATGTAGATCGATAAACTAAGAATATCGAGAATATCGTATTACTTATTGAGTTATTGCATATATATTCCTTAGTCATGGCTTTTTGTCTCTTGATTTAAACAAAAAGCCAAAAACAAAGAAGACATACGTGGTAATTATATGAAAGCGTCTTACCTACGTATATTTTCAATCCAATATCTTAATATGACGAAGGAATCCTACATATTAGCTCCAATCCTTTTCCCACATGTTTTTATTCAATCTTTGCAAACTATATTTAGGGTTAGGCAGATGTTTGAGATTATTATAAAATTATATAAGTTATTTCGATCCATGAAAAATAAACTGTAAAACAAAACAACTGTAGCAATGAATGAATGAGTCAGCAACGTCCACCACTCAACAACTATACCAAACGCCGCTAGGTAGCGCTAGCTCTGCTGGCCAAAGTTCCGCGAAAATTCAAATTAGATCAAGGAAACTTTTTCTTTTTATACAATTTATAGTTTATTCATGAAATAAAGTAAAATTGAAAGTCGTTCAGATTGAAGAGTAGAAATTTAGTATCCCAGTAATCGTGACGGTCTCAATTATCGTAAATATCGTTTGAAAATATATAAAAAAATATCTGTTTTACCTTACTGGTCGGATTTTCTTGTGTAGTTTTTTTTTCTAATGAATTTTTTTCATGCAAAAAAGTTGAATTTTCAAATAATAAAGATAACTTTTAAACCAAGAATGTAATAGCTGAATTTTTAAGTTGAAAAATTTAATGTACCAAAAACAAAAAAATGAAATTTCAACAAAACAGTTACATTTTCAACCAAATATTGACTTTTCAAGCAAGGAGAATAATGTTTAACCATATAGGTAGAATTTTTGTTTGTAAATGGAATAGCTGAATAAAAAACTAATAATTTTAAATGAAAAAAAAACTAATTTTAAACAAAATGGTTCATTTTTTAAATAAATTAATCAATTTTCAACTAAAAAAATCAATTTTCAAAAATAAAAAGTTAATTTTCAACAAAAACGTTAATTTTTAAACAAGAATTGAATATATAAATTTTCAAGTGAAAATATGACATAAAATTCAAAAAAACCAAAAAAATAAATTTTTCTCAACAGAAATAAAATAGCTAAATTACTTAAACATTCAGTTGAATACAAAAAAAAACCAAGAAAAAAACGAATTTTTAACAAAATATTCAAATGTTTGACTAAATAAATGAAATTTCAACTAAAAATAAATCAATTTTCAACCAGAAAAGTTTACTTTCAACCAAAAATGAAATATTGAAATTTTAAATTAAAAAAATTAATTCATAATCCGAAAAAAATGAAACTTAAAAAAACGTTAATTTTCAAGCAAAAATAGAATATTGAAATTTAAAATGTTTTAAATTAATTTTCAACCACAGAAAAATGAAATTTCAACAAACAGGTAAAATTTTCAACGAAGAAGAATATTTTTCAGTTAAATAAATTAATTTGAAACAAAAAGAAAACAATTTTTAGACAAGTAATTGAATTTTCAACAACAATACCATTAATTTTCAACCAAAAAAATTGATATTTTAAGCAAGAGGAATAATCTTCAACCATATAGATGAATTGCAAACTAAAAAAGAAACTTTTTCTAACAAAAATGGAATAGTTATGTTACTTAAATATTCAGTTTAAAAAAATGTCAATAATTTTTCAACCAAAAAAAATTAATTTTTAACCAAAAATGAAATATTCAAATTTTAAATTAAAAGAATTATTCTCAATCAGAAAAAAAATGTATTTTCAACTGAATAGTAAAATTTTCAACTAAGTAGAATAATTGTTTACTAAAAAAGACCAATTTACAACAAAAAACATCAATTTAATTTATTATTAATTATCAGTTAAATAAATTGTTTTGAAAAAAAATTCACACAAATAGATTAATTTTTTCAAGAAAAAAAAAATTTCAAACAGGAAATTAAATTTTTAAGCAAGAAGAATGATCATGAACCATATGGATGAATGAGGAACTAAAAAATAAATTATTTCGAACAAAAATTGAATAGTTAAATTACTTAAATTTTCAGTTGAATAAAAAATAATAATTTCCAACCGAAATAAAAAACAAAATTTCAACAAAATAGTTCAATTTTTGACGGAATAAATGAAATTTCAACTAAAAAATCACTTTTCAACAAAAAATGTAATTTTCAACAAAATATAGTTAAATTTGAACCAAAAATTGAATTATTTTACTTTTAAATTTAGCAAATCAATTTTCAACCAAATAGTGGAATTTTCAGCGAAGAAGAGTAATTGTCTACAAAAAAAGATAAATTTTCAACAAAATACATCAATTTAAATGTTCAATTATCAGTTGAATAAACTAATTTGGAAAAAAAACATTTCTAAACAAAGAGTTAAATTTAAAAAAAAAAAAAAGAAATTATAAATGAATAAATTATAAATACCGCATAAATTGATTTTCTTGAGTATATCTTTTTTAAAAAACAGTTTTTTGAGGAACATAATTCTTTTTAAGCCTTCTTGTGCGAATTTTTAACAAATTAATTTAATTTTCAAATAAAAAAGATTTTTCAGTTAAGGAAGAAACATTTTTTAACCAAATTGTTGAATTTCCAAGCCAAAAAGACGAATTTCCTATAGAACAGTTGAATTTTCAACCCCAAGTTTTGGCATTTGTTATTTTTTGTCATAAAAAATAGAAAACTTTTGAAACTTGTACTCAAACTATTAAATCTTTTCTTTTCAGAATGAACGACTTACACTTTTACTTTAATTCATGAATAAACTGTAAACTTTCATTATTAATTTGTATTAAAAAAAAGCATTTTTCATTCATACCATTTGAATTTTCACTAAACTTTGATTTACCAACGCTATTTATCGGCTGTAAACTTCAAATTCCCCGTGAAAATTTTAAATGACAAATTTTTTCTTTCATTTATAAATAAAGAGTGGCAGTACAGAATAGGTGACAAAACTTGTTATCGAAAATACGTTTATTGCATTAAAAATTCGTAAAAAATCATATACCCCTCGTGATAAAAGGATTCTTTAAATCCCATTTTTTGATACAATAATTTTTAAAACAAGTTTAAACAAAACTTTAATGAAATAATAATTTCTTTCAACCTTTTAAAATTGATATTCTTTGAAATTTTTTGGATTAAAGAATTTTCTCGGAATTGGCTAACTTTTTTACATAAAACTTTATTTACCCGTATTCAGATACTTAATATCTCGGAAGTATGTTATTATTTTTTATTTCAACTAAAAGAAACCCATTAGAAAAATCTACTAAGCAGATTTACATCTAGTTTAAAAAATATAAATAATCATCTCCAGTTTCCAAGGAAAAAAATTGACGAGTTTCAATTTGTTTCACGCCTTGATCTACCTATTTTAATACTGCATCACCTGAAATAAGAAAAATCATTTAATAACATTGAAAGCCTTTTTATTTTATACCACATTTTTAAGAAAATATACGGCATTACTTGTATTCTTTCAGGAATGCGGCTACGCTTCTTTTGCATTGTTCAAACGCTTTTACAAATCCTTCTCTGCCGCTATCCTAAAAAGAGAAAAAATTATTCTCATGAATTTTTCTGTTTTTTTTTGGCCACAAATCACAAATAAATAAAAATTATATAGTTACTTACATAGTAGGGATCTCTTATGATTATGTCTCCCTCTGGATCGTATTTTCCAATAAGTTCAATTTTCGCTGTGCCATCTTTAGGACACTTTCTCTTCAATTCATCGATATTATCTTCATCCATTCCAAAGATCCAATCGAATTTCTTAAAATCTTCTTTCGTTATCTACGTTAAAAAATATGAGTTTACACAAAGGTGTTCCATATTTTTTCTTTTTCGAATTTTCATGCATATCGCCTCCAAGTTTGTTTAAATCCAAATTAAAAGGGATCGAAGCACTGATCAATAAATTTAACAGAAATAATATTTAAAAAAATGCATTATCATATATAACAATATTCTCTTTGAATAATGTTTGAAAGTTGCGGGTTTTTCGAAAATTTTCAGTTGGGGACAAATAATAAATATTAATATTACTATACGCAAAAACACTCTCAGTAACTACTTCAAGGTAAATTTATATTTAATATGATCTATATTGAAGATTGGAAGACTAACACTATTCTCAAAAAAAATTCTAAAAAAAATAATAAATTGTTTAAACTATTTATGTAAACATGTAATTATTTCTTCAGTTTTCCGCTTGAAAGCGAACTGAATTAATGGAACCTAATATGAAAATCCAACTATTTTTTATTGAAAGTTAATTCTTTTTAATTAAAAAATCTACTATTACATATATTTTTGGATCCGAATTAATCTCTTTTGGTTAAAAAAGCTGCCATTTGACTAAAGACTTGATTTTTTTAATTCATTTTTTTAGTTGGAAATTAATTTTTTTATTTCGAAATTTAACCAATTAATTTTTGAATAAAAATTGGTCTCTTTAGTTTCAAATTCAAGTATTAAATTATACATTGAAATTTTTTTTTCGTTGAAAAGAGTACATCTTGGTTGAAAGTTGAACTTCCATGTTTAAAATTTAGTTAATTAATTTAGGATATAATTATTTTCTTGAAATTCTTTATTTGTTGAAAATTGATTGTTTTTAGTTAAAAAATCAACTACTAGATTGAAAGTTGAACTACTTTGTTAAAGATTCATTATATTGGTTTAAGATTTAACTGTTTGGTAGAAAATTCGTTTTTTAATTGAAAATTAATTTTTTTTAAATTTAAAATCTAACTAATTATTTTTTCAGTTGGAAATTCAACTACTAAATTCTATATTGAACATAATTTTTTTTAAATTCTATTACTGGGTTAGAAGTTGAACGAACTTGATCAAAATTCATTTGATCAGTTCAGGATTTCAATATTTTTTTGAAAACTCGTTTTTTAGTTGAAAATTAATTTTTGGAATTGAAAATTTAACCAATTAATTTTTCGCTAAAAATTTATCGTTTTTCGTTGAATATTCAACTGATTCAACTGTTTTGTGAAAAATTGTTTTTTTAGTTGAAATTAATTTTTTAAATTTTAAATCAAAGTAATTAATTTTTTTAATTTAAAATCAAAGTAATTAATTTTTTAGTTGAAAATGCAACTACTAAATTATTTATTGAAAATTCTTTTTTTGTTGTTTAAAATGCTATTACTTGGTTAAAAGCTGAACTGCTTCGTTAAAAATTTATTTTATCAGTTTAGGATTTTACTATTTTTTAAAATTCGTTTTTACTTAAAAATACAACTATTAAATTTTTCATTGGGAATTAATCTTTTTTGAGTGAAAATTCATCTACTTTGTTGACAGTTGAACTACATTGTTAAAGATTCATTTTTTTGGTTGAAGAATTAACTATTTTGTCGAAATTTCTTTTAATTTGAAACTTAACTATTCCAATTTTAGTTGAAAAATTAATCGTGTTTAGTTAAAAATTAAATTATTTGATTGAAAATTAATTTTTGGTTAGAAATTAATATTTTTGTTTTGAAAAATTAACTGTTTTGTAGAAAGTTCCTCTCTTTGGCTTAACAATTAAACTTTTTCATTGGAAATTTATCTTTTTGAGTTGAAAATTCTATTATTTTGGTAGAAAATGCCACTACTTGGGTGAAAATTAACTTTTTGGTTGAAAATTCATATTTTCATGTTGAAAAATACACTGCTTTATAGACAGTTCGTATTTTAAACTTAAAATTTCAAGTGGTTTGTTGAAAACACATTTTTTAAATTGAAAATTCTATTATTTTGGTAGAAAATTAAACTATTTGGTTGACAATTCCTTCTCTCTTGAACGAAAAATGTTTCTTGGTTGAAAATTCATCTCATTTGGTTTCAATTTTATCTTTATTGGTTAAAAGTGGAACTATTTGGTTCAGAATTAATATTTTTTGTTCGAGGCCTAAACTATTTTGTTAAAAATCATTTTTTTAATTAAACTGTTTTTTATTTATAATTAAAATCTTTTTGTTGTTGTTGAAATATCAACTATTATATTTATCGTTGCGAATTAATCTTCTTTCTATTAAAAATTTAACTATTTGGTTGAAAGTTTCTTGAAAATTCATTTTTTTAAGAATCATTATTTTAGTTGAAAGTGCAACTATCTTGTTGAAGTCATTTTTGTTTTGGTCGAAAATTTAACTTTATTGTTGAACATTCGTCTTTTGGGATTGAAAATTCAACTGTCTTCTGGTAAATTGGCCTTTGCTTAAAAATTCAAGTATTTCGTTCAAAATGCAATCGCCGGGTTTGAAATTAAATTTTTTGTTTGTTGAAAATTCAATTATTTGGTTGGAAAATCATATTTGTGGGTTTAAAAGTCAACTGTTTTCTAAGACATTCGGCTTTTTAGCTTGAAAACTCAACTCTTTCGTTGAAAATTCATCTCTTTTGCTAAAAAATTAATCTCTTTTGGTTGAAAATGCAGCTATTTTGTTGAAAATGCAATATATTTAGAAGTGTTTCATATTGAATTCAATATAATGCCTATACAGTATTTTTATTGAGAAGAATTTATTTCCCAGTTTCGTGAAAAACTACAATATTTGCTCTATTTTGAGAGTTAAATTTTTGGGCTGTGAAGTATGTTAAAATATTTTATTTGTATGTCTTATGTTTCATTTTAGGCGTTTATCAAATGAAATATAAGAACAAAATTTGACTTGAAACGAAGGATTCAAAGAAATTTCTTTGGCTGAAATAAATGGTTCCAAGGAAAATTTGTATATGATTTACAATGATTTTTTTCACTTAAAAATTATTTTTGATTATATGAAAGAAATTATTTGAAAGAAACGGCTTCTTTAATTTAAAACAAATATTTTCCTGACTGTACATAAAAAATGAAGAAAAAAGTAAGATATCTCTCTTTTAGAAAATCTTATTTTCTCATAAATTTTTTATTTTGCTGAAAATGTTAAAAAGTTAACTTACAGGTCTTGCGGCATGTGAATAATCTGTAATTCCTTTTTCTTTGAGTGTAGTTATTGCTCTGTTATCAGGACTTTTGCCGGTATGATAACCAATCAAGGCAGCGCTTTTTACTTCCCATTTATCCGATAAACCATTCTTTTTAATGTAATCATCGAACACTGCCTCTGCTATTGGCGAACGACAAATATTACCTAAAAGTAAAAAAAAAAATTACAGAACAATTCAAAACGAGGATCAAGAGTAAAAAAATGTTTACTCAAAAAATGATTCCCACTCGGTAACTGGTTCTTTTACGCTATTATGAAAAATTACCAGAAAATATTATAAATATTATACATACCCAAACATATCATCAGTACTTTTTTTTTCTCAGACATGATTAAAACTATCCTTTTTACGTACAAATTATTCCCTCAAAAATCTTCTCTCTGGTATTTTTACGTTTTATCAATTCTTATCTCCTCCTGCAAAGAAAAAATCAATTTGTTAGTTGAATTATGGAAAATGATTCCATTTTATTGCTCCCCTCACTTAAGGGCATATTTTCACCACTAATACGTTGACCAAATAGTTTTCATAGTACAAAATATACGAATTTCCAACTATAAAAGACCAATTTTCAATAAAAAACATAAACAAATGAATTTTCAAATAAAAATCGAACAGTTAAATTCTCAACTTGAAATAGATTAGTTAAATTTTCAAAAAAACAAAACATATTTTCAACAAAAGAGATGAGTTTTTAACCAAGAACGATTTTGTAGTCAGTAAAGAAAAAAATCGTATCCAAAATGTGGAGTTTTCAAGCTAAAAAGACAAATTTTTGACGAAAAGTTGAATTTACAACCTGAATATATGCATTTTCTGCCAAAGTAATTGAATTTTCAGCCCAAAAAATAACAAGATTTTTCAACAAAAATGCAATAGCTACACTTTCAGTTTAAAAATCCATTTAAAAGAAAAAATCTAGTTTTCAACAAAATAGTTTAAAATAATGAATCTTCAGCCTAAAAAAATGAATTTTTGACCAATGATTGAATTTCAACAAAATAAATGAATTTTAAGCGTAATATGTAGATCAATTTTCAACTAAGAAAATTAAGTTTT
>CAKNXH010002032.1:30770-50969 GCA_932178445.1 Andricus quercusramuli | reverse complement strand
GTTGAAAATTCATCTTCTGGGTTGAAAATTCAACTATTTGGTTGAAAAATTATTTTCTGATTGAAGATGCATCATTTTAGTTAAAACTTCATTTCTTTGGTTACAAATTTAACAAATTTGGTTGAAAACCAATTTTTTCACTAAAAATCTAGGTATCGCATTTTAGCAAGAAAACTAATCTTTTTCAGTTGACAATGTATAGTTATTTTTTTGAAAACTTTTGTCTTTTTTAGTCGAAATTGCAATTATTATGGTTGAACATTTAACTATTTGGTTGAAAATATACTTTTCCTTGGTTAAAAATTATTATAGTTTAACTAAAATACGAAAGTTTTTTTTTAATCAGACATAACGGAGGAAAAATTTAAAAATATTATAAAGTACTTTTACAAATTCTATGAGCTAAACTGGAGTATGTAAGGTTATGTTGTAGAATTTGTCTCTTATTTTACGAAAACATAAAACTAGATCGATTATTATTATTAACCATGCCATACTATAAAATTAATATAGAAATTAGATGGACATAAATCAACAGTTTGTAAAAAAAGCGTAGAAAAATGAGAAAAACTTACAGATTTCGGAGTAAGGAACTAGGAAGATACTTTTGCATTTAACCTCAAAAATCACCGGTGCCACTAAAAATCGACATTTATTATTAGTACTGTTTGTTATCATTAATAATAAAAAAATTCTGCTCTAAAAAAATGTTAGAAAACTGAAATACTATGAGCCTTATGAACTCTACTCTTATTTACACGAAAAAAGTTCGTAAATATTTAAAATAAATAGAAATTTGGACCGGTTACCGGTTTAAAAGAGGGTTTATTACCCTACGATAGTAGACAACAAATCTCGTATGGTCGAACAGAAAATAGTAAAATTTTCGTCCTCTATAACTTGTATAATTCAGCATTCAGCCTATCAAAAACAAGCACATAGAAACAGGTAAATACGCATTGATACACATTGAACGTAAAGATAAGATCAAGCGATAAAGGCAATAATCGAAAAGGCCATTTTAATCTATCAAGTTCAACCTAGACCTCTAACCTAAGTGACCCTGAGAATCCCTCCCACTGGGGAGAATCAAAGAAGCTGTTTTGGCTGTGATTGAGAAAAAAAGAGGTAAGTTGGTTGTTAACATGTTTAACAACCTCTTATCACCCGAGTAGTGTCTAAAAAAAGGAGTTCAATCGATTTTCGATCGCTTCATCGTAGCCGGACCGCGAAACCGAGAGGAAGTCTATACATCTAATGAGGAGAAAATGACCAAGTTATAAATTTTGAGGTTATAAGAGCGACATAGACATAAAAATGAAAAGATTTCGGCACTTTACGTATTTCATCGAGGCGTTTGTCTTATATTTGATCGCAATAGAACACGTAAGTCCAAATGTCATCGGAAAGAAGGAAATCGAAAGCCCTGGAAATCAAGGGTTGTATAATGCGAGTGATCATGTAGTTATTCTCAATGCAACCAATTTTAAATCCAGTGTTTATGGTAGCAAATCTAGCTGGCTAGTCGAATTTTACAACAGCTGGTGTGGTCATTGTCTTCGATATGCCCCAGTTTGGAAAGATTTTTCACGGAATATTCTGGGTAAGTATTTTATTTTTTTTTATGTTTGAATACAATCAGAGTGTCTAACCTACCCGGAAAAGTCTGGAAATGACAGGGATTTTTTTCGAGGGCATACTTAATTTTTTTTATTTGCAATATAAAATTGAATAACAATGATTTTTCGTTTTCAAAAGTAGCTTTTTATTATTGTATTTAACTATTTTGTTGACAATTTTTGTTTTGAAAAGCAATGTTGTAACTAAGAATTTAACTATTCAATTTTTGATTGTAAAATTATCTTTTTTAGCTGAAAATTCATTTTTTTTTCGTTTAAAATCCAGCTATTCCAGTTGAAGATTCATAATTTTAATTGCAAATTCATCTTTGTTGACAATTGAATTATTCTAGTCACAGAATCATCGTTTTAGTGAAAAATTAAATTATCTGGTTGAAAATTCATCATTTTAGTTGAAATTTTTTTTTCTTTTTTTTTTTTTTTTAGTTTAAAATTGAACTATTTTGTTCCAATTTCTTTTTTTGTATTAAAAAATGCATCTATTTTGTTGAAAATTTGTGGTTTTTTGTGTGTGGAAAATGAACCTTTTTAGTGGAAAATTCAAGACATAGACTGAAAATTCCATCAAAACAAAATCAGGGTGTCTAGCGACCTTGAAAAACCTTGAAAAGCTGGAATTCTCCTTGATTTTTTTGAAAACCTTGAAAACCTGGAAACTGCCTTCAATTTTTCACGAGAACCTTGAATTTTAAGTTTTTTTTTTTTTGCTTTCAAAACAGTTATTTTATTGAAATGTGAAGAGTAATTGAAATCTTTTAGTCTATTATGAAAGAAAAATCTCGTTTAGAAGAAATATTGCTACTAACAATTTTTTTATTTATCAAGATATAATATGATTTGAAATAATTCAATGATTTCAACGAATACGAAAGGATTCACAAACAAAAATTTGAGAAAGATTTCACGAATATTTCCAAACATTTTACAAAGATTGTAACGATTTTAAAAAGGGTACAGTATACCAGATTTCTAAGGTTTCAAAACATTTCAAAGATTTAAAACGAGTTCATACTTTTTAAAAAGATTTCACAAAGATTTTAAATACTTAATGACTTCAAACAAATACGAAAGATTCCAGAAAGATTTTACAAAGAATTCATAATGATTTCAACAGATTTCAAGTATTTCAAAGATTTCGAAAGAAAAAAAAATTTGTAAAATGTACACGAGATTTCAAAGATTTGAAAATATTTCAAAGATTTTAAAGGATTTCAACATTTTTTAGATGATTCGAAAACATTTCACAAGGATTTCGAATATTCCCATGATTTCAAACGAATACAAAAGATGTCACAAATATTTAAAAGATTTTATGCAAAATTTATTAAAGATTTTTGAAATATACAAGAATTTCAAAGATTTCAAAAAGGGTACATACAGTACACCAGATTTCGAATATTTAAAAAAATTTCAAAGATTTTAAGCGATTTCAAATTTTTTCAGAAGATTTAAAAATATTTCAGAAAGTTGATAAGGATTTCAGAGATTTTAAAGGATTTCAACATTTTTTAGAAGATTTTATAAGATTTCACAAAGATTTTAAATACTTCAATGATTTCAAACAAATACGAAAGATTCGAGAAAGATTTTACAAAGAATTCATCATGATTTCAACAGATTTTAAGTATTTCAAAGATTTCGAAAGAAAAAAAAAATTTGTAAAATGTACACCAGATTTCAAAGATTTGAAAATATTTAAAAGATTTTAAAGGATTTCAACATTTTTCAGATGATTTGAAATTATTTCACAAGGATTTCGAATGTTTCCATGATTTCAAACGAATACAAAAGATTTCACAAATATTTAAAAGATTTTATACAAAATTTATTAAAGATTTTAAAAATATACAAGAATTTCAAAGATTTCAAAAAGGGTACATACAGTACACCAGATTTCGAAGATTTAAAAAAATTTCAAAGATTTTAAACGATTTCAATTTTTTTTAGAAGATTTAAAAATATTTCAAAAAGTTTATAAGGATTTCAGAGATTTTAAATATTTCAAATTATTTTAAATGAATATAAAGATTTCACAAATGTTTCAAAGATTTTATAAAAAATGTATTCAAGATTTTATAAAATACAGGAATTTCAAAGATTTCAAAAAGGGTACAGTACACCAGATTTCAAATTTCTTAGAATATTTCAAAAGATTTTACAAATATTTCAAAGATTTGATAAGAATTTCAAAACATTTCAAGATTTTAAATGATTTCGACATTTTTCTGAAGATTTCAAAAGATTTCACAAAGATTTTAGATATTTCAATGATTTTAAATAAATGCAAAAGATTTCAGAAAGATTTTACAAATATTTCAAAGAATTCATGAGGATTTCAAAAGATTTCAAGTGTTTCAAAGATTTCAAAACATTAAAAAGATTTTAAACTATTTCCAAATTTTTTAGAAGATTTCACAAAGATGTTAAAATATTTCAATTATTTCAAACGAATAAAAAAGATTTCACAAACAAAGAATAATTTCACAAATATTTCATAGATTACATAATGATTTCAAAAGATTTCAAAAAATTTCGCAAAGTTTTCAAAGATTTTACAACAATTTTTTAACAATCCAAACGATTTTCAAAGATTTCACAAAGATTTTAAATACTTTAACAGATTTCAACGAATTCACAAAGATTTTAAAAGCTTTCTTTGGAAACTGTTGGCCAATAAAAAATGAAATGGCTCATTTTTTGCAGGTATAAACAACAGTTATTTCATTATTCGATGTATAAAAGTAGACCCGGAAAAACTTGATTTCTTGACCTGGAAAACCTGGAAAAGACCTTGAATTTTCTTTCTACGAATCGCTGGACACCCTGAAAATATTTGGTTGAAAATTAAAATATTTTGTGAAAAAAATTCTCTTTTGGTAAAGAATTAATTTTTCTGGTTGAAACTTCGTTTCTTTGGTTGAAAAAGAGGTTTTTTTATTTTAAACGGATTTTTTTTATCCATTACATTTTTCGTCAAACATTTTCTTCTCTTTTGATAGACTTATATCTTTATGGTTGAAAATTTAACATTCTTGGTTGAAAATGTAAAATTTTCGTTAAAATTTTATTTTATTCGATTAAAAACTTATTTCTGTAACTTAACATTGAAAAAATCTTTTTTTTTCTGAAAAGTTATATTTTTTAGTGGACAATTCATCTTCCGGGTTTAGATTTCAACTATTAGGTTGAAGACTTATTTTTTGATTGAAGATACATCATTTTAGTTGAAAATTCAGTTCTTTGGTTAATAATTTAATGAATTTGGTTGAAAATTCGTCTTTTTCAGCCGAAAATGCAATTATTTTGGTTGAAAATTTAACTATTAGGTTAAAAATGTAATGAAAATTAAAATAATAGGCTGAAAATTCCACCAAACAAAATATTTGGTTGAAAATTAAAATATTTTGTGGAAAAAAATTCTCTTTTGGTAAAAAATGAATCTTTCTGGTTGAAACTTCGTTTTTTGGTTGAAAAAGAGGTCTTTTTATTTTAAACAGATTTTTTTTATCCATTACATTTTTCGTCAAACATTTTCTTCTCTTTTAATAGACTTATATCTTTATGGTTGAAAATTTAACATTCTTGGTTGAAAATGTAAAATTTTCGTTAAAATTTTATTTTATTCGATTAAAAACTTATTTCTGTAACTTAAAATTGAAAAAATCTTTTTTTTTCTGAAAAGTTATATTTTTTAGTGAAAAATTCATCTTCTGGGTTGAAAATTGAACTATTTGGTTGAAAACTTATTTTTTGGTTGAAGATGCATCATTTTAGTTAAAACTTCATTTCTTTGGTTAACAATTTAACGAATTTGGTTGAAAACTCGTCTTTTTTAGTCGAAAATGCGATTATTTTTGTTTGATAATTTAACTATTAGGTTAAAAATGTACTTTTTCTTGGTAAAAAATTAATTAGTTTAACGAAAAATGTAATAATCAAATTTTACATAATTTTTTATTGTAAAATTATCTTTTTCAGCTTAAAATTAATCTTTTTCGTTTGAAATTCAACTATTCCAGTTGAAGATTCATAATTTTAATTGCAAATTCATCTTTGTTAACAATTCAATTTTTCTAGTCACAGAATCATCATTTTTGTGAAAAATTAAATTATCTGGTTGAAAATTAATATATTTGGTTAAAAATTCATCATCTTAGTTAAAAATGTATCTTTTCAGTGTAAAATTTAACTATTTGGTCGAAAATTTGTCCTTTTTAGTTAAAAATGTATATTTTTAGTTTAAAATTGAACTATTTTGTTGCAATTTTTTTTGTATTAAAAAATTCATCTATTTTGTTGAAAATTTGTGTTTTTTTGGTAGAAAATGAACCTTCTTAATGGAAAATTCAAATAATAGGCTGAAAATTCCATCAAAACAAAATATTTGTTTGAAAATTAATATATTTTGTTAAAAAATATTCTCTTTTGGTAAAAAATTAATCTTTTTGGTTGAAACTTCATTTCTTTGATTTAAAAAAAGTTTTTTTTAAATTTTAAATGGATTTTTTTACCCATTACATTTTTCGTCAAATATTTTTTTCTTATTTGATAAACTTATGGTTGAAAATTTAACATGTTCGTTAAAAATTTAATTTATTCGATTAAAAACTTATTTCTGTAACTTAAAATTGAACCAATCTTCTTTTTTGCTGTAAATTTAAATTTTCTAGTGGAAAATTCATCTTCTGGGTTGAAAATTCATCTTCTGGGTTGAAAATTCAACTATTTGATTGAAAACTTTTTTTTTGGTTGTAGATGTATCATTTTAGTTGAAACTTCATTTCTTTGATCAAAAATTTAACCAATTCTGTTGAGAACTCGTCTTAGTTAGTCGAAAATGCAATTATTTTGGTTAAAAATTTAACTATTTGGTTAAAAATAATCTTTTTCATGGTTAAAAATTAATTAGTTCAACTAAAAATTTAATAATCAATTTTTACAATTTTTGAATTGTAACTTAACTTTGAACCAATCTTTTTTTTTACTATAAATTTAAATTTTCTAGTGGAAAATTCATCTTCATTTTGTAACTTCGGGGCTGAAAATTCAACTATTTGGTTGAAAACTTATTTTTTCGTTGAAGATGCATCATTTTAGTTAAAACTTCATTTCTTTGTTTAACAATTTAACGAATTTTGTTGAAAACTCGTATTGTGCAGTCGAAAAGGCAATTATTTTGTTTGAAACTTTAACTATTTTGTTCAAAATGTACTTTTTCTTGATTAAAAATTAATTAGTTTAACTAAAAATGTAATAATGAAATTTTTACATAATTTTTTATTGTAAAATTATCTTTTTCAGTTTAAAATGGATCTTTTTCGTCTAAAATTCAACTATTCCAGTTGAAGATTCATGATTTTAATTGCAAATCCATCTTTGTTGACAATTCAATTATTCTAGGCACAGAATTATTGTTTTAGTGAAAAATTAAATTATCTGGTTAGAAATTAATATTTTTGGTTAAAAATTCATCATTTTAGTTAAAAATTTATCCTTTTAGTTTAAAATTGAACTATTTGGTCGAAAATTGGTCGCTTTTAGTTAAAAATTTATCTTTTTTAGTTTACAATTGAACTCTTTTGTTGCAATTTTTTTTGTATTAAAAAATTCATCCATTTTGTTGAAAATTTGTGTTTTTTGGTAGAAAATGAACCTTTTTAGTGGAAAATTCAAGTAATAGGCTGCAAATTCCATCAAAACAAAATATTTGGTTGAAAATTAATATATTTTGTTAAGAAATATTCTTTTTTGGTAAAAAATTAATCTTTCTGGGTTGAAAATTCATCTTCTGGGCTGAAAATTCAACTATTTGGTTAAAAATGTACTTTTTCTTGATTAAAAATTAATTAGTTTAACTAAAAATGTAATAATCAAATTTTAAATAATTTTTTATTGTAAAATTATCTTTTTCAGTTTAAAATTGATCTTTTTCCTCCAAAATTCAACTATTCCAGTTGAAGATTCATAATTTTAATTGAAAATTCATCTTTGTTGACAATTTAATTATTCTAGTCACAGAATCATCATTTTAGTGAAAAATTAAATTATCTGGTTGGAACTTGATAATTTTGGTTAAAAATTCATCATTTTAGTTGAAAATGTATCTTTTCAGTTTAAAATTAAACTATTTGGTCGAAAATTTGTCGTTTTTAGTTCAAAACTTATCTTTTATAGTTTACAATTGAACTATTTTGTTGCAATTTTTTTGTATTAAAAAATTCATCTATTTTGTTGAAAATTTGTGTTTTTTTGGTAGAAAATGAACCTTTTTAGTGGAAAATTCAAGTAATAGGCTGAAAATTCCATCAAAACAAAATATTTGGTTGAAAATTAATATATTTTGTTAAAAAATATTCTCTTTTGCTAAAAAATTAATCTTTCTGGTTAAAACTTCATGTCTTTGGTTGGAAAAGAGTTTTTTTTCATTTTAAATGGATTTTTTTTACCCATTACATTTTTCGTCAAATATTTTTTTCTTATTTGATACACTTATATCTGTATGGTTGAAAATTTAACATTTTCGTGAAATATTTAATTTATTTGATTAAAAACTTATTTCTGTAACTTAAAATTGAACCAATCTTTTTTTTTACTATAAATTTAAATTTTCTAGTGGAAAATTCATCTTCATTTTGTAACTTCGGGGCTGAAAATTCAACTATTTGCTTGAAAACTTATTTTTTCGTTGAAGATGCATCATTTTAGTTAAAACTTCATTTCTTTGTTTAACAATTTAACGAATTTTGTTGAAAACTTGTATTTTGCAGTCGAAAATGCAATTATTTTGTTTGAAACTTTAACTATTTGGTTCAAAATGTACTTTTTCTTGATTAAAAATTAATTAGTTTAACTAAAAATGTAATAATGAAATTTTACATAATTTTTTATTGTAAAATTATCTTTTTCAGTTGAAAATTGATCTTTTCAGTCTAAAATTCAACTATTCCAGTTAAAGATTCATAATTTTAATTTCAAATTCATCTTTGTTGACAATTCAATTATTCTAGTCACAGAATCATCATCTAGTCAAAAATATTTGTCTTTTTGATAGACTTATATCTTTATGGTTAAAAATTTAACATTTTTGGTTCAAAATTTATTTTATATCATTAAAAACTTATTTCTGTAACTTAAAATTGAACCAATCTTTTTTTTTGCTGACTTTTTTTTTTCTAGTTGAAAATTCATCTTCTGGGTTGAAAATTCAACTATTTGGTTAAAAATTCAACTATTTGGTTGGAGACTTTTTTTTTGGTTGTAGATGCATCATTTTAGTTAAAACTTAATTTATTTGGTTAACAATTGAACAAATTTTGTTGAAAACTCTTCTTTTTTAGTCGAAAATGCAATTATTTTGGTTGAAAATTAATTTTCTTAACTGAAAATTTAAATATTCCTTTTTTGGTTGAAAACTGATCTTTTTTAGTTGCAAATTCAACTATTTGGTTAAGAAGTCATGTACATATTTTGTTGAAAAATCGTATTTTTTGGTCGAAAGTCAATCTTTTCCTTTCAAATTAATCTTCTTGTTTGTGAATTCATCTTTTGGATTGAAAATTCAAGTATTCTAGTTAAAAATGCATCTTTTTGGTTTAAAATTGATCTATTGTAGATTAAGATTTATAATTTTATTTAAAAATTCATCACTTTGGTTGAAATTTTGTTTTTGTGGAAAATTAATTTTCTCAACTGAAATTATAACTATTCTTTTTTTGGTTAAAATCTGATCTTTTTTAGTTGAAAATTCAACTAATTGGTTGAGAATTGATGTATTTTGTTGAAAAATCGTCTTTTTTGGTAGAAAATCAACCTTTTTCTTAGAAAATTTATCTTTTTTTATACATTATTTTTTTTAAATTGAAAATTCATCGTTTTGGTTGAAAATAAAACTACTTGGTTGAAAGTTAAGCGTTTTTGTGAAAAATCCATATTTTTGGTTTAAAATTCATCTATTCCAGTTGAAAATTCATCATTTTTATTTGAAAATTTATTACTTCACTGTAAAGTTTTTTTTGTGGAAAATTAATTTTTTTAACTGAAAATTTAGGTTTCTCATTTTTAGTTGAAAATTGACATTTTTTAGTTCAAAATTTAACTGTGTGGTTGAAAATTTGTCTCTTGTAGTTGATAATTCAACTATTTGGTTGAGACTTTATGTAAATTGTTGAAAAATCGTCTTTTTTGGTACAGTTAACAGTGTAAATTGAATTTAATATAGTGCCCACAATTATTGTATCTAATTTCAAATATAAGAAGATAAAATAAAAAGTTATTTGGATTATCATTTAAATTCGTGAACTTTAGAGACAAATTCAGGAAATTATTAATGATGTTTTAGTATAATTAAATCAATTGATGGTGCTGATATATTTAAGAATATCTCGAAATATAATTTATCAAAGCTTATTTCATAATTAAACATATTAATAAATCCCTAGAAACTGAGAAAGAAAAAGATAAGTTATAATAAACTCGTGAAATTGTATACATTGAATTTTATTAATCTCATTTTTTAATTTAATTGTTACATTTTCAACTAAAGAAATCAATTTTCAACAAAGGAGTTCATTTTTTAACTAAGTAGTTAAGTTTTTTATACCAAGAAGAAGCAGTTTCAACCATGAAAATTAATTTTCTACCAAAAAAGACGAATTTTCGGCAATATACATGAATTTTTAACGAAAAAAAAAATCAATTTTCAACATAAAATGAAATAGTTGCATTTTTATTTAAAAAATTAAATTTCAGCTATAAAAATACGAATTTGTCAACAAATAGTTACATTTTCAAACAAAGTGATCAATCTTTAACCAATCAAATAAATTTTTAAGGAAATTAGTTGAAATTTCCACCAAGTAGTAGAATTTTCAACCAAAAATAATGATTTTTCTAACGAAATTGTTGAATTTTTAACAAAATATTTTCAACAAAACAATTAAGTTTTTAACTAAAATAGATGAATTCATGACCAAAACTATAATAGTATACTTGCCCACCAAAAACAATTAACTTTCAACCCTAATACGTAAATTTTCAACTGAAAAATATCAATTTTCAACAAAAAAATGGAATACTTCAATTTTCAATTGAAAAAAAATTTAACAAAAAAGAACGAATTATCAACCAAATGGTTAAATTTTCAACCAAATACATGAATCTTCAACCATTCAATCAAATTTTTAAGTTAATCAGTTCAACTTTCAATACATGAATTTTTATTATCAACAAAGGAAAATGAATTTTCAACTAAATAGTTAAATTTTCAACCTACATGTAAATTTTCAACCAAAAAGTTCCATTTTTATCTGAGTTGTTGAATTTTCAACCAAGAAGACTAAGTTTTTATCAAAAAAAAAACATCACGTGCGTCCTAAACTACGACCCAAAACAGATTTATGTGTAAACATCGTCGCAAGCAACCTAGTTTTAATAATAATAAACTGTAGATTTTCTCTCAATTATTGCGTGAAAGGTGATTAAAGTACCCGTTTTATGGGCATAAATGAAAGCCAGTATGTGTTGATTTTATTAGAAGTTTTTTGAAAAAATGTCAAATATTAATGTTTCCGGAAAATATCAATAAATTCGGAAATAACCATTTTTTGCTTATTTTTGGGCTAATTTTGAAGATAATTTTCTGAAAGTAAATTTTTTATTTAAGAAATTTCAAAATGCAAGTTTGAAAACTATTTTTCGACTATTAAAATCTAATAATAATAAAATTGATTTTATAAGACGATTCTGAATCTATTCATAATTTTTTTTTATAGATTTTTACATTAAAAATTGAACTATTTTAATTCCGAAGCCTTAGTAATTAAAGAAATGTATGCGCCCGAATGAAAGCTCAAAATCTTTTTTCAATTTTCAAAAAAAAATTTAATATATTCATAATTAAATGCTTTTATTCAGTTTTAAATTCTATTCAAATATTGTTGGATTCTAACATACTCTATTTTTTAGGCATTCAGTTTGGAAATTTTTAATTAAAAAAATTTGGTTTTAATATTTAACAATATTTGACTGTTTATTTAAAATAAGAAATTATCAATCAGATATTCAAAAATAAACTTCATAATAAAAATAAATAATAATAAAAAATAATTTTCATTGTTTCATTTTTTTAATTTTCAATTTGTAAATTACATTTTTCAGTTTAGATATCTCAAGAAACAACTTACAATCGCTTAATTGTACTGTTTTTAAGTCAAGCTTTGTTTATAAAATATTGATGCAGGCCGATATGATTTCTCTGAAAGAACTCTTGGAGACGCTTTAAGCTTCTCTATGTCTGTTATAATAAATTTAAAATAAGAAAGTAAAAATTAAATATTCAAAAATAAACAAATAATTTTTTTTTTTATAAGTGACATTTTTTTAATTTTGATGTTTTAATAACAATGTAAAATCCTTTAATTTTAGTGTTTCAATCGAAAATTGTTTGAAAATGATATAATTTTGAACGCGTGTGTCAGAGGCTTGCGTTACACTTTCCAGCCATGGTTTCATTTGAATCAGGCGCAACTCCCCATATCGAGGTCTAAGATGCTTACACATCAAAAAGACTAATTTTCTACAGAATACATGAATTTTCAACCATAGTAACCATCATAATATAGTTGAATTTTGAGTTAGAAAATTTAATTTAAACCAAAAAACGAAATCTTCAACCAATAAACGACAATTGTAAGCAAACTAGTTCAACTTTTAAGCAAGCAATTGAATTTTCAATGAAGAGGATTAATTAATTTTCAACCAAAAAGGATGATTTTTAACAAAGTTGTTGAATTTTCGACCAAATAATTAATTTTTAAACTAAAATAGATGCTTTCTCAACTAAAAATATAATAGCCTACTTTTCAACCTAAAAGAATTAGCTTTTAACCAAAAATACATGAATTTTCAACAACAACAAAAATACGAATTTTCAACAAAGAAATTCATTTTTTAACTAATTAGTTGCATTTTCAATCAAGAAGATCAATTTTTCACCAAAAAAGACGAATTTTCAACCAAAGAAATGAATTTTCACCAAAGAAGTTCATTTTTAACTAAGTAGTTGAATTTTCAACCAATAAGATTAATTTTCTATAAAAAAAGACGAATTTTCAACAAAGTAGTTCAACTTTAAAAATTTTCATCCCGAAATAATGAATTTTCAACCAAAGCGAATGCTTTTTAACTTGTCAAGCAAAAAGAATTAATTGAATAGTTTAAGTTGATATTGAGGTTCATATTTAATATTTTGCAAATATTTGGTTAGAAAACTGGAAATTTTGCTTTAAAAAATGCAGTTAATTTTCTACTGCACACTGTAAAATCCGGAAAATATAATTTTACGCAGAAATTATTAAAATTAGGCAGGAGTTAGGCTTGGTATCTAAAAATGATTTAGTTCTGTTATAAGTTAATTAAATCTAAATTTTATAATTAATTTAAATTAATTAAACATTAATTAATCCTATTATTATTTTTACAGCCTTAAGATTTCTCTTTTAATTTCTTAAACTTAGAATATGAGGAAATAGACTGCTTATTCATTTGAAAAACAAATTTAGCGTATCAGGTTTATTTGTCCTAAATGGTGATTTAAATATAAAATTTCAGCTTGGCGAGATGTGGTAAAAGTTTCAGCGATCGATTGCGCCGATGACGATAATAATCCGGTTTGCCGAGAGTACGAAGTCATGTATTATCCAATGTTAAGATTCTTTTCGGTGGATTTAAAGTCAGGATCTCTGGGACTGGTCATAGAAAAAGGAAAGGACGTATCTACTATGCGTCACAATTTAGTCAAACAACTAGAAATTGAACAACAGGAGGGCCGAGGATCTACTTGGCCTAATATTGTTCCTTATAGGTATATAATTTTGATTTAATTTATTTTTTTTTTCAGTTATAGGCCATCTATAAACTACGTTACCAATTTTTGGCTTTTTTGACCTCACCCGAAAGAACGTTACCGTTGGCTTAAGACGGATTTTACGTTTATAAATTCTTTTAAATGAACTTAATGTAGATAACAAATTCAATTAAATACAAAACACTTTAAATGTCTAGGATCGCAAGCCGAAATATATTGAATTTTCAAAAAAATAGTCGAATTTTCAACCGAAAATGATTTTCTACCCAATGAGACGAATTTTCAACACAAAAAGACGAATTTTAAAAAGAAAGAAAAAGATTAATTTTCAATCAAATAGTTGTATTAACAACCCATTAAATGAACTTTTCAGTAAAAGAGACGAGTTTTCCAAAAATTAGTTAAAGATTTAACCAAATATTAAAATGATCAAGATAAAAGGATTTTTCCAAAGATAGTTGAATTTTTCAAAAATAATTCGATTTTGAACAAAATATTGGGTCGGTCAGAAAGTTTGTTCGGATTTTTTAATAAACTTCAAACGTTAAAATTAAATATAAAGAAGAATATCTAATCAATGATATATGCTTTCTGACCGACCCAATAGTTGAATTTCTAATTGAATAATTAAATTTTCAGCATATAAAGATGCATTTTCAATTAAATGGTCGAATTTTTAAACAAAAAAAGATTAAAATTTAATCAAATATTGTAAGTTTCAAGACAAAAAGACAAATTTTTCAGAAGTCAGTTAATTTTTGCATCAAAACAATTCATTATCAACCAAGAAAGATGACTTTTCTACCAAGAAAGTTGAATTTTTAACAAAAGAGTAAAGTTTTCAAGCTAAAAAGTTCAATGTTTTAGAAAACATGACGAATTTTTGAACAAAAAAGATCATTTTCGATCAAGAAAGCTAAATTTTTAAAAAGCTAGTTGAATTCTCAACCAGAAATTTGAACTTTCAAACAAGAATAATTGTCTACCCAAAAAGACGACTTTTTAATAAAATATATGAATTTTCTACCAAATAGTTTAATTTTCAACCCAATAGTGGAATTTTTAACAAACAAGATTAATTTTCTACCCAAAAAGAGGACTTTTCATCAAAATACATACATTTATTACCAAATAGTTGAATTTTTATCTTATAAAATATACAAGATAAAGTTTCAACAAAAAATGGAATTGTTAAATTTTCAACAACAACAAAAAATGAAATTTGATCAAAGTTGTTACGTTTTCAACCAAAAAGATGAATTTTCGACCAAGAAGAATAAGGTTTGACCAAAAAAGACAAAATTTGAACAAAATACATGAATTTCCAACAAAATTATTTAATTTTAAAGCAAAAAAGACGAATTACCTACAAAAAAGTTGTATTTTCAACCCAAGAAATCGATTTTTCAACCAGAAAATTTAATTTTCTCCCAAATTATTGAATTTTTAAGCCAAAAAGATTAATTCTCTACAAAAGAGTCGAATTTTTAACATAAAAGTTAATTTAAAAGCAAATATTTGATCTTTGAAATATAATTATGAATGTTTAATAAAAAAATTAATTTCTTTACAAAGTATTCCAACTTTAAGTCAAATAATCGACTTTTGAACCAAAAAATATGAATAATTCTCAACAAAGCATGGTGATATTTCTACCAAACAATTGCATTTTCAAACAAAAAGGATCAATTTTCAACCAAGAAGGTCAAATTTTTGCCAAAAAGTTGAATTTTTAACTTATACAATATACAGGGTAAGGTGTTGAATAAAAATGGAATAGTTCAATTTTCAGTTAAAAACTCTGAAAAAAATAACTGAAAAAAAAGAATGTTCAAAAAAATTGTTCCAACCAAAAAGATGAATTTTCGATCAAGAAGATTGATGTTCTATTAAAAAAGACGAATTTCCAACTTTCCAATATATAGGATAACGTTTTAACCAAACATAAAATAGTTAAAATTTCAGATGAAAAAAATGTTTGAAAAAAATGAATTTTTAATAAAGTTGTTGAATTTTCAACCAAGAAGATGAATTTTCTACCAACAAGGCGAATTTTGAAAAAAAACATGAATTTTTAAGAAAATAATTTAATTTTAATGCCAAAAAGAGGAATTATCTACAAAAAAGTTAATTTTTCAACCATATAGTTTAATTTTCTACCAGATTGTTGAATTCTCAAGCCAAAAAGATTAATTTTCTACAAAACAGAATTTTTAACGTGAAAATTCTATTAAAAGCAAATAGTTGAATTTTTAACTATAATTATATGAATCCTTAATAAAAAAATTAATTTTTGTACAAAGTAGTTCAACTTTGAGTCAAATAATTGACTTTTTAACCAAAAAAGATGAATTCTCAACAAAGCATGAATCAGCTGATATTTCAACCAAACAATTGCATTTTTAACCGAAAATGATAAATTTTCAACCATCAAGATTACATTTCTGCCAAGAAAGACAATTTTTCAACAAAATATATGAATTCACAACCAAGAAGTTGAACTTTCAACTAAAAAAAAACAAACAAAAAAACAATTTTTAACCAAATAGTTAAATTTTAACCAAAAAAGATAAATTTTTAACCAAAAATGGAATATTTTAATTGTTAGTTTAAAACATTTATTTCCAACCAAACATGAATTGATAAAGAAGATGATTTTTTAACAATATAGTTAGATTTTCAACAAAATAATTGAATTTTCAACCAAATAATAGATTTTTGAACTAAACCAGGGTGTCCAGCGACCTTCAAAACCTGGAATTCTCCTTGAATTTTTTTAATCCTTTGAAAATCTGGAAATCTCCTTGAATTTTTGACGAGAATCTTGAATTTGATTTTTTTTTGCTTTTAAAACAGTTATTTTATTTAAATGTAAAGAGTAATTTAAATCTTTCAGTCTGTTATGAAAGAAACATCTGGTTTAGAAGACGGGTTTTTCGAGGGGTTGACCACTCGGTTTTTGAGTATACACCAGATTTCAAAAGGTTACAAGAAAATTTCAAATATTTCAAAATTCTTCAATATATTTTGAAGCTTTTATAATATTTAAAAGAATTTTGAACATTTTAAAAGGTTTCTACGCATTTCAAAGACTTAAGAAGGGTATGCACACTAGATTTCAAAGATTTCACAACAGTTTCACAAAGACTTTTAAATTTTCAAAATATTTCAAAGATTTCAAATGATTTTAAAATGTTTTAGAAGATTTCAAAAGATTTCACGACGATTTCAAAGATACAAAAAAGGCGTGTACATTAGATTTAAGAGATTTTACAAAAAATTCCCAAAGATTTTGAACATTTCATACAAATTTCAAAGATTTCAAGGATTTTAAAGATTTTAAAAAGGATACAGTAACCAAATGTCAAAGGTATCTAACAATTTCAAAATGTTTTAAAAAGATTTTAAAAGATTTCAAATATTTCAATGAGTCTAAATTAATAGAAAAGATTTCAGAAACATTTCACAAGTCTTAATGGAAGGACGTATTTATTTATTTAAGTATTTATTTATTAAGTATTTATTTAATTTATTTATTTGTTTTCCTTTCAAAGAATTCATCAGAATTTCAAAATATTTCAAGAATTTCAAAAGATTTCAAGAATTTCAAATATTTCCAAAAGGGTACATTACACCAAATTTCAAAGATTTTAAATCATTTTTTAAGTTTTCAATAAATTTGAGAATATTTCAAAACATTCCCATGATCTCAAGCGAACACAGAAGATTTCGCAAACAAAGATTAAAGAAAGATTTCACAAATATTTTAATGATTTTAAATGAATACAAAATATTTCCAAGATTTCATGAAAATTTCAAAAGGATTAAAAAATAATACAAGAATTTCAAAGATTTCAAAAAGGGTACACTGCACCACTTTTCAAAGATTTAAAACATTTCAAAAGATTTTGAAAGATTAAAAAATTTTTTAGAAGATTCCAAATGATTTCACAAAGATTTCACAATAAGATTTTAAATCTTGCAGAAGATTTCAAGGATTTTAATACGGGCAAACCAGATATCTAAGACTAAAAAATTTCAAATATTTGAAACGATTTCAAAAATTTCATAGAGATTTCAATTATTTCAAATATTTTATCAAAATTTCATAAAGATGTAAAAAGAATAGAAGAATTTCAAAGATTTCAAAAAGGGTACAGTACACCAGATTTCAAAGATTTCAAGAATTGTAAAGATTAAAAAAAAGGATGCAGTACGCCAAGTTTCAAAACATTTCAAAGATTTTAAACGAGCTCACATTTTTAAAAATTTCAAAACATTTCACAAAGATTTCAAATATTCTAGTGATTTCAATTAAATAAAAAATATATAGGAAACATTTCACAAGTATTTCAATGAATTGATAAGGATTTTAAAAGATTTTAAGAATTAAAAAAGAATTAGAACATTCTTCTTTCAGGCTTCAAAATTCAACAATTCGGGAGAAAATGCAGTTTTTTAAATTGAAAATTAATTTTTTGAAACGAAAATGTAACTATTCGATTTTTGGCTAAAACTGATGTTCTTAATTCAACAATACAACTATTTTGTGCAAAACTTATCATATTTGTTGAAAACTTAAAATTGCGAAATTTAAAAATGAATGTTTTGTCAGTTAAAATTTTTTTGAAAATGTGCAAAAACTTTTTTTTTTGAAAATTAGTTGTTTCTTTTTTTTTTTGAAAATTATTATTTTTTCAAACTAAAAATGTAACACTTTTCGAATATAATATTCCATTATTTTAGTTGAAAATTCATCTGTTTGGTTGAAAAATCATGTTTTAACTGAAAATTAATTTCCTTAACTTGAAATGTTACAATTTAATTTTTGGTCGATAATTTTGGCCTATAATTTAAAACAAATTGTAGATTTTGGCAGATTTCGAACAAAAATTATAGAAGATTTTTAAGAATTTTGAAAGGCTTAAAGAAGGATAAAAACCATTTTCTCAAGATTTCTAGAAAAATTGAAAATGATTTTTTATTTTGAAGAATTAATTTTAAGAGAATATTTGGCAGGATTTTTGAAAAATGTTAAGAAAAATTTGAATCATTTTAAAAGATGTTTAAAAGTTCTGAAAAAATGTCAAAAATCGTTTAAAATTTAAAAAAAAATGTAAAACAACATCTAGATGTTTCAAGATTTTGAAATAAAATTTTGAAGCATTTCAAGGATTTTTAAACTATTTAAAATAAAAATAATTTAGCTTTCATTTAAGAAGTGTTCAGATTATAAAAAAAATGTAATCGTTCAATTTTTGAGGTTTCTATCTTAAAATTGTTTAAAATTATATAATTTTAAAAATTTTTTCAATTCATTGATAGATTCTACAATTTAGAGCATTGGAAATGATAACGTGGATTTATATTTTTGGAACTGAATCTGAATCTTTGAACTCTAGAATTTATCAAAGTTAAAAAATGTAATTTGGCAGTTTAATTGCATTTAATTTAAAATTGTTCAGTTAAAAAGTATTAGTAGCTTCCATTTTACACGTGTTAATTATTGAGCATTTGAATGCAAAATTTTTGAATTAAACAACTTTTAAACTTCAATTTTAAAAATTTAAAATTCAAGAATTCCACTTTGAGTGCTTTAATTCGCAGCTCAGTTTTTATTACTTCAAATGGAAAAATTTTCAGCTTTAGAGTTAAAATTTTTAATTTCATGGGCCTTGAAACATGTTTGCGAACCGAGAAATGACCGGGAATCTTTTTCTTTTATTAAAAAGGCTGGAAACGTATGTTTTCCATTTTTTGTTGGAAATTTATCTTTTCTAATAGAAATTTGATCTTTTTGATTGAAAATTATACTACTTCGTTGAAAATTTACTTAAATTTTATTGAAAATTATTTTTTTTACTGAAAATGCAACTATTCTATTTTTAGTTGAACATTGATCTGTTTTCGATGAAAATTTAACTATTTGTTGAAAATCCGTACTTTTTTCGGTAAAAGAGTACTCTCTCATTAGTTGAAATTTCATCTTTTTGGTTAAAAATGAATTTATTTGTTTGAGAATTCGTTTCTTTCTTGGTTGAAAACTTATTTTACCAACTGAAGACTCAACTGTTTTCTTTTTGATCGATAATTTATCTTTTTACTTGAAGATTCATGAGTTTGGTTGAAAATTAAATTTTTTTTAGTTGACGATTGATCATTTTAGTTGAAAGTTCACATTAACTATTGCATTTTTTGTGGAAAATTTACCTTTTTTGATAGAAATACAATCTTTTTCGTTAAAAAATTATCTGTGTTGTAAAAAATTTAACCACTTTATTCTTTGCTAAGACTTCATTTCTTTTATTGAAAAAAAACCGTTTAGCTGAAAATTCGTTTCTTTTTTGTTGATAGAAAATTCGTCTTTTGGATTGAAATATTCACTATGTGGACAAAATTTCCTATTTTTGATTCAAAATTAATTTTTTTTTACTGAAAATCTAACTATTTGTTAAAAAGCCGTCTTTTTTTTAGTAAAAGAATACTCTCATTAGTTGAAATTTCATCTTTTTGTTTAAAAATTCATTCCTTTGCTTGAAAATTCGTTTGTTTTTTGATTGAAAATTTATTTTACTAACTGAAAATTATCCTACTTAATTTTCGGTAGAAAATTTATCTTCTTAGTTTAAAATTCATGCATTTGGTTAAAAATAAAATTTTTTTAGCTGAAGATTCATAATTTTAGTTGAAAATTCA
>CAKNXH010002032.1:0-20892 GCA_932178445.1 Andricus quercusramuli | reverse complement strand
TAGGAATCTAAAGAAAATTTTTTTTTCTTTGAAAACCTTTCAAGATTCTTAAAATGCTTTTTTTCATAGTAATAAAAAATGTACATTTTTTCAAGATTATTTAGAAATCTTCACAAGTTTTGAATTGTTTTTGTGTTTTCAAAACTCTGCATATTCAAAAAAAAAAAAATTCCTTGAAATCTTCCGGATTTTTTTTCTGGCAATTTTTGGAATCTTTTAAAATCTTTTTAAATATTCTCTTCAAAATAATTTTTCAGAATAAAAGTACATAGTTTTAAATCCAGAAATTAAAAAAATTTTGTTTATTCGCTGGAAACCTTTCAAAATTCTTAAAAAGCGTTTTTTGGAAGTAATGCCAAATGTACATTTCTTCAAGAATTTTTTGAAATCTTTACAAGTTTTCAATTATTTTTGATTTTTCAAAACTCTGAATAATTAAAAAAAAATGCCTTCAAATCTCCCGGATCAGAAAAAAATGAAAAAAACAACAAATTTTTTCAAGTTAAAATTATTTACAATTTTTTTACAAAATGTAAAATTTGGAAGATTTTGAACAAAAAGCTTAGAAGTTTTTAAAAATTTTTGAAAGGTTTCAAGAGAATAGAAAAAATTCTGAAGACTTTTGTGCTTAGAATAATTTTTAAGTTCGAAAGATTAATTTTAAGAGAAGATTGAAAAAGCTTTCTAAATATTTGCAAAATTTTCAAAAAATGATTCGGAAGATTTCAAGGCATTTTTGCAATAATGCGGATTTTTTAAATGATTTAAAACTATTTTAAAATGTGTAAATATTTTTTCAAATTCTTCAAGAATGTAGATTTTTGATTATTTTGAAATAAACTTTTTAAGATTATTTTTGACTTTTTAAAAATCTGCATATCTAAAAAAATTGTCTTAAAATCTTCCGGATTTTTAAAACAATCTTTGAAATCTTTTAAAATATTTTCTTAACAACATTTTTTCAAAATAAAAATAATTTGAAATCCAGAAATTTAAAAAAAAATTTTAATTCTCTTGAAACTTTCAAAAATTCATAAAAAGCTAATTAAATTGTTTTTAAATCTTCATTATCATTATTTAAAAAATAAGTTTCGAAATAATTCCAATTTTTCTTAAAAGTTGACAAAATCTGCATACACTTTTAAACCTTCTAAATATCTTTAAAATTTTTAAAAATGTTTTCAAAATCCTGCAGATTCTTTTTGGACAATTCGGAAATTCTTAAAATTAGTTTAAAAAATAAAAATTCATAAAAAATTTTCCTAGAAATCGAAAGAAAATTTTTGTTCTCTGGAAACCTTTCAAGATTCTTGAAATGCTTTTTTTCGAAGTAATAAAAAATGTGCATTTTTTCAAGAATTTTTTGAAATCTTCACAAGTTTTAAATTATTTTTGTCTTTTCAAAACTCATCATAATTAAACAAATTCTTTTTAAATAGTCTCTTAAAACATAATTTTAAATCCAGAAATCTTAAGAATTTTCTTTATTCTCTTGAAACCCTTAAAAATTCATAAAAACCTCTTTAATTTTTTTTTAATTTTCAGAAGCATACACTTTGCGTGAACATTTTCTTAATCTTGTCAAATTTTGAATTATTAAAAAAAATTTTCAACTTCTAAACCTTCTAAGATTGAAAATAGTTCGACTTTTTTCTAAAAGTTGAAAAAAATTATGCATAAACTCTTAAACTATCCAAATATTTTTTTAAATGATTTGAACTTTTCCTAACATTTGAAAAAGGTTCTATAAAATTGCCCCTAAATCTTCCACATATTTTTTTGAAAATCTTAAAATCAATTGAAAAAAATGAAAAATCATTTTAATGTAATTATTAATAGAAATTAATGCTTTATGTATTAGAAATATTTTGTATTTAAAAAATCTTAAATAGCGCCAAAAACATTTACAAAAACGTATTTTTTTCTTATGGGAAATTATTTTCTTGCAATTTCAATCAAAAAAGCAATTTCTTCAATTATAATATTATTAATAAATTATAATTTTTTAAATAATTAAATTTCGCCAACGCAAGTTCGTGAAGCCACCTTTTCGAGTTTCCCTTGACGACAGTTCATGATTGGCTACCCATAAATTAAAATATCCATTCAAAAGACGGCTCTAATGGCAACGCATGCGCAGAAGACAAAAATCTCATGAAGCCACCAAAACACAGAGTATGGAACGAAAAAAAGCCGTTCTCTCGCATCTTCGGAAGTTCTCTCTATTTGTTTTTTTCGCGTCGTTTCGTCTCATCGTGCGGACTGGACATTCATCAATTTAAAAACCGCTCAGTTGACTTTCAATCCTGAAGTGAAATGCCGTGAAAAACTAGAGTGAATTTAATCTCTCGCATCTTTTTTGTCTCGTGTGCTCCGAAATGACAAACGCCATTCCTGTTAAGAAATAAAGCAAATTGTCGCTCTCGGTTTCGAACGTCTCCTCGGAAAAGGTGACATACAATCCGAAAAGGCCGGATCATGTCGTCGGTGCTTGTCTGTTGCAATTTAAAAAAATAATTTGCCTTCGTTGAATATTCGGAGGAAAACAGTGCATCGACTCGAGTAAGTAGTCCCTATGGTTACGACATTCTGGAAACAAATTTCTAGGTTAGCTGGTGATCGTTGCCGTTGCGAAAGTTGCGAAACGACGTGGCCGAATGTAAATTTCGACAGTGTCCTTATCGCGTTCGTTTATTCCCTACTCGATTAAAATAAATGTATCTATGAGAAAACAAGTTTCTGGATAATTAATGCGGAAAGCAACTTCATTGCTCCGAGATTCGTGAGCGAGTTTTGTATTGGAAAAAAATGCCACTCTGGAGGTTCGTTTAAGTTGTATATCTCAGTCTCGCTCGAAAATGATTGAAAAAGTCGCGCAGTTCTCTCAGTTTAAGAGAATCCTGAGGGATTTTCCGCGCAACATGAAGTTTTGCTTCGCCTACGGATCGGGTACTTTCAAGCAAACAAGTGATCCGAATGATAACATGTTGGATTTGATATTCGTGGTGCGCAATCCAAATCGATGGCACGCGGAGAATCTGAGTCGAAATCCAAGTCACTATGCTCAACCTCTTCGGTTCCTCGGTTACAAGGCGATCACTAAACTGCAGGAGTCCTGGGGCGCGAAGGTTTACTATAACACCCTGGTCAAAACGTCCGAGGGTCGGACAATCAAGTATGGAGTAATTTCGGAAATATCGTTGGTAGAGGATTTGTTGGATTGGAACCTTTTGTATCTCGCAGGAAGGTTGCACAAACCGGTGCAGGTGCTGATCGAGCCAGACGAAGATTCCGATTTGCGAACTGCTCTAGTGCAAAACTTGCACTCGGCTGTGCATGCAGCTCTACTTCTGCTTCCGGAGCATTTCACGGAAACGGACTTTTACAAAACCATCGCCGGTTTGTCGTATAACGGGGATTTTCGCATGACTTTCGGGGAGGATAAGAACAAAGTAAAGAATATCGTGATACCGCAGTTGAAACAGTTTAGGGAACTTTATGCGCCGATATTGAAGCATTTCGATAAGTATGTGGAAATTCCACATTCGGAGGATGCTGCGATCATGTGTAGGCAGGACACGGGCCCCTCGACTCGGATACACCACTTGAATCAGCTGCCCCGAACCCCCCAAGTGAAGCTGGTTAGAGCCTGGTCCCTGGGACCGAGGTCGAAGGATACTGAGGACTGTTTACGAGCCCTCGCACACGATCCAGATTGTAGCGAAACTCTAGACCAGTGCCTCCGAGAAATCGTCTGGAAGTCGAGCGTTTCTCAGAGCTTGAAGGGAATTTTAACGGCTGGTCTTTACAAATCCGTCAAGTACAGTTGGGCAAAGATCGTTAAAATGATGTCGTCCAATGAGCAGAAGAAGCAGCTACCAGCTGTCACTGCTGTGTCGGATAAGGTCGAAAAAGTAGTTGATTCCGTTGCCAAGAAAGATAAGGAGAAAAGGGACCCTTCAAAACCAATAGAACAGTAACTGTCCGTCGTTTTGTTCCTTTCTCCTGTTTTTAAACCTGGTGTTTAACAATTGAACCGCAAATTTTATTTCACTTTGAAAGTTTGAGAACATCCTAATATAAATGAGGTTTGTTTTAGAGAAAAATCCAATGAAAATTGCATTTATTTATTTATCAGACAAACAATTTACATCGCTGAAATCGGTGTAACTGAAGTTTTAGGCCTCGGACTCAACACACTGCTGCCACTATTTGACACTTTTTTTTTGAGCGATTACACTATTTTGCTACTATTTATAAAAAAATTATACTAAAGACATTATTTTCAACTCAGATTGATTTTGCAATCAACGAAGAAAAAAATTTTTAAAAAAAGTTGAATTTCCAAGCCAGAAACTTGAGTTTTCAACAAACAGTTGAATGTTCAACCAAATAGTTAAATTAAAAAAATATATATAAATCGTCAACGAAGAAAATCAATTTCCTACCGAAAAAGATGAATTATCAACAAAATACATAAATTTTTAAGCAAATAGTTGAATTTTGAACCAAGAAGTTGAATTTTTTATCAAAAAAAGACGAATTTTTAACCAAAAATGAAGTAGTACAATTTTTAATAAAAAAGAGAAACTAATTTACTACAAAACAGTTTATTTTTCTTCCAAATAGTTGAATTTTATACCAACTTGTTGAATTTTTAAGTAAAAAGACCTAATTCCGTGTATACCATGAATAAATTAATTTCCACTATTTCTTTACTTTTCATTGAAAAATATTTTTGAACCGGAAAATTAAAAATAAAATAATAATTTAAAACAAAATACATGAATTTTCAACCAACAAAAAGTTGAATGTTCAACCAAATAGTTGAATTAAAAAATATATATAAATCTTCAACGAAGAAGATCAATTTTCTCCCGAAAAAGATGAATTATCAACTAAATATCTCAATTTTTAAGTAAAAAGTTGAATTTTAAACCAAAAAAGATTTATTTTAAATAAAAAAAGACGAATTTTTAATAAAAATGGAGTAGTAAAATTTCCAATAAAAAAGAAAGACGAATTTACTACAAAACAGTTTATTTTTCTTCCAAATAGTTGAATTTTTTACCAAATTGTTGAATTTTTACGCCGAAAAGACCAAATTCCGTAAATTCCACTATTTCTTTACTTTTCAGTGAAAAAAATATTTTCGAACCGGAAAATTAAAAGAAAAATAATAATTTAAAACAAAATACATAAATTTTTAACCAACAAAAAGTTGAATGTTCAACCAAATAGTTGAATTAAAAAATATATATAAATCTTTAACGAAGATCAATTTTCTACCAAAAAAGATGAATTATCAAAAAAATACTTTAATTTTTAAGTAAATAGTTTAATTTTAAACCAAAAAAGAGTAGTAAAATTTCCAATAAAAAAGAAAGACGAATTTACTACAAAACAGTTCATTTTTCTTCCAAATAGTTGAATTTTATACCAAATTGTTGAATTTTTAGGTCGAAAAGACAAAATTCCACAATTTCTTTACTTTTCATCGAAAAATATTTTTGAACTTGAAAATTTAACATATAATTTAAAACAAAATACATAAATTTTCAACCAAGCCGTTATATTTTTTACCAAAAAAGATGCATTATCAACAAATGACATCATTTTTAAACTAAATAGTTTGAACAGTGAATATAATGGTAGACGAAATTATATTTAATTCATTTTTAGTTTATATTTTTTTCATCTCTTAATATGTGTAACCCAATAGTTGAATTTTTCAATAAAAGAGGACGAATTTTCTACAAAACAGATAAATTTTAAACCCTAGCATGTGAATTTTCAACAGAAAATCTATTTTTTCAACAGTCAGTTGAATTTTCAACAAAATAGTTAACTTTTCAATTACGAAATTTAATTTTCAACAAAAAGTAAAACGAATGTTCAACTAAAATTATGAATCTTCAACCAAAAAAATGAACTTTAAAGAAAGCAGTTCAACTTTTAACCAAGGAGTTGAATTTTCAACGAAAAATGCAATAGTTGATATTTAAAAAAAAATAAGATGTTGGACCAAATTTTATTCGAATAATTTTTAGTTCATATTTTTTTGTTTCTACAAATTTGGAACCAAATGGTTGAATTCTTTAACTAGAAAGGACCAATGAAGTTGTTAAACATTAATTTTTAAAATGTAGTTAAATTTTCATTCCAGATACTTAATTTTTAATTAAAACAGGTGAATTTTCTACAGAACAGATGAATTTTAAAACCAAAAGTGTACATTTTCAACAATTTGGTTGACTTTACGGTTAAAAAAAAATCAACAACAAAAAACGAAATTTCCACTAAAATTGTGAATCTTGAACCAAAAAATGAATTTTTGAGAAAGTATTTCAACTTTTAACCAAGGACTTGAATTTTCATTGAAAAATGTTATAGTTGATATTTCCGAACAAAAATTTTAATTAAAAATTAAAAGTCATTAGATTTAACCAACAAAATGAATTTTCAGCAAAATACATAACTTTTTAACCAAATTGTTTAGTTTTTTAATTTAAAAAAATCAATAGAGTAGTTAAATGTTAATTTCCTAAATGGTGTAGATAATTTTTCATTCAAGAGATGTAATTTTCAATAAAAATTACGACGAATTTACTACAAAACAGATGAATCTTAAATACAAGAATATGAATTTTCAACACAAAAAAAAACGAATTTTCAGCTAAAATTGTATTTAAACAACAAAAAAGAATTTTCAATAAAATACTTACATACCCAACTAAAACATTAATTTTGAACCAAACAATTTAATTTTTAATAAAAAATTGATACTCTGCCAAAAAAGATTTTTCAATAAAATACATCAACTTTCAACCAAATACTTAAATTTCCTACCAAATTGTTGAATTTTCGAGCGAAAAATACGAGTCTTCTGCAAAGAAATTAAATTATCAACAAAAAGTTAATTTTCAACAGAAATATATTAACTTTTAATCAAACAGATGCATTTTAACCAAAAATTGACATTCTACGAAAAAAGAATTTTTGACGAAATACATAAATACATTTTTAACTAAACAGTTAAATTTACTACCAAATTGTTGAATTTTTAGTTGCATTTTTAACCAAAAAGGTGCAATTTCTACAGAAAGAGATGAATTTTCAAATGAAAAATAGGAATTTTCAAACCAAAGCGTTGAAATTATTGAGTTTTCTACAAAATAATTCAATTTTGAACCAAATAATAAAATTTTGATCTAAAGAAAGATGAATTCTTAACAAAAAATTTAATACTAGACTTTTTAAGCGAATAGAATGAACTTTTAACTAAAAATAGTTCAATTTTCTTATTGGGTTCTATCTATTCAGTTCGCATTTAAGTGGAAAAACAAGGAAAAGACTGTGGAACCTGCAATAAATAAAAATTTTGATAACGTATAGACTATAGACTAAAGAATAACATTTTAAATAAACATTTTAGTTCATTTTTAAAACTTTAGGTTAGAAAACTGGAAATTTCGCTTTTAAAAAAGTACTTTTTTTCATCACACACTTTTTTATTTTAGACTATAAATTTTTTAATTCGGACTGTACATAAGTTTAATATTTGAAGAATGTTATGATACTATTTTGAAGCTATTTTTCCAAATTTATGACATTATTTATTCTATTTTTTTTATCTCTGAAGTGAGTTCGAGGCCTGAAGTTTACAACGATTCTGAACGAAATCACGCTTTATAGTCACGTTTTATCCACTAACGCACTCAAATGTACAATTAAAAAATGTTTTAAATCCAAATTTTCTCCTAAACGCTCGGTTTTTGGATTTTATTTCACAAATTAGTTGTATTTGATGTCGGGCAACAATAAAAAAAAGTTTTATCCCAATATCCCTACCGGAAGACTGTTTTTTTTTAAAGAGTTGATTAAATTGAAAAAGTTTGTTTAAATTAAAAATATTCGAATTGTCGCTCGGTTCTTGGATTTTATTTAACAAATTATTTGTCTTTTGTAATTTGTTCAATTTAAAAATATTCTAACTTTGCTTTAAAGTTTAAACGCTCAGTTTTCGAATTTCATTTCACAAATTACTTGCATTTGATGTCGGGTAACAGAAAAAAGAAGTTTAGAGGAAAGTTAGAATATATATATTTTTTAATTATAGGGATATTGGGATATAACTTTTTATTATGCTGACATCAGATATAAGTAATTTGTGAAATAAAATCCAAAAATCGAGCGTTTAAAGAAAAATTTTAATTTGTTTAATTTTAACAAATTTGTTTAATTTAATAAATTGTTAAAAGAAGTTTTCCGGAAGAGATCATATTGTGATAAAACTTTTTTTTGCTCTTCTTCGACAACGAATATCAGTAATTTTTTAATAAAATCTGTAAACCGAGTGTGTAAAGGTAAATTAGATTTTATTTAATTTTAACAACATTTTCAAATTTATTACATTTTTTTTTAATTTCAGTCTTGCGTTAGGGGTATTAGAATTAATCTTTGGTGTTGCCTGTTATTAAATATAATTTATAAGTGAAATACAATCAAGGAAATGAGCGATTAAACAAAAATGATAATTTAAAAAAATTATATATTACATTGCGTGGGTGGATAAAACATAGTCGTCATAGCGTGATTACATCTAAAATAATTTATAACTTTATTTTATTACTAAAAGTATATTTGCGCTATTTAAACAAATAAATTTCTATTTGCGAATTTTTATTACATCTGCAATCTAATATTTACATATTTTTACAGTATCAGGATGTCTACTCACCTGGAAAACCTAAAAATTTCAGGGTATTTTTATTAAATTCTAATTTCAGGAATCACAGTCTCCCATATTCCCCTGCATTTCCTTTCTTTCAAATTCCCCTATTTTCGAAAAAATTCCCCCTTTTCCAATTTTCTCTTTAAATATACGATATTTGAAAAAATAACATTTGGATTATGCTGTAAATTTTCTAAAATTAGTAAAAATAGGCGAAAGAAATACATAAACTATTGACTTGAACAATTTAAAGTCAAACATTAAAACTTGACCCACTTGAATTTAAAATCTGTATAGGATGTTGACCAGTCTCAAATTTTATTTTTAAATCTCAAAAATATAAAATTTATGAATGTTTTTTTAATATGCATTTAAGAGCATTGAAGAGTGTAGTTTTGAATTTACATTCAGAATGTTATTATAGTGAGTACGAAATAAAAATTCTTGGAAAAAAATTTTTGATTATACTTACAGTGTCACAATTAAATTCCTAATGATGTAATTTAAAAACAAGAAAATATTACGAAAACGATTTTAAACGTATAAAATATGTTTATCTAACCCGTTTTATTTTTTGTTGGAATTTTTTTTTTGCCATGAATCGATTTTCAACAACCAAAGTATATTCAGTTTTAAAATTAAATTCTTTAACGACAGGATTCATTATAAAATAATTTAACTTTATTTAAAAGTATAACAATTCTAATAAAAAGATTGTTTCTTCTTTTCTGCATGTATAAATAGATATTTAATCTTTCTCCTGTTTCCCCCCTTTTTTCAGAAAATTTCCCCATTTCCCCCGTTTTTTAAATTTCTTTTGCGCTGTGATCCCTGTATAATATAAAATTAAATTCGAATTTTTTCTCTTTTGTAAAAGTAATTTCATAGTACTGGATTTATACTGATTTACACAAAACTTCTTTTTATCATTTTCATTAATCTCAGGAAAACAGTTTTTAATCAAAATATGAAGATACAAATAAATTAGTTTTAATTATTAATAAACTTAATGACATTAGGGACAGATTTAGAAAGTGATTTATTATGTTTTTAGTAATATTATTAATCTATTTAATTATTCGATGCTAATAATTAAAATATTTAATAATATTCTGTAATCAACTTCCTAAAAAAATGTACTCTTATGAAATTACTTGTTTTGTAAAGTTACTTTCACAAATGAAAAAACTATTTAATTTTATATATGATTAGTTATCATTTTTACTCATTTCATTATTTACCAAGACTGAAATAAAACATTATTATGTAATAAATTCGCCAAATTATATACATATTCCCATTTTTTATGCCGATTGCTTTAAAAAATGCAATACGTAATACTTGAACAGTTATTTAATTTATTTCCAGGATTTGAGTAGTCACCCTGAGTATACATAAAACAAGTAAAGTATTCTTCCTATTTAATTTTATTTCATTTTTCGAGGAAAAACGAAAGATTTCTCAGAATTAATAATCTGCTGAAATATTTGTAACAACTTTCGAGGCGGAAACTTAATTATTATGATTTTTTTAGCTTGTTTTCAAAAGTAAGAGAATTTGTTTTGAAATTCAACTTTATTTTTGTTACATGTGGTTCCTGAAACGAATGCGAAATAGGAAGAATTTACCTTTGTTGTTAAAATTAAAACTAAATAAAAATTGGAACGGAATCTCACAAATTTCTGTAAGGAAAATTAGAAGAAAATTTCGTAGATATTTTTTGAAATTAAAACATAATCGGCTTATGTTGAATGTTGAAACGAGAGAGAAATGAAATAAGAATAGTTTTTTTGTTTTATCTCATTTTCGCACCAGTTTCTGACGAATATAAAAAACATTGAGAAATAAATTCATTCTCGATTTTTTAGAAATTTTGTGGCGTTTTACAAAAATAATTTATTAGACACCATGTTTAACTTATTTTCATTTGCTCGTATTTGCAAATAAAAGTGGATTTAAACTTAAAACACTCTAAAATGTACTAATTTATGATTCGAAATTTCTGCAGAGCTTGCAAATAATTTTGCAATATACGAAAAGAATTATTCTGCTTCAAAATTAGCTTAAAAAAGTTTATTATTTATATTAAAAAGTAATAAACGAAAGCCTTTTTCAAGTTTCTAGAAGAAATAAAAATGAACCTGAAGTTATTTTCGAATTCTGCTTTCATTTTGTTAATTTTTGTTTTTTCGAATCAAATCGTGTGCTATCTTTTCGAAAAAAGTTTTTTTCTTTTTTATAAGCCTATACTGACGAGTAGGTCAATGAAACGAATAGCCCTAGAATAATTGCAGATGAGAGTCTAGATCAAATATTCATAAAATATCGATCACTATAAATTTACTGCAACATTTTCATGCTCTTACTGCATAATGTTTATTCAGATTGTTTTTTCAGACACGCATATTTTACTGGACATTTTTTTCAACTTAAACTCTTCAAATTTTAAATTTTTGATGAAATTTTACATTTTTTCTAGTTAAATTATAGCGTTGAAACAGGGTGTCTATCTGATCGGGAAAAGACCGGGGTTTTCTTTCGAATATTCTAATATGCAAATTAAAAGTGGCTTCATATATTTTATTATTTTTCTTCAGAGCTGGAACAGGCAATTTGTGAAAAAATCTTAATTTTCGCTTGTAATAGGGAATTTTCGAAAAGAATTATAATTCTAAGTTACAGCATAGAATTGCAATGAAGAAATATAATTTTTAGTTTGAAACAGGAAATTTCCATGAATAATTATAATTTTTACTTTGGGATAGAAAATTTCCGCAAAAAAATAGAATTTTGGCTTTGGGAAGGGAAGTTTCTAAAAGTATTATAATTCTGAGTTTGGACGGAGAATAATATAAATGAAATGTAAAAAAAATCCTCTAAAGGAGTATAATTTTGATTTAGGAACAGGAAATTTGATAAAGTATCATAATTTTTTCTCGGAACAGGTAATTTTGGGAAATTATTTTAATTCTTGATTATAAAAAAGGAATTTACAAAAACTATCCCTGGTCGAAGTCAGCATTTGTAAGATTTTAAAAATTTCTGGTTCCAAATTAGATTTTGTTTGAGTTTAAAAATTCTTTTTTCTTTGTAAATAAAAATTTGCCAGAATTTGAAACTTTTTTATTCTTCCAAATTTTAGAAAAAAAGTAGTTAATATATTTCTGAATTTTAATAGAAAACGTTGTAAACAAATATAATTATAACTTGGAACAGGGAATTTCAGTAAAGAAATATAATTTTAATAATTGGGATGGGGATTTTCCACAAAAAAATTATATTTTTGACTTTGGGACAGGCAATTACCGCAAATGATTAGAATTTTGCGTTTTTGGCAGGGAATTTCATAAAGAATTGTAATGGTTTCTCAGAACAGGTAATTTTTGACATGTGACGGGAAATTTTGGGAAATAATTTTCATTATAAAGTATAAAAAGGTAATTTATCAAAACAATTCCTGTCTGAAGTCAGAATTCGGATTTTGAAAATTTCCTCTTCCAAATTTGAGAGAAAGGTAGTTAAACTATTTCTGAATTATAATATAAAATGTTGTAAATAATTATAATTTTAACTTGGAACAGGGAATTTTCGTAAAGAATTATAATTTTGTTTAGAAGAAGGGAATTAAAACAAATTCCTGTTTAAAATCAGAATTATAATTCGTTTCCGAAATTTCTTGTTCCAAATCAGAAATCTTTTTAAATGTTTACAAATCTTTAAAAATCATTTGAAATTATTCAAATCTTTTGAATTCTTTTCAATTGTCTGGGAAAAACTAACAATTGACCGGGAGAAAACCGGTAATATAAAATTATTCATCGGGTAGACACCCTGGTTAAAAGAGGAATAAGTTTGATTTATTTGTGCAAACTCTGCAGATATTAAAAATCAGTGAAGCTATACTTTATACAGTAATTAAAGAGTGATTACTTGCATGAAAATTTGAGGTGCTCAGATACTAAATTATTTCGTGCTTTCAGAAAAAAATAAGTTATGACAACGATGGATTCTGATTCTGAGAGTCAGGACAGCGACGACGGTCGCCGATTTCGATTTGAAGCAACCAGAAAAGACGCAAACCCAGCCTCTCATAACAGAAAACGAGTCTCTCCATATTCAGGTCGTTCAGGACGACGTTCCAGATCTAGAGGTCGATCGGATCGAGACCGCAGGGATAACGAAAGATTTTCAAACAGGGACCGAAATTCTCGAGCGGGACACAATTCAAGGCAAACATCCAGAGATCGAGAATTGAAAGACAGACGTGATCGGCATTCTTCTCAAAACTACCTAAAGGATACGAAAGATGCTCACGATTCCAAACACCTGAAGCAAAGGAACGGCTCATCGACTCAGAGAGAAAAAGACGATCGAGAGACGAGAGACTCGAAAGATACAAGAGATTCTAAAGATACAAGAGATTCTAAAGATTCAAAAGATACAAAAGATATTAGAGAGCCGCGAGAATCCCACTCGAAAAGTTCTCGATCCCACGAGAAGGACTCCAGGAACTCGAAAGAGTCCAGGAGTTCCCGTGACAGGAATAGGAAAAGATCTCGAGACAGGAGTCGCAGCGACAGATCTTCGAGTGACAAGCATAAAACTAAAGTCCAGGAGAAACACAAAAGCCACTCCAAGGATAATCACGCGAGGGTTAAGGAAGATCGAGTTCCGGAAAAAATCGAGGAGGCAAAAGCGTCGTCCTTGGTTGGTCAGACCGAGAACGAGTTGAAGAAGGAAGTTGCCGAGTTCAATCTTTCTGACTTCGAGATCGTTTCCGACACGGAAAATTCATCAGATGCCCTTGGACACAGCCCCAGCGACAGGTCGAAAGTGAAAAAGCTGCTCTCGAAGCAGCAGAGTCAACGATTGTCAGACAGGGATTCTGAGCGAAAGAGTCACCGAAGGGAGGATCTGCGTAAGGTAAATCCAAGGAATGGCAATCATTCGTCAGCTTCGAGTAATAGTAACCCTAGTGCCCTTTCAGATTTCTCATTAGGTTCTGCATCGCCCACCACGTCTGCTAATAAGAAACTCAAAGGGGATGAAGAGGTCGCAAGTCGAATGGAAGTTGATGTAGAAAATTCGCAGGATTCTAGTGTTAGTGAGGAAAGAACCAAGTCAAGTGAGAGTGATAAGCCTTTTTCCTATGGTCCAGTTTTACCTCCACAGTTAGTTAAAGGTTCGAGTCCGGATCCAAGGCCTGTAGATGATAAAGAAGAGGGCGAAATAGTTGTAAAAATGGAAGGTGTGCCGAGTGAAAGTGTTGAGAATGTAGAGAAGATTGAGAGGGATGATCTAGAGAAAGAAAAAGTGATTGGTCCCTCATTGCCAACGACGAGTTTCGAATCGAGTGACCCAGACCTTGAAGATGTTCTTTCCCCGAGTGTGAAAGAAGTGAATCTTGATCGTGAAGATGCTGTCGTTAAAACTGAAGCTGAAGAAGAGTCTAGTGGAGTTCCTCGGAAAGAATCGTTGAAAGGATCTTCTCAGCCCCGAATTATTGGTCCAAGTTTGCCGGCTCATTTTCTACCACCAACGGAAGAGAGCGATGAAGATACTTTTGGACCTGCTTTGCCACCTCATTTGGCCAAGAAAGAGCAGCCTGAGAGTCGAGTTTTTGGACCAACGCTGCCTAGTGAATTGAAGTCTGATGATGTTCCATCTGCTGAGGAGTCGGATGATGAGGATATTATTGGACCATTGCCGCCTGATCATCCAGCTGCGAGGAACAGTATTATCCAGCAAAGTCTTGAGTTCAGGGCTAGGAGGATCCAGAGTGAATTTATGGCGCAGGTAATATTTTTGTATAGATTATTTCTCTTTTGGATGTCAGGGAATTTTATGAAACTGGGAAATGACAGTGAATTTTTTTTTTGACGGGGAATTTTACAAATTTTAAGAAAACACATCTGTCCAACTTTCATTTCAACCGTTTTTTAAAAGTAATTAGTTAAATTGTTATTTTTTTCAATTATGACATCATTCAGTTTAGAATGCGTATTTCGAAAATCTTTCACTTCAAAAATTCTCCATTTTAGCTTTTAATTTTTGAGCCTGTATTTCAATTGAAAGAATTTTTAAATGCAGGCTTAAAAAACTTCAAAAAATTGAAAACTAGAAGCGTTTGAAATCGATTTTTTTGAATAAAAAATATTTTTAGATGATCAACTGTGAATATAAATTAATTAATGTGAATAATAATTGATTTTACAAGACAATTCGGAATCAGTTCACAATTTTAGAATTTCCAGATTTTAACGTTGAAAATTCAACTGTTTCAAGTGGAGAGTGTTATTAGTTAAAAAATTGTAAGCGCCCGATTGAAATTTTATAAACTATTTTCTATTTTAAATTTCAAATAATTTTTTCATTATAAAATATTTAATATAAAAACTTTAATATAAAATAACTTTAATATAAAAACTTTAAAACTTCAATTTTTAAATTCAAGAATTCCACTTTAGGTGCTTTAATTTGCAAATCGGTTTTTATTACTTCAAATGGAAAGATTTTCAGCTTTAGAGTTCGAAGTTTTTTATCTGATTGACCGTAAAAAATGTTTGCGAACCGGGAAAAAACCGGGAATTTTTTTCTTTTATTAAAACGGCCACCCTGATTTTGAAATTGTTTTACAGCGTTTATAAAAAACACTATGTTTCAAATGATATAAGATTAAAATTCTCCTCTTTGAATATTAATGTTCAGGGAAAATTAAAGAATTTTGAAAATGAAGTTTGTTCTGTTGCAAATTCAATAATTTTGTTAAAAACTCATCCTTTTTGGTTGAAAATTCAACTGGATTGTTGAAAATTTCTCTTTTTGGGTTGAAAATTCAACTATTTTGTGAGAAAATTAACTTTTTTGGTAAAAATTCATATTTTGGGGTTGAAAATTAAACTGAAATCTTTTTTGGTTGAAAATTCAACTATTTTGAGAAAATTGGTCTTATCGGTTTGAAAATGTACATAACTCTATTGGTAGAAATTCACCACAGAAATGTCCTTTTTTTGGTTAAAAATGCAACTGTTTGGTTGAAAATTATTCTTTCCTGGTTGAGGATTCAACTATTTTGTTTGAAAATTCGTCTTTTTCTGTTTAATTGAACTGTTTTTTTTTTTTTCGTATTAAAATTATAAATCTTTTTGGGTTCAAATATTTACTATTTAATTACTTGTTTGGAGGTTGAACCACTTTGTTCAAAAATAGTTTTTTCGTTGGAGATGCATTATTTTCGTTAAGGCTTTTTGTTCTTCTTTTTTTTAGGTTCATCTTTTTGGTTGAGAATGATACTTTTTTGGAAAAGGAAATTTTGGTTTAGAATTAATTCTTTGATCTGAAAATGTAACTTTTACTTTTCCTTTTAAAAATTGATCTTTTTTAGTTGACAATTCGTCTTTTTGCTAGAAAACTAATCTTTTTGGTGGAAATTTCCTCTTTTTCGGTTAAAATGCAACTGTTTGGTTAAAATTAACTATTTTGCTGAAAATTCATATTTTCAGGTCGAAAATTAAACTGTTTTACCGAAAATTCATCTTGTGGCTCAAAAGTTTAACAATTGTAATAAGATTTTTTCCAACTCAAAAATCTTTATTTGTTGAAAATTCGTCTTATTAGTTGGAAAATTCAATTTCTGGGTGGAAAATTGAACTACTTTGTTAAAAATTCATTGTTTTGTTTTTGAAGGTTCATCATTTTAGTTGGAAATTCATCTCTCTGGTTGAAAATGAAACTGTTTTGTTGAAAATTCTTCTTTTTGGTAGAAAAGTAATATTTCCGGGTTGAAAATTCAACTGTTTTGAAGAAAATTCTTCTTTTTGATTGAAAAATGGTATTTTTTGGTTCAAAGTTGAACTATTTTGTAAAAAATTCATTTTCTTGGTTGCAGTTTCACAATTTTAGTTGAAAATTCATCTCCTTGATTGAAAATTCGTTTTTTATTTGTTGAAAATTAATTTTTGTTACTGAAGACTTAACCCTTCCATTTTTGCTTTAAAATGGATCATTTCCAGATTAATATTCATATTTTTTTTAATTCGTGTTTTTTGGCATTAGATTAATCTTCTTGGTTGAAACATCTTTTTTTTTGCTAGAAAACTAATCATTTAGGTTGAAATTTCCCCTTTGTTGTTGAAAAATACAACTGTTCTGTTGGAAATTAAATTTTTTGATGAAAATTCATATTTGCGGGTCGCAAATTCAACTTTTTACATAAAATTAATCTTCGGCTTCTAAGTTCAACAATTTGAATGAAATTTGTTTTCTTAGCTGAAAAATCTTCATTATTTGTGAAAAATTCGTCGGAAAATTAATCTTCTGGGCTGAAAGCAGAACTAGTTTCTTAAAACTGTTTTTAGTTAAGGTTCATACTCAGCTCTTTAGTTAAAAAGTAAACTATTTTGTTAAAAATTTGTCTTTTTTGTAGAGAAGTAATATTTGCGGGTTGAAAACTTGTCTTATTTGGTTAAAAGTTGAACTACTTTGTAAAAAAATTCATTTTCTTGGTTGCTGATTCATCATTTTAGTTAAAAAATAATTTTTTTAACTGAAAATTTAACTATATTCTGATGAAAATTCATCATTTTAGTTGAAAATTGATCTCGTTTGTTGAAAGTTTAACTACTTTGTTGAAAACTAATTTTTTGGGATGAAAAATTGATTATATTTTTAAACTGAAAATGTAATTTCCATTTATGGTTGCATTTTTTTACATTGAAAATTCAGTTATTTGAGTAAAATATGAACCACTTTGTTATAAATTCATTAGTTTTTTTTGGTTTGAAGGTTTCTTTCTTTAGTTGAAAATTTAAGTATTTTGTTGAAAATTCGTTTTTTTGTTGTTTAAAATTAAATTTTTCAACTGAAAATGTGACTTTCATTTTCAATTGGAAACTGATCTTTTTTAGTTGCAAATTCGTATTTTTTGCTAGAAAACTAATCTTTTTTTGTTAAAAATGGAACTTTCTGGTTTAAAATTAACTGTTTTGTTTTAAATTCGTCTTTTTAGTTGGAAAATTAAACTTCTGGGTTCAAACATGATCTACTTTCTTAATTTTTTTTAAAGATTAATCATTTTAGATGAACGTTCGTCTCTTTTCGTTAGTTTTTTTTTGTTGAAAATTCATTTTTTTGTTTGAAAATTCTTCTTTTTTGTTAGTAAATTATTTTTATTGGATTATTATTATATATTATTATCATATTATTATATATATTATATATATATTTTTAAAATAAACTAAAATATAAAAAGTATTATATATTGGATAATTATTATTGGATTGAAAATTCATCTTTTACACTAGAAAAGTCATCATTTTTGGTTAAAATAAATGTTTAAATTTTAATCTGAAATTGTTTTCTTCCCCTTATAAAATATTCTATGTACAAAAAATGAAAAATTCGCGAGGGAAAAATTGGGGAATTTAAAAAATGAAGTTTTGTGGCAACATATAAAATAATAAATGGTTCAAGTGGAAAGATACTTCTTTCAAGACTTCTCAGGTACAATAATTTAAGGAAAAAATGATTAATTTTCCAATTTATTTATAACAGCAAGTACCCAAGGAGAAGAAACGAGAAGAATGGATGACGGAGTTGCCTGCTGTCCGGTCTGCTGCGTTGGGTTTGGGACCTCGAAAATTCAAAGCTCGAGCTGGGCCAGATTTGTCTGACAGATCTTCCTGGACGGATACTCCTGCCGATAGAGCTCGGAAAGAACAAGAAAAGGTTGGTATATACATTGTTTTTTAATTAACACGAAAATTAAAAAATTAATTTAAACATTAATAAAGGCTTTCAAAATTTCAGTATTTTTAAAATCAAAATTTAAGGCATTGATCGATTTTTCAGCTATTTCTAATAACTTCTGGGACTGGGTTTTTTACTTTAGAATTTAAACACTTTATTTTTTTCTCAGGCGGAGGAGAGATTAGCAGCTTTAGTCACGGAAAAAGCAATGGTCCACGAAATTTCCACGTCGAAAGAAGACGTTTCCGAGAAGTCGAAAAAGCGTGCGAAGTCGTTAATGGAAATGCACCAAAAGAAATTAAAGAAAAAGAAGAAGGTAAGAATATCTCAGGATTTGTGCTATTCTATCAGTTCTGTAGATCATTTTTTAAAAGTATCATTATTTATTATTTTGACATATTACTTTATTTTTAATTTTTTGTGTTTGAAGAATATTATTAAAGGAAATTCAGCATTGGTGTATAATGATTATCCCATAATGAATTTCTCATAATTTTTTCGTGATTCTAGAAAAATTATTGTAGAAAATCATTATAAGAAATTCAGTCTCAGTTCAGAAATAAATAATGGTAAAATATTGAAAGAAGTGATGCAAATAATAGAGAAAAGATTTAGGCCCGATTTAAAAGGATTTCAAGAGAACTTTGAAAAATAAATTAAATTAAATTTCAAGGGATTTTAACGTATTTCAAGGAATTTTATACGATTTAAAAGGTGTTTTTGCAACTACAAGGATTTCAAAGATTTCCACTTGTTTTAGTGTATTTTTCTGATTATATATTTATATAATTTTTGAATATTCCAAAGAATAATTTTTTCTACTTATTTTATTGAATTTTTTATGATTATATATTTTAAAAGATTCCAAAGAATTTCAAGAGGACAATTTTAAGGATTGTCAAAGGATTTACGGAATGTTTTAAAGATTTTAAACTATTTTAACAGATTTCCATTGAATTTCAAGAAATTTTAGATACTTCAAAGTATTTTAAAGAATCTTTTAGGATTTCTAAAGATTTAGGCTCGATTTAAAAGGAATTTCAAACTATTTCTACTTGTTTGAATAGATTTGTACGATTATATATTCATACATTTTAAAATATTTCAAAGAATAACAAGAGTTTTAGAAAATTTAACAGAATGTCAAAAAGGGTTGTAGGATTTCCTAAGAATTCAAGGTATTTCAAAGTATTTCATAAAATTTAAGAGATTTTATAAGACTTCCAATTATTTCAAACGATTTACGGAATTTAAAAAGATTTTAAACTATTTAAACAGATTTCACAGAATCTCCAAGAATTTAAAAGATTTTCAGGCCTTTGAACTGTCTTATTTTAGAGAAATTTAGTGAATATTATGTTTAATTTAATGTATATTCAAGGGGTTTCAAATGATTTTTACAAGAGATTTCAAAAATTTTCAGGATTGTCAAAGAATTTTGTAGGATTTCATAGAATTTCACATGGTTTACGTGATTTTGTAGGACGTTTAATTATTTTAAAGAATTTGAAGAGATTTCTAACATTTTAAGGGATTTTATATGATATAATTTTTTCCAATTATTCCAAAGGATTTACTGGATATTTAAAGATTTCAAGCTATTTTAACAGATTCCAAAGAATTTCAAGAGCTTTCGAGAATTTCAAGGGATTTCAAAAAAATTTGTAAAACTTCCAAAGATCTTTAGCTCGATATTAAGGGATTTTTAGAGAACTTTGGAAAATAAATGAAATTTCAAGGAATTCTTACTGGTTCCAAGGAATTTCAAGAGATGTCGACATTTTCAAGGAATTTCAACGATTTTAAGCTCGATTTAAGAGATTTCTAGAGAACTTTAGAAAATAAATTAAATTTTAAGCGATATTGTAAGGCATATCAAAGGATTTGGATATTTCAATCCAAAAAGATTTTAGATTTTAATCAAAAGCAGTTGAATTCATTAAAAAAAAATTTGCATAAAATAATCAAATTTTCATCCAAAAAGATTAATTTTATACCAAGAAGATTAATTTCCTGCCAAAAATTATGAATCTTCAACCAAACAAGTGAATTTTCAATAAAGTAGTCGACATTTTAACCAAGCCGTTGTATTTTTAACCTAAAAAGATGAATTCTCAACGAAAAATATAATAGAACTTTAATAATTAAACTAAAAGATGTTTTTAATTTTAATTCAAAAAGAGGTGAATTCATCCAAAAAGACGAATTTTCAACAAAATATTTGAATCCACATCCAAAAAAGATTTTAATTTTAAACAAAAAATTTGCAGTTTTATTTAAAAAAATGAAATTTTTACCAAAACAGATGAATTTTCAAAGCGAGAAGACGATTTTTCAAAAACATTCTTGAACTTGCAACCAAAAAAGGTTTTTAAGTCCAGAATAAACCAAAAATTAGGCAAATTATAATT